>CM064523.1:58751696-59147934 GCA_032716605.1 Paralithodes platypus | reverse complement strand
TCCAGTTAATTACGGAACAGCTCATGCCCTTTGCTTCATTATTTAATTTGGTCTCATATGTAGTTACGCTTTCAGTTTGGTTCTCTCTCTCTCTCTCTCTCTCTCTATGTGAGTGCGTGTGTATGCCTTTGTGCCAGTATGTGTGAAAGTGTAAGAAAGTGAGAGTCTAGGATGAGAGGAAAATCCCCTTTCAGCGGCAAGGTCTTATGTTCAGGACAAAGTCTCCTGGATGTGATGGAAAAAGCGTTTTAGTGGAATACAATTTACGTATTTTTATATGTACCGGACAGTACATACATACATACATACCATACATACATACTGTACATACATACATACATAAATATATAGACCAAGTGCTCCACACGGAAAACGGTTCCTGTCTCACATCCTAATGGCTGTGTTATTTAGAAAATGAAAAATGGGGAATTCTAGGAAAGAAGGTGAGGCGGTATCGAACTAATTTCCATGTTCTCTCCATTTCAACCACACACACACACACAACTATGGGTGGTATTGTGTCGCTTCTCCTTAGTTCAATCTTCCCCTGGCTTTATATAACCGTATTCATTCGTCAGCATCTATTGCTAACTCTCCTACACAGCTTATTGATCAGTGTACACTAATCATGTTTTCTTCTTTTCAGCACCAACTGTAGAGTACATGTTTTAAAATATCATCAGCTACTGTATTATTCAATCCTCGTTAATCTCTTTAGACTTCTCCCTCCTACTCTTCCTTTCCCTTCTTTTTCCGTCTCTCTTTCAACCATCCCCTCCTCCTCCTCTTTCTCCATATATATATATATATATATATATATATATATATATATATATATATATATATATTATATATATATATATATATATATATATATATATATATATTGAATATATATCACAAATACACGTGAGCCACTAAATGTTTCAAATCTCTCAGTGGGGTTCGAACCGCCGACCGTCAGGACGATAGCCGACGCTTTAATCAACTACACCACGGCAGTCACGGCAGTCTGACTGCCGTGGTGTAATTAATTAAAGCGTCGGCTTATCGCCGTGGTGTAATTAATTAAAGCGTCGGCTATCGTCCTGACGGTCGGCGGTTCGAACCCCACAGATATTAGAAATATATATATATATATATATATATATATATATATATATACAAGGTTCCTGTTAGCAATAAGAACTAAACTACTACACCAGGTGATGCAAAGAGTGTTGAGAGGGGATGAGGGCGAGTGTTAGATAACATCAGCCCTTACCGGAGATCGATAGGTGAAATCTGTAATCGTTTGGAGAACTCGACCTCCGCTCCACGTAGGCTCTCTTAATTTAAGTTATGCATAACCATTCACATAACATATGATGTATGAAATATTTTTTGCAGAGCCGTTATTGAACGAACTATGTTTTTTTGTGTCTGTCTGTTATCTTGTAATGTATTAAAAGGGTATAGTCAATGTTTCTGAAATATTTAAGTTAAGGATATATTCTCGTGTTTATCTATCAGTATCGTATACACTATGTTTACTTTTGTAATGTAGTTTCTGCTTTGCGGAATTATATTATTATAGTTCCCCAATTACACTGTTTCTTTATTCACTAAGTCTATTTAATAGTCAAATTGAAGCTTCGTCTAACACTATTTTTACACAATTTCTTTCCCTGTCGAGCTTTTGTGTGTGTGTGTGTGTGTGTTACTCAGTTACTTGTTAGTCAAGGGGAATCCACGCAATGCGAGCTAAGCTCATTATTATCGCGCCTCCTTAACTGGGAATGTATTGCGTGAAATGCATGTTAAGTGTTTTATGTACTGTTGGAATGGCTGTGGATGTGTGTGTAGTCTGTATTTTAGCCAATTGGCGACATCGGAAACGAAGGCTTAGGGTGGATCTGTATGGTACCATTCTCACTATAGACGGTACCGTCTCGCCCGAAGGCTTAGGTAGCCATCAGCTTAGGTGAACCATATGATACCCATCATACCCATCATGTGTGTGTCTGTGTGTGTGTGTGTGTGTGTGTGTGTGTGTGTGTGTGTGTGTGTGTGTGTGTGGCCCACATTGTTATTGTTTCCTAGTCGTGGCGATATTTTTTATTTCAACTATCATTATCTACACATTCATTAGAGATCCAATTTACTGTCATCATATATCGTCATTCTTTCTCCCTCTTCCTGTTCTCCTTGCCCTAACAAACTTCTATCTTTGTTTTCTTTTCCGTATTTTATCTGCTCTCATTACTGGCCGCATTATTGCTACCGGTTCTTCTTATTATCTTACGGTGTAATAATGCAATCGTTTTTTCTGGCTATTACTTGTTTGTATCAATAGTCTGACAGTTTCTAAGATACAGCTTTACAAAAACCAATGAAAAGGAACCTTGTAATCTATCTATCTAGCTACATGCTTCAGGCCTTGTAATATTGACAAAATATATTTACTGATCGAAGAATGTCGATAATTTTCTGATAATTTTCAATTGACAACTCTTTACAACATTTCAAGTATTTTTCCATTGTTGTTGGTAACTTAACTAAAGGTAAACGATCTTAGAAGTTTGTCTGTTTATAAAATCAAATTATAAATGCCGAAATAATAGTTGTAAATTATGCTGGTGTGATTTGACCTATACTCCACTTTCATTGTTCTTCTGTGTTGATTGTAGGGCTGTGTGGGCAGGCCCAATTAACCCTGCCGGAGACCATCACAGGTATGTAATCACAGGCGGCCGAGACGACCGGAACGCCGCAGGAAGACTTTGGTGTGCTGGAGCACCCGACACGGAGGGCCGGGTCCACTCCACTGCCCCCCCAACAGGACGGGGAGGGTAAAGTTGTAGACCTCAAGGGAGCGGAGGCTGCTGCGGAGGACTCCCTTTTCCTTGTGTATACTAATGAGCACTGTAGTTTTCTCCTCTGATAGGTTATATTTTCTCCCCCTACTTACTAGATTAATATCTTGGTATTTTTTTGTCTTCTGTCTTCTCTCTAGTTCCATTAATAACAATGAGTCCCTCATTAATGTTAGGTATATTTTGTACAAATAATATAAAATAGTTACGTTAATGACTTTGTGGGAGGTAATATTGTGGATTCTAGACCTGCAGACCTGAATTATGTTTTATCAGTGAGGTTGTGTTTGGTCTGTAAGAAAATTGTATATAATATTTAAAATGGCCCAGAACGAGAAGCCCACCACAGAAGCCATGAACGAACACCACACAGAAACACCAAAGGAAAGGTCCACAGAACGAAAGGACCAGCTGACCGAGCCAGCCATTTCAGACAGGCCCAAGCCTGCAGGGCTAAACAGCTCCAGGACCCACCCACTTACCTTTTCTAAACTGACCATTTTCCACACCTCACGTACACTAACCCTCTCGTGTCCTACACTCCTAACTACAAAGATGATGAACAGGAATATACATTCATATTAAAAACACCCATGCCCTGTCCCGACATTGAGCCAATGCCAACACATCAGACAGCCATAATTATATCTATGTATGTTCTTACATCCGAGAAGTAGATGTTATATATCTTAGAAGTTCAAACACCCACGCTTGTCCCTAGACCTCGTATATCATTTTCCATGACGAGTATAGATATATGTAACCCGTGCTCAGTCGCCCCTTGCATTGTTCCTCTAGTAACTAAGTCTATAATATTAACTGCCACCAGCATTGATACGACATAGCGGCACTGTCCTTGCTACAAAGATGATGAACAGGAATATACATTCAGATTAAAAACATGCCCTGTCCCGACGTTGAGCCAATGCCAACACATCAGACAGCCATAATTATATCTATGTATGTTCTTACATCCGAGAAGTAGATGTTATATATCTTAGAAGTTCAAACACCCACGCTTGTCCCTAGACCTCGTATATCATTTTCCATGACGAGTATAGATATATGTAACCCGTGCTCAGTCGCCCCTTGCATTGTTCCTCTAGTTACTAAGTCTATAATATTAACTGCCACCAGCATTGATGCGACATAGCGGCACTGTCCTTGTGTCGTATTGTGCCAAGTACAGATCACCCAGGTTTCATCACCTTATTAGGACGACGACTATAATGTCATCGTTCATCGATGTATGCAATCCTTAGGTTAAGTATTTTTATCCGCCATTGTGTTCACCTTTTTCCATTTACTTTCCACAATTGTCATACGTCTTCCCCTTGCCTCCTTCATATCCACAGTCCACACTACGCCAATTTACTTCGTGTCTTACACCTCTTATCCCAACCAGAGATTATATAAGATAACCTGGTTACCAGTATCTGTCCTAAGTACCCCGAAACAATAACTAAGTACCCCTACGAACTGCCGCTGTTGTTGGTATATTTATATTTAATAGAAAACGCAGTTCCCAGGGCCAACTAATAGTATCCATAACCCTCGGACTGATCACATTACTCTATCTTTTCCAGACTCATATACCACCCCATAGTTGCATTCCCCGGTAGCATTTGGCTAACGTATTCTACTGCCTTTTCAAACTTCCATATCAATTGTAGCCTAATGCCACCCCCACGCCCAGGGACCTTAGGGGCAAAATTTCCCTGTAGCCCTTGAACTCTCCCCCCCCCCTCTCATTAAGACACCCGCGCTTCTCGACTCTTGTCCGACCTAGCCTCTCTCTCATACCTCTTGAAGATCCTTGAATTGTCCGTTGCTAACGCTCTCCAACCTTTTATATATATACTCCTATCCAGCCTACCTTCACTTAGTAGGCCAGAACAACATTAGAACTTTACTAGCCCCTTGCATGCCATCTATTCTCTTACAACACATTCACAACCCTGCACCCAATGGTCGTCGGTGCGAGGCTAGCCGCCCCGCCAGTAACTAACTTCTATTGCCATACTTCCAGATAAATGTAGCAGAATTAGCAACCCAGTCTCCACCACATCCAGCAAACCCTACAATTAACAACCAGCCGAGTAAAACCAGCTAGCTAAGGCACCTTCGGTTTTGGTATTAAGGACACCCACATCTGTCTCATACACAGAGGGTTATTACAAACACTGGTGATATGGCAAGCCCCTAGCCACAGCCGCCGGACGACTATCACAGAGAGAGGGCGCCCAGCTCCCCCTTTTTGCCCACCCGAGTAGGGAGACCCCCACCCCCGCGGAGGTATACCTGGCCCCTGTTTTGACTTTCGAGTCATTGCCAGGTAGCACAGGAATTCTTCCTATCAATGAACTAACCATGCATGACTAACACCTTTACTAACCTCTATTAACTCACAATAAACCATTTACCTTTCTTGCATGATCTGATCACAAAATTAGCACCTCAGCTATACCATAGAATGAAGATTGAACAATCTAGAGAGACGCTCCTATCACAGCTGTCCCCATCCTCCTCGCAAAGTATATCCAGTCTCTCTCCCCTAAATATGTCAGTATAGCCAAAATAGTACCTCTTACTAAGGCTCAGTTATATGAAAATATAAAGGCTTCCTATAGCCCTGTGCCACAACAGTAAATACCATCTTACCTAGTCCCCATATCTATTGAGAGCTCAATTAAGTCCATAAGACTCGAGATCCCTACTGTCTACAGGGTCCAGAACCGAGCCTATAAATCTAACTCCCACCCCCAGTCAAATCAGTTGAAAGCTAGACACCAACCAGGGGTCACTACCCTGCAGTTAACTTCTAGCTCTGCCCTTGTGTTGTTCCGGAGTGAGATCCCAGAGCCGGCAGACTCCGTGGTAGATTTGGATAGAAGGACCTGCCCACGTATTTAAGAACTTCACACATATGGCCCCCCTGGACGGCCGCGGAACCAGTCGTTAGCCCCCAACATCATGGACGCAAGATAACCAGGACCAGACCCATCAGATACTACCCAAGATTCCCTTTAGCAGTACTACATATTACTGTGCTGTTTAGAGATTCACTAATTAATATTTCTACGAAGTGGCTAAGACCTTGCCCAGTGTAATTCATACTTAACCATTCCATTTGGGACGTACTAAGCAATCAGTGCTCTTTAATTAACAGGCAACCTTGACTCTCGTAATTACCTTATTCAGATATTAAAACTCTAGTGATATCTAACGTTCGCCCACTGATTCGCGTTCTATGTATTTCTGAGACAAGGATATAAAACTTAGATCAGTACCCCCTGAGGTTACTAGAATTCCCGTGCTCTAAAATACGCGTGTCTAATCTAGTCTGTGAACTACTACTTGTGCACCAGAGCTACCAATAATAAATCTAACAGTGAATATGAATCTATAAGTAACATTGATGGTCTTCGGTATATAAACCTGTGGAATCAAAGCCAGTGATCAGAAGATTAATACCTGAACGTTGGAAGTGGGAGACTAGGTTCCATCCAGATCCACTTATGCTAGTGTTGTTCAATTCTATTGTATTGTCTTACACAAGTATTCTGCAGTGGTATATCAATAAACGTGATCATGTAACTTGCTACCATGTGTTTCTTGGTGTTCTCTATTCCTCTCATCTTGTATTGTGCATGCAGCCTTATATACCCAGTCAATTTAGAACTCACATTACCCAAGTTAAACCTGTAGAAAAACAGGGCATAACAATATTCGTGTATCTTGGTGCAGACTTGGACCTTCATTAACATGGATGCAATTAAGCATAAGTCGGCGTTCTTCATTTGATTGTATTGTTGTTTGTATTAGTCACAAATATGAATGTAACCAGATGACAATACTGTTGTTTCAGTGGAATAATGGTTCTTTGAACAGTATGTATCGCTTTACAAGTGGTTGTTCCCTCACAGGATGGGGGTGCTGCCCCTCGGGGCAAATATCAAATATCTAGCTCTCGCTCTGTAATCACTGTCTGCTTTTTATTTAGTTTTCTCCCATCTCCCTCGTTCACATTTTTCTTCTTCAAATATTACTTGACCCATATATGCACACACACTCTCTCTCTCTCTCTCTCATGATACGCTTAATTTGTTTTCCGTTTGCATCTTCATATATTTGTTTGATTTATGTATTAATTCTGATTGATGGTGTAAACACATATATCTGTGGATCCATTCACTGTATCTTTAGAAGGAACATAATAACCAGTTAGGATGGGAACAGCAATAAATCTTTATCGTGTTTCTTATTGTTATTGTTTATTCTAACATTTCAACATATCACATATTTATGTTTCAGTTTTCTCTCCCAAATCCTTTGTTACCTTGTATCAATAATATTAGGACGTCCATCCCTATTTTACTTTTGTATCGTCCACCAGCTTATTCTTCTTCTCATACTCTCCCTCCTTAATCTATTATTTCCTCCTTCTGCTCCTCCAAAATTACCTTCTTCCCTCTCTGTCTTCCGCCTCTCCGAATCATTTGAACAGTTAGTGGCAAAAAAGCTTTCCCCGCTGAGGATACAAGTTGGGTCCGAAAATCCTGTATTGGCACATCCTGGGGTGACCTTCGGGCGAGTGGGGTAAATATAAGACGACAATGGAAATAACGTGGATTAAGGAAGCAAAGAAGAGATAAATCCGTGTAGATGTATAAAATATACAATTAGGAGAGAGTGTTTGTGTATGTGTGTGGAGAAAAACAGATAAAGAAGGATATAGTTTGACTGGCATAAAAACGTAGATACATTATGATATACATTAAATCAAATTCAGATGTACATGAGCGTGTTTGTGTGTCGTGGGCATATGTTGGGAAATTTATGATTCAGATAGATTTATGCTGTGGATAGATATATCCTATAATACATAAGATAGACCAATAAAAAGTGAGAGAGAGAGAGAGAGAGAGAGAGAGAGAGAGAGAGAGAGAGAGAGAGAGATGGGGAGGCACGATCATCCTTGGATATAATATCACACTCTTGGTGAATATTGTCCTTGGCACAATCAAATCTTACTTTATCTGTATACGTAGATTCTCACTTTATCTGTATACGTAGATTCTGTTTTACCCATGTAACCTAACTCTTCAATAATAATGACTACAAAGATAATATAACCCTTTTGAAGTCTGTCAATAGAGAGAAGGGCAGGCACATTATTGGAAGACTGGAAAAGGGGGGTGGGAACAAGACATGTGATATGTGTGTAGGATGGCTGGAGAGGTAAAATGTAATTTGTATGTGCAGAATTGCTGGGGACTGGGGAGGTAAATTTTAGCATTTGTTTATAGCCTGCGTAAAGTGTGTGGGTGTTTGTGCGTGTATGAATGGTAGAGAGGGGCTGTAAGACTATATGACAGGTGTTGGTGAGGGAAGGGCAGGAATAGGGGAAGCGTGACAGGCAGATACATGTTAGGGAAGATGGACATACACTTGGGGAAGTTACAGATGGAGTTCCATTATTCCAGGGAAATTATGAGCGTGAAATCATATGAGAATGAAGAGAGAGGGAGTAAAAGGGGGTCGTTAACCCGTAAACGGCAGCAAAGCTCTTAAGAGGTTTTACTGGGCGACGGCGGCAAAGCTCTTAAGAGGGAGGCCTAAAAATACCATTTAAACAGCACTAAACAATGTTGTTTTTTTTTTTTTTTCCCTATACCTCATATCACTCCTCCACATCCCCTTCTTTCTCCCTTTCCCCTCCCCCTTCAATTATCACCTATTTTCCCTGTTATTCCCTAATTTGTTGGTATACTTTTTTGCTAACATTAGCAAACTGTGTGGGGGATGTGCTTACGTGCCTAGCAGGTGTGTTACACAAGCGAGTGTGTGTATGAGTAGGCTCAGTGTGGCTTGAGGCCTCGTGGAGGGAGGGGTTGCCTCAATTTTCTCCATAATTCATGAATGGGCTGGTCCATCTATATTCGCGATTTTGACCAGAAAAATTATATTTTCACTTGTTTTATTGTTGTTACAGGTTATTATCTTCATAGTGAAGGTAAAATATGCTCATATGAATAGGTAATAACGATATTTATCGTAAAATGACGATTATAGGCCTGAATGGAGCTCATATGCTCGGCCATGGGGAGCTAGTTCATTACCCCCCCCATCGTCGTTCCCGGGTTAATGTGTAGTACTGATGGGAGGAACTTAACTATATCAACAGTAGAAGATGTAAGGTAGAAAACAGGAGTTGTGAGATGCGTAGGAGGAATTAATGGAGCTCTACAAAATCATTCCGAAAGATGAGGGTGGAGAGATTGTGAGTAAGTGGAGTTGTATAATGACTAAAATTAATTGGAGGACATTTATTAATTCCTAACAAACATAAGTGGGTGGAAGCATTTGGGTTGGGTTATACAAAGGAGTACAAAGGAGTAAAAAGGAAATCAAGCAACAACAAGTCTAGTGACCCTTCTAGGCTGCTTGTCCTCCAAAACACTGAGGATCAAGTCTCCAAACAGTGGTTTAGAGTGGGTAAGGGAACATGGAAAGGGAACTACTGCCCTGGAACTAATGTCCGTGGCAGGATTGGGAAGTTAGTAGGGGACAGATGGGTTAGTAACTGAGGGGAGGATAAAATAAAGGTATTCATTTACAAACTCAGTCAGTCGCGGGTTTGATGCGAGATATTTGTCTAGGCTTGTCTAGGCGAAGTTTAAATGAATCTGCAGTCTATAACATCTCGGGGAAGCCCATTCCATAAGTTGACAACTCGATTGAAGAAGAAATGTTTAGCTTCGTGTGAGTTAAAAGATTTACCAATAATTTTGCACCCGTTTCCCCGCGTATAATTAGATTGGTCGATAGTGAAGTACTTACTACAGTTCATATTGTCGATGCCTTTAATGATTTTGAACACTTGAATGAAGTCGCCTCTTAATCTGCGCTGGGTTAAAGGAAATAGATTTAATTCTCTAAGACGCTCCTCGTATGGTTTGTTCTTTAGGCTAGTTATCATTTTGGTAACTCTACGTTGAACTCGTTTTAGCTTGTCTATATCTTTTCGCAATAAGGGCACCAGGATTGAACGCAGTATTCCAGAAGAGGGAGGACTAAGGAATTGTAAAGGGTTAGGATAATGTCTTTGGATTTATGCTCAAATGACCTGCCTATAAAGCCAATTATTTTGTTTGCCTTCTTAACAACTTCTGAACATTGTTGACTCGGTTTTAGGTTACTCGATATTGTTACTCCCAGATCTGTTTCTCTGTTTACATTCTTAAGCTGAATGCCATTCATCAAATAGTTTGCTTTCTCATTTTGGTATCCGATATTTAATACTTTACATTTATCCACAATGAAACTCATTTGTCAAATTTGGGCCCAACATGACAAACTTATCTAGATTGTGTTGCATATCGTCAACTTGTTCTTTGGAGAGTACGCTATTTGCAATTTTTGTATCGTCAGCAAATTTTGAGATTGTACAGGTGAGACCCTCATCTATGTCGTTGATGTAAATTAGAAAGAGAATTGGTCCTAGTACCGATCCCTGGGGTACCCCGCTACTTACATTGGTCCATTTAGATGCCTTACCGTTTATGACTACTCTTTGCTTTCTGTCGCTGAGCCAATTTTCTATCAATTTCAATTTCTTGTATTCCATGCACTTTTAGTTTTAGCAGTAAACGTTTGTGGGGAACTTTGTCAAAGGCCTTTTGAAAATCAAGGTATATAATATCTACAGCTTTACTCTCATCGTAGAGGTTGAGGATATCGTGGAAGAAGTCTAAAAGGTTTGTTAAACAGGAACGTTTTTTACGAAAGCCGTGTTGAGTATCTTTAAGTATGTTATTTTCCTCTAAGTGATTTACAAGTCTGTCTCTTATGAGTGTTTCTAGCATTTTACATACAACTGAGGTTAAGCTAATTGGACGATAGTTACTGGGTAGGGAGATGCTGCCTTTTTTTAATATCGGTGTTACGTTGGCTAGCTTCCACTGATCAGGCATAGTTCCAGACTGCAAGGATTTACTGAATAGCAATGTCAGTGGTTTAGAGAGCTCATCCTTAGCTTCCTTTAGGACTCTAGGTGAGATTGTATCAGGTCCGGGCGTTTTATTTACCTTGAGTTTATCTAAACAATTCAATACTTCTCTCTCTGTAACGGTGATATTGCTTTGAACATCTGAATTATCAATCTGAATCGGCGATGGTGTAGGGATATCATTGATTTCTTCCGTTGTAAAAACTGATGCAAAGAAGGTATTGAGGGCATTACTCATTTGTACTTCGTCTTTGGTGTATTCTCCATTTTCATCGACTAATGCTCCAACAGTTGAAGTAACTACTGTTCTCTTTCTGATAAAACTATAGAATTTTTTCGGGTTTGTTTTACTTTGATTCGCAACGTATAACTCCAGGGTCTTTTTACTTTGCTTAATTAACTTTTTGGCTTTGCGTCGTAGCTCTACAATTTTCACCCATTCTTCGTCATTTTGTGAGGATTTTAATCTATAATTAGCAAACCTTTTAGCAAGCAGACAGTTTGAAATATCTTTATTCCACCAATTGGGCTTATTATTATGGCCTGTACGCCATATTTTCGATGGTATGCAGTCCTGCACTGCTTTTAGGTAAGTGGTTTCGAATAATTCCCAAGATGTATTTATTTCGTTATTGTTAATTAAAAAGCTCCAGTCAGTTTCTTTAAACATAGCTCTAAGTTTATGAAAGTTTGCTTTCTTGAAATTAGGGACTTTTTCGATGCTGCTATTTGGTTCGTTACTAGTAAACTTTAAAGTTAAAGTTATTGTACGATGGTCGCTGTTACTGAATTCATCACAAACATTCAAATTCTCTATTAATTCTTCTTTTGCTGCAAGTACAAGGTCAAGAACGTTATTATCACGGGTCGGCGATCGAACAAATTGATAGAGTGAACTCTCTTGCCAGTTCGTATACAAGTCATGTCCGGAGTATGTGAAGTAAGAGTATCGCCCCACTTGGTCACAGGTAAATTAAAGTCGCCAAAAAATACGGTATCTTGTGAGTTACTTACATCTGCAATTTGTTCGTAAATTTATCGGTCAGTTTGCACTGATTGAGCTGGAGGTCTGTATATTAATGCAAGTATTATTTTTGTACCTTTATTATTCTTTATTAGCACAAAAGGTGTGTCGACGTTCACAATTTGAGGTTTTGACAAGAGGGTCGGATTAAGACTTTCTTTGATATAAAATAAAACGCCACCTCCATTTTTATTTATTCGGCTGTTCTCAAACATTACATAACCGGGAAGTGAATTCTCTGCTAAAAAGTCTATCTTCTGTATTGAGCCAAGATTCTGTTATGCCAATCATATCATAATTTTCTGTAAACACTAGTTCCTCTAAATCTGAAATTTATTGCGTATGCTACGAGCATTTGCATAGAAAACCTTTAAAGTTGCGGTTTTAGATCTCACAGAACGTTCTTTAATCGAATTTTTGGTTCTGGTCGGTTCTACATTTACATTCATGGCTGTAATGGATGACCTGGAAGGTTCCAGTGGTTATTTATTTTCAGTTTAAAACGTAATTACGATAATTATTGTTATTGCAGGGTTTATATTGGAGTTTGGTAGGTTCTGCTTAACTGGAGAAGTCGAAATCATACAATGCATGCTCAAAAGGAGTAAAGGGTAACATATAACACTGCGTACATATTATTTACAACTTTAATTATGACCTCATAGAGTAGAATAATAATGCTTAATTATACGTGAAGAATGGTTATAAATATATATTAGCCTAGCATGGTCGAGGATCCACAAGGGAACTAGGATTATACTTCTGTATCTCTCTCTCTCTTACTATGCACTGTACAGTGTACACCCTAATTCACTGGTGCAAGATATACTGTATGTTATGAATTCTTAATACTTTATCTCATCTTTTGTCTTTGATGCAGATTCATACACATAGGTTCAATTAGTAAATCTCAGGTTGTCACTCATAGATAAACCCTTTAGTCTGTTTGTAGTTATTTTGGTATATGCACTCACTCATTCTTACCTTCTCTCGATTACTAATGCACACAATACCAGCCATCTCCATTTATCTTGTTCTATAACTTATTTATCTTCATTATCATTAGCTACTCCATCTTTCTCTAACTGTTTTATCTTTCTCATTATCAATATCAGCCACCTCATCATTTACGGTGTTATTCCTTAATCCCTCCAGGTTAGGTACCGTTCTCAAACACTCTTGTGGCGCGCCTTGGGTAACGGACTGAAAGTACGTACATATAAGGAGATACACAAAACTAACAAATACAGACAGAGCTAGACGTGTGAATAAATACATGGTTAGACAACCAAAATTAATTTAGTAAAACATATGTGTAAATAAATTATTGTTAGGCAACCAGAAATAATAATTATAGTATAGCAGAAATGTCAATATATCGATGGTTAGACAATCAGAAAGATTAATTGTAATAACAAATACATCTTAATAAATAGATGATTAGACAACCAGAAAGAATAATTATAGTACAAAAGAAAACACCTAAACTCACAATGCCAGTAATTACGTTTTAGTCTACGGTCACTCCCCCCCATCAAAAGCCAGAGTTTGCACAGGTTATCACAATTTGCCTCGCTCACATATACAAACAAAGTAAAAACAACGGTCCTCTCCTCATATATAAACAAACTGCACACACACACACACACACACTGAGACGATATTGTTGATATCCCTACACCATCGCCGATGCAGATTGATAATTCAGATGTTCTAAGTAATATCACCGTTACAGAGAGAGAAGTATTGAATTGTTTAGATAAACTCAAGGTAAATAAAACGCCTGGACCTGATACAATCTCGCCTAGAGTTCTAAAGGAAGCTAAGGATGAGCTCTCCAAACCACTGACATTACTATTCAATAAATCCTTGCAGTCTGGAACTATGCCTGATCAGTGGAAGCTAGCCAATGTAACACCGATATTAAAAAAAGGCAGCAAATCCCTACCCAGTAACTATCGTCCAATTAGCTTAACCTCAGTTGTATGTAAAATGCTAGAAACGGTCATAAGAGACAGACTCGTAAATCACTTAGAGGAAAATAACATACTTAAAGATACTCAACACGGCTTTCGTAAAAAACGTTCCTGTTTAACAAACCTCTTAGACTTCTTCCACGATATCCTCAACCTCTACGATGAGAGTAAAGCTGTAGATATTATATATACCTAGATTTTCAAAAGGCCTTTGACAAAGTTCCACAAACGTTTACTGCTAAAACTAAAAGCGCATGGAATACAAGACGGTGTGTTGAAATTGATAGAAAATTGGCTCAGCGACAGAAAGCAAAGAGTAGTCATAAACGGTAAGGCATCTAAATGGACCAATGTAAGTAGCGGGGTACCCCAGGATAGGTACTAGGACCAATTATCTTTCTAATTTACACCAACGACATAGATGAGGGTCTCACCTGTACAATCTCAAAATTTGCTGACGATACAAAAATTGCAAATAGCGTACTCTCCAAAGAACAAGTTGACGATATGCAACACAATCTAGATAAATTGTCATGTTGGGCCCAAATTTGGCAAATGAGTTTCAATGCAGATAAATGTAAAGTACTACATATCGGATACCTAAATGAGAAAGCAAACTATTCGATGAATGGCACTCAGCTTAAGAATGTAAACAGAGAAACCGATCTGGGAGTAACAATATCGAGTAACCTAAAACCGAGTCAACAATGTTCAGAAGTAGTTAAGAAGGCAAACAAAATAATTGGCTTTATAGGCAGGTCATTTGAGCATAAATCCAAAGAAGTTATCCTAACCCTTTACAATTCCTTAGTCCGCCCTCTTCTGGAATACTGCGTTCAATCCCAGTGCCCTTATTACCAAAAAGATATAAACAAGCTAGAATGAGTTCAACGTAGAGTTACCAAAATAATACCTAGCCTAAAGAACAAACCATACGAAGAGCGTCTTAGAGAATTAAATCTATTTCCTTTAACCCAGCGCAGATTAAGAGGTGACTTATTTCAAGTGTTCAAAATCATCAAAGGCATCGACAATATGAACTGTAGTAAGTACTTCACTATCGACCAATCTAATTACACGAGGGGAAACGGTTGCAAAATTATTGGTAAATCTTTTAACTCACACGAATCTAAGAATTTCTTCTTCAATCGAGTTGTCAACTTGTGGAATGGGCTTCCCCGAGACGTTATAGACTGCAGCACCGTTGATTCATTTAAACTCCGCTTAGACAAATATCTCGCATCAAACCCGCGACTGACTGCCTTTGTAAATGAATAACTTTATTTTATCCCCCTCTCAGTTACTAACCCATCTGTCCCCTACTAACGTCCTAATCCTGCCACGGACATTAGTTCCTGGGCAGTTATTCCCTTTCCAATGTTCCCTTACCCACTCTAAACCACTGTTTGGACAGTTGATCCTCAGTGTTTTGGAGGACAAGCAGCCTAGGAGGGTCACTAGACCTCTTGTTGCTTGATATCCTTTGTACTCCTTTGTACTTCCTTTGTATAGTTCGGGGTGAGTGTCTTCCCTGGAATACGGATGAAGCCAAAGTCATCGTATAACACAGAGTTCAAGTTATCGTAGAACACCGAAGCTTCGAACTCTGCTGGTAGGTCATTAGCATTTTTCTTAACTTCCACCACCATCACTACCACTATATCCACCACGTCTTCCACCACACCCTCCCTCCACCACTATCTCCAGCTCTCCACCTCCACTGGTTCTTCCTGATTGTCTTGAGCCCCAAAGTGAGACTGTACAGTTACCCATTAACCCTTAACTGGCGGCACCCGGCTATTGTCGAGTGAAATAAATTTGGCCTATGTGGTGGGTCACGGCTATTGGCGAGTGCAATTTTGAGCACGTAATGTGCTCTGAGAGAGCGGAGCAGTGGAAGGAGCGTAGGTTACCTCATGACCGCTCGCCACGGTGGCCGTGGAGCTACTGAGATGTACTCCTTTGTACCCACCCTCTCTCACTCGTTTCACACGTAATAATGTAAGAAAATTACCGTATTTTACCGATTTTGCCCTTCGGTTGCACGATCGTTGCAAGACAACCAGTGATCGATTGTAGAAAGATGGTTCTGGTGTCGTTGGAAAGCTAAATTAACGCCCTTTCAAGGATACATGAGGTATTACGCTCTGGCTTTTGTTTATGCATGAAAACAAGCACGGAAACAAGCTAGTTTAGGGTAAAACCTCCCGCTGGGCGGCACAGTCAAATATACTCCTCCACCCGCTCTTAAGGTGTTAACAGATTAACCCTCTCCGACATATGCCGCGATTTTGAGCCTATTGGGGATACTTTAAAGCCTGTTCTACCATCAGGGGTATTTAGAAACCTTTAGTTTTGTTACTTCAACTTCTGCAGTTGTCTTTGAGTTAGCTGTGGGCAGAAAACTAATGTTGGAGAGGTAATTATAAGAGTGAGAGAACTCTATTTCGTATTGCTAATCTGGCAACCTCTGCATCATATGTGCGTGAAAGGGTTAACAAATTTCTCTCTCTCTCTCTCTCGTTCCTCGTATGTCTCCTCGTTAACTCTCTCTCCCATCACCAGAGCTCTTCCCTGGCAATAACATTGTTATTAACAATTAGTGTCCCTTTCCGCCCAGTCTGTGTAGGACCATCAAACAGTCCTGAGGCTAAGTTTGGACCCAGCAACAGAGTCCTGGATAAACTGGTGTGTAACCTTTGCAGTCTCTTTGACTACATTTAAGAGTTGATTCACCGACACCTAAGTTTAGCTAAACCTAAAATTACATTGTCCTAAAGTTATCCTTGCCAACGTGACAAACTATATTGAACTTAATCTACCAGACAGACCTAAACCAAACTTAGCATAGCTTTACCTATCAGAACCTTGCCTTGACTAAGGTAGCCTAACTTAACATAACTTTAACTTCAAACCTAACCATAATTTAACGTAAAAACAAAAATATTAAGCATACCAATACCGGTCTCCGAGTTAACAAAGCATACAAGATGGAGAGAGAGAGAGAGAAAGTGTATGTGGGTGGGTGAATGTCTGGGTGTTATATAATAAGATAGAAGCCATAGACATATACAGAAAAGACAGCGTGGGTAGTGATATAAAACAAACAAGTTGAACAATCGGCAAAGGTTATTGTGAACGTCTTTATCTTATATCTGGCTCCCCCTGGTCAAGTTTTTGGTGGATTCAGTCCAAGAGTAATATACGGATATAAACGGGTAAAATATAGGCCTACTAAGCTAACAACTCGGGGATTCTAACAGTGGTAGATACCTGTATAATGTAAATCATATATTTGTGGGTGTCAAGCTTAAATCGTCACATTCTAATGTCAGCTCCGGCAGCTTCTGAATTAAATATTTAAATAATTAATTCAGTGACAGTAATCTACGTTCAAACTGGTCCTTTGTAGAAGCGCAAATAGGCACTAGTTATTTTCGGAGTAAGTTGTCGATCAAACATAGTCTGAGGTAAAATAACATGAGTGAGGTTTATGCTCAACGCGATCAGAACTTGAATCCTCCAAAATCATTTACGGAGCCAAGTTACACGACCGGTACCGGATTTTCCAAAACGTGTATTGGTAAAGTTCCCCTCGATACTAACCAGTTCTATTAGTAGTCAGCTCCGGAAGTCCTGAGATCACACCAGAAAATAGTTATTTTTTGTTTTCAATGAAAATACCACGGAAAAATAAAGATCCTGTTTTTACGGTAAGAGTGAGAAAAATGCCAGCGGACGAGAGGATCAAAGAGGAGGAAAAGAGTGGAAGGTTGTAATACCAGGAATTGTGAGAAATTAGGCGGACAACTGAAAGTGGAAGGGCAAAATATTAAATTCTACGTAAATGCAACTTTATGAGGGTCAAGTTCAAGTTATCAAGAAGCTATCTATCTATTGATCAGTCAATCTATCTAATTGTCTAGCTACCTACCTATCTATCTGCAGGTTCTGTTCACCAAAATTATCTATCTTCAAAATGTAATAAGACATCAGAGTACTGTGGCTGTGATTCTCGGAGACACGCATTAACGAAGTTCTTCCCCGGAGACCTTTCCATAACCTTGGAGCCCCGGGCACACTGCTATTATAGAGGCTTTAGTTTAGGTCCAGCGGATATTTGGTTTCTTCTCTTCGTTTTAATTAGTTTCCTTCGTGTTGGCATTCTTTGAAAACAGACGTTATCCGGTATATGTTACATTTACTCTCACTAGTTTTTGCTAGTCAATTAGCCATGTATTGTAATTAACCCGTTCGATACCAGTTCCGTCCTTTCAACTGTCTTCTGTATACTATTGGACGGTTGTATTCAGTTTAAAAAGGGCTTCCATCAATTAACAGGTTTTTAACTATCTTAATTAACTATTTTTACTACCAAAGATCCTTCCTAAGCTGAACAAAAACGTTTAAATATAGCTGGACTAAAATTAAAAAAGACGTCGCCGGTACAGAAGAGGTTAACATGGTTGCAAATCCCTATAATTTATAATGCCAGCATTATACAAGGGAGTCCTACCACAAAAGCCAGTGCCAAAGTATTCGATGTCGAAGATTACAGATGCCTTTTTAAAATCAGGAGGAAACAGTAACAGGAAAGGTGGAGGGATGAAGAGCAAGAACCAGATAAAGAGAGCACGGTGAGGGAGAGGTTGTGTACAGGAAGGATGAGAGAGAGAGAGAGAGAGAGAGAGTGTGTGTAAGCGAGAGAGAGACACTGTGAAAGGGAAGAATGAGAGAGTGGGAAGTGAGAAACGAGCGGAAGGGGACATGTTGAATGAAAAATTGGATAAATACACCCACCCACAGACACACACACACACATACACACTTAATATTCACGTCTGCACTTCCTCTTTTTCTTTACACCTCGCCTTATTCCTTCCTTCATTCATTAATTCCTTCCTCTCTGCCTTCCTTCCTTCCTCTCCCTCTCTCTCAAGTCCCTTTGTTCATTTTGCGATATTGCATTTGTTTTGTGTGTCATTGATTGAATTAGTTTGTGTCTGTCCTTTTCATTGATTAAGGAGATAGTGGTCGTTCTATTGGTCTATAAATTAATGTATACATTAGTTTTTTTAGTGTTCTCGCTAGACCTCCATCAAGCTTAAACAAACACCCCCAAGTCCCCCTTTTAAGATAAATTTGCACATGTTTTGGTAGAACAATGTCACGGCCGAAGGCCGATTTGTCATAAGATTGCAGGCTCGCTATCGCTCGCCAGGAAAAAAATCGACACCTAAATGGCACGAAAGGTCATACAATTGACAACAAATACAAATGAAGCGACAATGAATGAAGTGAAACATTAAGAAATGGGAAGAGTTGATTATATACAATAAATGTTACCAGCAATTGTCTTGCTGTACAAGAGGAGTAAATAAGAGACAAAATGGGGAAATGCAAAGGAAAGATAAGAAAATAACAGAAAAAAATGATTATTGGAAGAAAAAAGGAGAAAAGACGGGACGGTATTAACCAAGAGACAGAAGATAGGAAGGAAG
This sequence comes from Paralithodes platypus, assembly GCA_032716605.1. NCBI lineage: Eukaryota > Metazoa > Arthropoda > Malacostraca > Decapoda > Lithodidae > Paralithodes > Paralithodes platypus. Next base: position 59,128,567 of record CM064523.1, on the reverse strand, counting down.
ATGAAAATAACAGAGGATGCAGATGCTGTTGAACAGACGCAGAAGATACAGCATCTGCATATCAAACGTATTAAACAAAAGTGCAGGAAAGGGATATATACAGGGATAAACAACGTGGGGAAGGAGGTGGGGTTATAATAAACTGGGAAATGAAAATACACACTACACGCCATAATATATAGCATACCGGCCCCTCACAGTCACAAGTTTACCTTCTCGCTAAGCCATTTATATTTGTAACTCCCTATCCAGTATACATTTATAAGTATGATCACAGCTGTGTGGTTTCTGAGTCCTCTACTTGACTTGTCAGTACAGTATACTATTATGTACTGGTACATTGGTATCCAACTGTACATATTACTGGAAATATTCGTATTTGTTTTAATATCACTTATGTTCATTATGTGTTCGGGTTCATTGGTTTGTTTAATGTATATTTTCATGAAACATAGTTGAGAACGTTAGAGCTGGTTCAGTAACCCTTCTTATTTAATTCATTGTTTTGTTCCTAGTGGTTCACTGAGGTTCGTGGTGTGTTTCCTTTCTGGTTGTGTGAAATGCCTTTCTTTCTCGATTGACTGTGTGTGTGTTTGTATATTTGTTAATAATTACAAGGTGATGAGGTACCGGGATTTTGGAAGGTTAGTCAGTTGTTATCTACAGTGTGACATGATCTACCTTAACCTTCTGCCTGGATTTGTATATTGTGTTTTTCGCCAGGACTTCTGTATTTTCAGCTAAGTTGTACGTTAATATTTTGGCTGTATTTTGTTATTAGGAATTAGGTGTGTTCATTAGATTAGTCTAATGTACCGACAATGTAAAGATGGGTCGGATTTATTTGCCCTCACTATTTCTGTTGAGAACTATTAGTTATATATTTTGATAAACTATTTTGATTAACTCTTTTTGGGTCTCCAACATATCAGATTATATTATCTAAATTATGTTACCTCGGCTTAATTGGTGTTTGAGTTTATAGTGTAAATAAATTTTAATATAATTTTACAGAGAACTTTACCAATATATCATAATTTTGTAAATGAAAACTGGTAATAGTATTCATAAATAATGAACAGAGAATCCTAATTTAGTTGAAAACCTAATTATTTTCTTACCGCTATACCATATAAACCAGTGACTGATTTTTTAGTGAGGCTTACCAATTTTAAATTAAGAACCTGGGATATTTGATATATGGTTTAATAATAATATATTATTTATACTGTGTATATATATATATGTGTGTAATTTCATTCACACCGTAACATAAGATTGCAGGGTTTAAGGAATCCGTGAAACTGAAGGGCACGAAAATAACAAACGGTAAGAGGAAACAAAATAACAAGAAAGACCAGAACAGGAAAGGAGGGAATTTTTTTATTTTAATACCACGAATTTTCCGAGTGTTTTTTATAAAAGAAATTGTTCATTTGCATCAATATATAGTGTTTGCAATTAATTAGGAATCTTGGGAAAACCTATTTTCCCCATTAGGCCTATTGATCGATGTTGAGACACGCCCCCGATAGTGATTTGGAAAGACATTAACCTAACCACCTTACCTAACCTAACCTAGTATTATGGGTGGGGGCTGCTGCCCCCACACCCCCGCTGGTTGAGTACTAATCCCTTAGTAAAAAAAACAAAAAACATTGTCTGACGATTATACGAAGGTGAAAGAAAGTCCATGAAGTCTATGGTGTTTACTCTGCAACCTTCAGCTTTGATTGTACATTGATAACGGGAAAGTACCTATTGACAACCTTGTTACGAAAATTAAAATTTGATACCATACTTTTATATTAAGTTTTTCCGAGGGTTTAACACATTTTCATATGATCTTTAGAGCTATCGATAACTGGAAGTACCGTATTGACAACCTTGTTACGAAAAATAAATGTTAGTACCATACTTTTTTATTAGGTTTTGCCGAGGGTTAAAACAAATTTTCATATGATATTTATAGCATATAGATTCAATTATTATCTTCAAATATATCAACAAAATTCGTGGTATTAAAATAACATTGAACCGAAAGGAGGAACGACTCCAAGCAGATCCCACATTCTGCAAGACCTCCCCGTGGGCTTTTTAATTCCACCCCAATGGCCTTGGACCGTAAGGTCTGTTTTATTATCCCATTCATCGTCCCCCTCCCGACCCTTCTACGGGATAGAATGCTTCCGGTTCGGCAGGTAAAGGCAATAATCTCGGGTTACCGGAGTCCTAATGTGACATCAATGGCTCGTTCCCTGTTATCCCAATTCGATTGTAAACATTAGTGGAAAGGCGGGGAACGTGACTGATAAAAAGTGTGTGTGTGTGTGTGTAAGATAAGGGAACGGGGGAATCGGAACCAAGTACGTAGATAATGAGGAATAGACTAGAGCCCTGGAAGATATGGACATTAGGAATGACGCAACTTGCACATGAAGGACTGATAATAGGGGTCTGGAATAGTTGAGAATAATGTGGAGGTTAAATGCTGGCTGAATATAATATGGGTTTTAAGTGAGGCTATAGAACGTTCGGAATAAAGATTTGGAAGAATAAAGAATACAGAGTTTTAAAAGGACCACTGATAATAAAGAGCGATGCTACATGAGCGTGTAAATGACTGATACAGGAGGGAAGAAGTGTTGATAATGGACACCTAACAACCTGATTCTGAAAGTGGGTTGTTATGAGGGTTTAGACTTTAGAGCAGCGGTTCCCAAACTTTTCCAGTACGTGACCCCTTTCAGTAGTACCAAACCTACCATGACCCCCCACCTTTATAAGCCTTCCGAAAAAATACTAATTTCCAATGGCGCAGATACATTTTAAAGTTTAATCACAGCAGAAAGAGCAATAATACAAAAAAAAAAGAAAACAAAATTGTTACGTATCTTGATCCTCAAGTGGTTAACTTGATGAATCTAGATAGCACAGAGATATATATTAAGGTATCAGTCAGCTGAAGGCAAAACGAAAGTAAAATCTAATAAAATTATTTCCTGTTGTTGCTTCCTTTCCTTTTGGATCTTAGGACTTGGTATCCTTTATTGACTGATACTCTTTAATTATGAAAAATACTGAAACTAATTAAAAGTCATGTAGTATTTATAAAGAATTATTATTTAACCGAAGCTTAGTAGGCTATGGTTATAAACCGAAGAAGTATATCTAAAGAAGGACTATTAATTCTATAAAAAGTCTTGAAAGATAAATATTAAGGTAAGAATATTTCTGTCTCTTACCCTTTTTGAAATGAATAGATAGTTTTTTTATATGTCCTTTTATTTATATTTAATGTAATTATTCTTGGTTCTTGTCTTACGTTAACAGTATTATATTATTATTATCATCAGGATTTAAAGTCGCATAAAAAGTTAGATATAATTATATTTAATAATTAGTTAAATGTATTTCTTAACCACGTAACATTGAGGTTTGATTATGAGTAAATTAAGTTACAGGATCGCTTCATAGATTCGATTCAGGTCTCACTCAAATAATATGAAAAGCAAAAATAATATTTTGAAGCTAAAAGAATTTTCTTCAGCTTAGGAAATCACTAGAAGTAATATTAACACAGCCATGTTAGTCTAAGGCGATATTACAAATACGAGACAATAGCATCACCGTACTAAGCACCGTTAAGCAATGTAAGCTTAATTAACCCTTAAAAAGCGGCCCACCACTTAAGTCGAGTTAAATAAAGCTGGACTATGTGGCGGCGCTCGACATAACTCGAGTGGCAATTTCAGCACGTAATGTGGCTGAGAGAGAGAGACAGGTGGCAGGAGACTAGCGAGCGTATGACTGCTCCAGACCACCGCGGCGAACCTACTGACACAAATCTCAGCTCCCTCCTCCCTCTCTCACTCGCTACATACTCAATTATGTACCGAAAGTACCGAATTACCTGCTTTTTGCACTCGCGTTGCACGGTTATTGCAAGAAAACTATCCATCATACAAGGATCGTTATGGTGTCATTCGAAAGCTCTGTTTATGCCCTTTCAGGGATAGGTACTTGTTTTACGTTCTGGGTCTTATTTAGGCATGAAAATGATCACGTAAACAGCCCTATTTTGGCTAAAAACACCCCTCTGTGCGGTACATATAAATAAACCGCATAGGCCGCTCGTAAGGTGTTAAAAGAAAATGAAAGAACTCGTAAGTATTAATATAAAACAATAGTATTACTTTCATCATAACCCAATTACTTAAAGAGTTGCTTTAGTCCACAAGTTAGTCAACTAAAATAGTTAAGTACATAATAATAGCGTTAACGTTAATTCCCAATCACATATCTCACTAACCAACATAACGTAAGTGTTTACACCGAACACACTTATCACACACTTATATAATCTGACTGACAGTCACAAACCCATTATAATACTTCACCCCGTCTTCCTCCAGCTGCAAGTTCACCTTCCCCAACTCCAAATGAGACTGATTTGAATGCCCACTACTCGGGTCTTATATACTGAACAATGATTGTGTAGGAACGAATCAGGAGGCGGGGGGTAGTGCCCGCTCCAATCACAGCTCCTCGAGTTGCGTGGTCCAATGGAGTCTCCTGGCGTCGATCATACGTCATAGCGTCGGGTCATCGAAGTAGTTTGCAGGGTCCCCTATGACGCACGCAGGTGTGAAGGCTTGTTTGCTGCTATGTGGACGAGCTGGTTTCCCACTCGCTGGTTCGCTCGCTAGTCTGCTTCGCCGCTTGGGTAGTTTGACACTCCTTCAACTCTAATTCTAACTCTTAAATTAACATACAGGGCTCCGTATGTCAGAAAATATTAATGCAATTGGAACGTAAATAGTCGTACGACAAAACTTAAATATAAAAAAAAAATATATAAAAATACCTAAATATCATACAAAAAATCCTCAAATATTGGACCCTCCATGACTCCCAGAAAAAGGCTCATGACCCATTTGGGGGTCATGACCCGCAGTTTGGGAACCGCTGCGTTAGAGGGATGAGGATGGGGGACTGAAAAGGTTCAGTATGTAAATGAGGGTCTAAATGGGTGGCTGGACGGATACTCATTAAACAGAGAATCTTAAAGTATACTAAAGAAGAGGAAGGTAAACACTAAGGAGTACATGGCTAGAAATGCAGAATAGTGCTTTAACCCCTTCTTTACCAGCGACGTCTTGTTTACTTTATTATGGCTACTATTAGACGAATTATTCAGTTTAATAAGGGCCTCCAGCAATTAAGAGGCTTCGAACAAACTCGCTTAACCATTTTTACTACCACAGATTCTTCTTAAACTGCACAAAATCGTCTAAATCTAGCTATTCTGCTAGAATATACTTAAAAAGACGTCGCCGGTACAGAATGGGTTAATGATGACTATAAGGCTAAGGGTGGCTGACTGTAGGTTATGAAATGAAGATTGATTAATAGGGAAGCGGTTAACCACAACAATTGTGCATTTTATGAAAAAGCATGAAATTCCTAACATAGCTAGTGCATACAATAAAGTTTATTTTCAGATGTGGAGGGAAGTCAGATTTGACCTCTGAGGACCGTAAGAGGTCACATCTAAAATGGCCGCCAGTCCACCGGGTCTAATGTTCAAACAGGCTTAATTTTGGAACCAAACAGTGTAGACCAACATTTAAGATGTTATTTCCAACTAAATTGAGGATGCTCATTAATTTGGTGATACTTTAGAGATCACCAGCACTCAAGGACATGCATTTAGGTCAAGGTCAAATTACGTTAAATAACGTGAAATGGTAGTGAAACTTCACCTTCTTTTTGACCCTATAGGGATAATAATACAACAAATATACAGAATAGACCCATGGTGCTAGTCTATTTTAATACTATACATAGATAACAGTAGACCTGGATTGGACATTGTCACATGACTTGCTATGAACCTAAAACAGTTGCGTTACCACTCACTAGATATCCACATATTTTCAGCAAATTTCATAACAGCTTCCATAGAATTATAATTTCTATCATGCAAACTAGTAAGGATCAATATATTCAGCTTACGATAACTATCAATCTTCCCACTCATACTATAATTATCGAATTAGCACTATCCACAATTTCCGAATATCCTATTGGTAATGATCCAAATCTAACAGTCTCCAGAACAGAAGCACAGTGCAGTTCACTTGAGTGCAGCTTTGGCACACTTGCAGCGTCCAGTGCACCCTTTCTTCCAGCGGCAGTGGATCAATTCATGGCACGATTTCGATGCTTCAGGGAGAGTGGTCCAAAGAGGCTGCCACCCAGTTGTTTCCTTTGTCCAGCCCCAGTCAGATGGCTCTGGCATCTCTAGATTCGTGACCAATGCCTGGTTCCAACAGTTGGCCTGGTAGCAAGTGCGCTTGATGTGCTGCTTGAGTGCTGCCTGGGTTGGAGGAATGTTCTCTAGAGTTCTAGACTTCTGTGTGAAGAGCTGTTTCCTGGCATCATTCACTTCTGTTATCTCACTGGTTCGGTCGTACATCAACACCACAACTTGCTGTAGCAGTAACATTGATCCTTCACTGACCTCACTTGGCATGCATAGGAGTTCATTGAAAGCATTATTCACCTCTGGGAAAGACTTCCAAGTTTCCCAGACAGTCTTCTTTCCTCTGTCAGCGAATGCAGATACAGTGTCACATCCGGTGAAAGCGTGAAGGACTGGGAGAGTCAGACACTGACAGTTAGAGTGGGACTGGAGTTTCTCGGCAGCGGTTATGACGTGCTGAGCTTGATGAATGCATGTTCCGTGCATGCTTTACGCTGTTGAACACCATCAATTGCGAGATTGCTAGGGCAGGTTTTTTGGTGGTTTTGTCGATCAGCTGAGTCAGATGTTTGATGTTTGCCCCATCGAGTATCATGTTGACTAGAGCCAAGAGGGATGGTGGCACAGCCTCTTGCTGGCAGTTTGCCTGGAACGACCCATCAAAGGAGAAACTTGAGTCAAAGATCTCTCTGCGCACCACCTGTGCTGCTCGCATTAAATGCATGGCATCATTGTCATGATAACAGGGCATCATGAGGGCTGGTCCAATGTCCTTCTCAAAACTCAGAAGTGTGTCTCTTCCCTGTGAATGTGCCCTCAGATCAGGAAGCACAGAAAGCAGTCTGGTGGTGTGAATCCGTTTCCCTACAGTCAGGCCAAACTGCTCCAGTCTGACCTTGTACAGCTCAGCGATGTCTATCAGTTTGAAGACAGGAGTACTGTCCTCATCATTATGCATGTCTTCCAAGAATGCCACTAGCTCATCAAAGGCTATGCCATGCAGGCAAGAATCATCTCCATAATTGCCTTTAGATGCAGCCTGCCTGGCTCTGTTCTACAGTGAACGAAGACAGTTGTGATGGTACTGGGCCTCAATGGCAATCATGTCTCCTGCTGCAAGCTTGGCCAACAAAGCAGTGTCCTCAACTTCAAGGGCACACCTCCGCACATGTGTGTCAATGTTGTAGGTTGATGCTTTATGTAAGCCTGCAGAACCAGCAGGCTTATTGCAGAAGAAACAAGTAGGCTCTGTGGACTGTGGATGGCTGTAAGTAGATCACGTGTGCACAGTAGAGGTACTTGGTTGTTGTCCTGTAGTTAATTCTCCCCGACTTTGCTCGTCAAACGCCTTTTTGTTGAATTTTAGCCGACATTTCTTGTGCCACTCAGCCCTGTGTGCCTTCAGAGAGGATTCTATGCCATCTCCGTCATCCAATCGCTCCAGGTTGATGTCCATTGGCATGTGCTGAAGGGTCTTGAACCGGAGAAGGTCTTCTGCCAAGGATGCATAGCCACTACCAAAGGGCTGATTCGTTGATCTGAGTGGACACTGAAAAGATTCATTTGTTACTACTTGGCAGAGGACACAAATGTCCCAGTTAGTGCTTGGGGAAGGCATGGATTACTTGGATGTAGAGGGCTGGGTAGGGTCCATCAGGATGTGATGCTTCGGCATAGTTGCAACAAAATCACCAAGGCAGGAGAGGGGATTCTGAAACAAAAAAACAGAGTTAGCAGCAACCACATTTTACACCATGTTTACATACATTTTACTTTTCATTGTACATACATTTTATACCATGAGGTTTATTTTCAGATATCTGCATACTTGGGATACTTCATTCTTGACCTTATTTTTTGGTAAGTTTTGACCTTGACCTTGACCAAAATGCATTTCCTTAAATTCTCAAACGCATAACCAAATGAATGAGCAGCCTCAATTTAGTTGGAAACAACATCTTGAATGTTTGTTCTACTCTGTTTGGTTCCAAAATTAAGTGCGTTTGAACATTAGACCCGGTGGACTGGCGGCCATCTTGGATTTGACCTCTCAAGGTCCTCAGAGGTCCAATCTGACTTCCCTCTACATCTGAAAGTAAACATCATGATATATACTAACTATGCTAGAAATTTCATGCTTTTCTCATAAAATACACAATTGTTATGATATGAGAGCTTATCCGCTGTACTATAAAGAAGAATCTGTGATGAGGCTTACAATGACCGGAATAGTTGGGAAAATTTTCTACGAATTTCGAATTTTGATATTAGTCATAACTAATTAGCTATAACTTGGTGTTAGTAAGAAGTAAACATAACGTAGGACTAAACTGATGGACTGGAGGAGCTGAAAAAATTAAAAAAAAATGCAACATTGAACTTACAGAACACGAAAGATAGATGATAGTAAGGTGATATCGTGATATCGAGGTACGAGCAGCGAAATATGAAGTAAAATTGAGGGTGTCGAAGTGTAAAAATTGGAGGAGTAGTATTGGAAAGATTGCGAAGATATATATTGAAAGACAAATTGGGACTGGACATTTTGAAATCCGAGGAACTAAGCAGACTGACGTTATTACTCTGAGTAATAATGCGCTTAGTATCGTAACGGGAATTACTCTCAAGATGTGACGGTCAAAGTGATATACGATGTTGCACGGTAAATGTTTGTAAAATAATGAAATTACAGAAGTTACCCACTAGCAGAGAAAGAAAAACTTCCGAAGGACCAATGACAGTAGAAGTGGGAAGACAAAAGGAGAGAGGAGAGACGGAAGTAAAACTAACAACGAAAACAGATAAAGGAAACACAAGAAAGACGAACTCCAGACACTACATTCCAGACCCTTGAAACAACAACGAAATAAACAACATGAATAAGAAAGAAAAGAACAAGGAAGCAGAGAAGGAGAAGAAGACAAGAAAGAAACCTCAGAAGAACGAAAGCAAGAGAGAAGAACAAGATGGCTGCCACCAAACAAGACTACTTCCGGTAACGAGTAAAGGAGAAACTAACCTAGTAAAAGAAACACCAGAACCAACAAACACAACACAACAAAGGATATTCGCCCTACCACGCATTTCCAAATTAACCAACAACAACAAGAAGACGGAAGAAGTAAATAACAATAAAGACAAGAAGGCAAGGAAGGACAAGAAGACACCCGCGCGGAGACATCTAGCGAGAGGACCAAGGAAAACACGAAGATGTCTACAAAGACAACGAACTGCGGAGGAATGCTTATGCAAATACCGCCCAAGTTTTCCAACCAGAATATCCGAGCCAGCATCCCTGCGAATACTGCACAAACATATAAGAAGACAACTACTCATAAAGACGAGAAGGCGAAGAGAAGCAAGAAGACACCTACGAAGACAAGTACCAAGACACCAACAAAGACATCTAAACACCTAGGAGTATCACACGTGCAAATACAGCCTCAATTTTTTCCGCGAGAATATCAGAGCCAGCAGTTATGCAAATACCACCAACACATCCATCATTTCCAACCGTAGAGAAACTAGGGTAGCCACCATTACATCGGGATGTCCTGTTACCCCCGGAAAAACCATCAAAATATCCTTCTACTCCCAACAGCAAGTGAAACGGAGAATCCTGTTCAGTCAGGATGAGAAGGACTCCTATCCCCACCATCAGAGAAAACTCCTACGCCCCTGTTCCACGCAATGAGGGTCCTCCTAATCCTTTCAATTAACCCCTGACCACACTTGTGACCTTTTGCCTCCCACACATCCACCCCGCGACATCTCAGCAAATGTCAACACCATGCTGGAGAAAACTGAACAGGGCAAGCAATTCTATGGCTTCAAATAACACTGGCATGCTAGTGGTTTGTAGTCCTATAATTACCCTCCCATTCAGTTGGAATAAAAAGCATGCCTAATATCCCGCAGGTCTGAGGAGTTACTTTATCTATTGAGGAATCCTTGTTGTTGACGTGTCATGACACAGTATCAACATCGAAATCATTAATAGGCATACACCTTTAATAAAGGAAGTCTATGCTCGCAGGACATGTCTCCAATTGACTTCTCTTATTAAAACCGTATTCCCACAACTACCAAAGGATACTTGGCATGCTAATATTCTCTAAGTAGTTCCGAGCTCTGCGAGATACCTTAACATGCTCTCGGCATAAAGAATTCCTTTTTACTTTTGTCCACTGACATGTTGGCTGACAATAGTAAGCAAAAGGTTTAACACCGCCTCGAGTTCTTTGAACCTTTTATAAAGGTCAGTGGTAGTCAAGGAACATAGTATTGGTCATGATCATACTATCTACTTGCATTAGCCCGATATCTTGTCACTGTGTCATGACACAGGCATTATATTAAAGACCCCAAGTCAAGAGTACCTGAACAGAAGTTCATCACCGAGTAATATAACGATCAGGATAGTCGAGTACTTAAAACATACTCGCGTTAGTCCGATGAGGTGGCCAGTGTCATGATACCAAGGAACCTCGTTTAAGATCTTACACCCATTACTCCATCTGTAACTAAGCAACTGATTCACACGACAGGCCACCCTGGATGGCCCAAAGGAGACCCAGACGTCTATAAGCTGCTACCTCAACTTTTACTCCAAGTGTTAATTCTGGAGATGGAAGATAAATCTGAACTAAGTCGATACCAGTGACGAGGTATCTTAGAAGCAGAGTCCCAACGTATTGACTCTGTCTACATTACCACAAGTGTTCTAAAGTTATAGTCCCAACCTACTGACTCCGTAAAATTCTTCACAAGTGTTATAAACTTAGAGTCCCTCAAATACTGACTCTGCCTAATCTCACCAGTGCGCAAAGTGATTTATAAAAGTAGAGTCCCCATCTAGCGACTCAGTTAAATTCTTCACAAGTGTTAATAAGTTAGAGTCCCAAAGATATCGACTCTGCCTCAGTCTCATCAGTGTGTAAGGTGACTTAATAAGTCAGAGTTCTATATGTTGACTCTCAAGAAGCTATTATTATTGTGTATTATATTAGAGGACCGCTAAACTTATTATATATTGCTGAGCTCCTTCTAGATCCTCGACCGTGCTTGAATACAGTATTTTCATGTTGTATTAACCGATACAATTGATCATAAGTATATCTAATTTTTTTTAAACGTACGTAGAGCATAAGATAATTAAACTTGTTTTTAAACCATGTCCTAGTGTTATATGTATCCTCTATTTGATTCTTTGCATGTATGGTATGAACTCTGAATTCCCCAGTCTTGATAGAACTCACTATAACCAATATACAAACCTGGTAAAAACCTTGGTATAACAATTTGGGCTGTTCGAGACCAAGAACGATGTACTACTAAGGATGGGAGTTAGAGAGAGAATGAGGTGATTAGTGAAGGAAATTGAAGGGAGGTATAATAGGATGAAAATAATGCAGAAGTAAGCAGAACATTGGCTGAATATAGAATGCAAAAACATAAATACAAAACGAGGGTAAAATATAGCCAATCGTTATCAAGAGTACAAGTGTAGAGAGCCAACAGTGTAGATAATGGTACAGAGAACACGTGAAATACAACTGTTATAGCTAGGAGTTTCAGAAACAAACGTGCTAAAGAAAAGATAATGCAATAAAATAGGGCACAAAAAACCACAAGATTGTGAGGATGAAAAGAGGACAACATGTGAGCAATACATGTTGAGTATTAGCAAAGCTTTTATGGATTATACGAAGAACCAGGGTGAAAAATTTAAGGCCGGTGTGGGGCAGATATACAAGTAATATTACAAAGGCTATAACTGTGTGTGTATATAATAATATGTGCGTGACATAAATACATTCTGACACCGGTGCAAATACACACATACTTATACAGATATAACTATATATGCAGACACGCAGACACTCTCACTCTACTGACCCACCTGGTGAACAAGCCTACGTCTTTTCTATCATAAATGACCTAGAGCAGCTGGTCCAGCAACCCACCCGTATCCCGGATCGCTTCGGAGATCGGCCCAACCTTCTTGACTTATTTCTGACTTCTAACCCTTCTTCTTATACTGTCAATCTTTTCTCTCCTTTGGGCTCCTCCGACCATAAACTTATCTCCGTCACCTGTCCTATCTCTTCATTACAGCCATCCGATCCTCCCAGCCGTGCTCGGAGAGTGCTGAACGCATTACCGAAGTAATCCTCTCGGGCATAGAAGCGTACATTCCATTTTCTTTTTCTCAGTCTAATGCAAACAAATCTTGGTATACTCACGCTTGTTCTACTGCTGTCCGCAACACGGAGGAAGCATACAAACGGTACCAACGCCTTAAAACTCAAGAATCTCATTCTTCTTATGTTTCTGCCCGGAATCAAGCCAAATCTGTTCTTCGACTTGCCAAGCACTCTTTCATCAATAATAAATGCACTGAACTACCCAACTCTAGCTCTTCCCAAGCTTTCTGACATCTAGCCAAAAACCTCGCCAATAACTTTTCTTCCTCGTCGTTCCCTCCCCTTTTCCACTCTGATGGCACAACCATCACTTCTTCCTCTGACAAAGCTGAACTCTTTGCTCAAACATTTGCCAGAAACTCTACCTTGGATGATACCGGTGCTATTCCTCCCTCTCCACCCCCCCTCTCTCCTACTTATGCCTAATATCCTAATCTCTTCTAAAGATGTACTTTCTACCCTCTCTGGGCTTAATACTAAGAAGGCATATGGTCTGGACTGTGTTCCTCCTGTTGTACTTAAAAACTGTGCTTCCGTGCTGACAAAGGCTGCCTAGGCAAACTCCTTCATCTCTGTCTCTCCTCTAACGTCTTTCCTTCTTGCTGAAAGTTTGTTCTTATTCAACCTGTCCCAAAGAAGGGTGACCGCTCTCAACCCTCCAACTATCGTCCAATTGCTCTCATCTCTTGTATCTCTAAAGTTTTTGAAACTATTCTTGCTTCCAAATTACTTAAGCATTTCTCTTCTCATAATCTGCTCTCAGATCGCCAGTATGGCTTCCTTAAGGGTCGCTCTACTGGTGATCTTCTTTCATATCTTACTAACTCTTGGTCATCCAACTTTCGGGACTTCGGTGAGACTTTTTCTGTTGCACTAGAGCGAAGGCCTTCGATAGAGTCTGGCACAAATCTTTAATTTCCAAACTGCCCTCCTTCGGTTTCCGTCCCTCCATCTGTGCCTTTGTCTCTAATTTCCTTTCCGGTCGTTCCATAGCTGCGGTTATGGACGGCCATCGCTCATTTCCTCATCCTATCAACTCCGGTGTTCCTCAGGGTTCTGTCCTATCTCCTATTCTCTTTCTAGTTTTCATAAATGATCTTCTCAACTGTACATCCAGTCCCATCCATTCATATGCAGAAGACTCTACTTTACACCACTCAATTAGTTTTCCAGAATGCCCCAGCCAGCAATCCCTCAAAAGTAAACGTAATGAAGCCATAAAATGCTTATCTTCTGATCTAGCTACTATTTCCAATTGGGGTAGAGAAAACCTTGTTGCATTTAATGCTTCCAAAACTTAATTTATCCATCTTACTACCCGTCAGGAACCTCCAGAGGACTATCCCTTATTCCTCAACAAAACAAAAATCAACCCTTCATCTTCCCTCAATGTTCTCGGTGTCTCTTTTTCTTCTGCTCTCACTTGGAAAGACCATATTACCAGTCTCGCTAAGGCAGCCTCCCAGAAGCTGGGTATGCTCAACTGCCTCAGGGGGTTCTTTACCCCTGCGCAGCTTCTTGCTCTGCACAGTGCGTCCTTGTACTGAGTATTGTTCACATGTGTGGGGAGGATCCTCTCACACCGCACTCCTAGATAAAGTAGAAAGGAAAGCCTTTCGTATCATTAACTCCCGTCCACTCACCAACTCTCTGCAATCTCTCTCTCTTCGCCGCAATCTTGCATCTCTCTCGCTATTCCATCGCTACTACAATAATCAGTGTTCCTCGGAGCTTTCCCAGTGTATACCACCTCCTCTACGCCTTGCAACACAATCCCACCCCTACTCTGTGAAACTCTCCAACCCAAGAGTGAAACGCTATTCTCAGACTTTCTTCTATTCAACTGCTGAGCTCTGGAACTCTCTCCCAGAATCAGTCTTTCCCTCTTCCTATGACTTAAATTGCTTCAAACTCCGTGTGTCTAGGCATTTTAGCTCGAATGTCTCTTGATTTTGGCCCTATCACTCTTTGAAATCTAGGGGAGGCACTCGCTGCAGGCAGTTACGCCTTTTGTCTCCCTCATTCACATAGACAAAAATTATAAACAAATAAATACGCGACTTGTGGGAGTAGAGCACTGTAGATTAAGGAGGATCAGGACACAAGGGCGAGCTAAAAGAGAACACGTAAATTTCCAGTAGTAATTACAAACATATAAAGGAATGGTCGTAAGACTAAAGTAAGAGGATAAAAGCAGCACATTTAAAGTAAGATACCTTATGCTGGAAGATGTTCGATGGTTTTGGGAAATGGATAGAAACATTACTGTAATGTTTATAACAGTGTTGTAACATCAGCATAATATACGTAGTTATAGGTTACTTTTGTAATGAAACACATACACCAAACGGTAGTCACACTATATACTAATATATACATTATATTACACACATTATTACATAGACAATCATATTACACATATTATTACATAGACAATCATACATACATATATAACCATCTTTATCACGCACACAACATAAAATATAACACATCTACACATAAAAGGATATCACCACACAACACACACGCAAACAAGCACACAATCACGCACATATACACACAACAAAATGTCTGGCTCCCACTCACAATACCTCGATCTGGTCCACAATATATCAGATCCAGCTATTCAGACAGTGTACGTACCCACCTCTCTCCGTCATACACACACACACACAAACACACACACAGTACACACTACATGATCACCCCATCACACACAGTAACGCATACACACTTACATAGGCACCTACCGTTCAACATATTCCCACCACAATTCTGTACAACTTTCTAAACATAGAGTAAACACTTTAATTTTGTTTTCAATCAATTACTGCAAAATCTTTAACTCTGCCCCTCATCCTACGACTTAAACTTCGAACTACGTCTGCTCCAAATTATTCAACATATATGGGCTGTGAAGAGAAGGAGAAGTACTGTTAATTGTAGGGAAGTAAGTGATCTGATGGTTGATGGGAGTGAAGGGTATTATAATGATAGACCCTTCACGAAAACCGGTAATTATTGTTTACGTCAACTTTCTTATATTTACTCAATTGCTGTTAAACTTATTACGTACCTTCCCTTAAATGATCAAACCCCATCATATCCTTCAAGTTCCATCACCCGATTCTCCTCACTCTATTCAAACACTACTCATATCTTTTTCATCAACCTGCCATCTTTTTCCTCCAATTATCAATTCCCTGCTTCCCATCAAACTACCATCCTCCCCTTTCCCATTTCGGCTGAGTGGTGTCCCACAAATTGTGCACTGAAATACGTGCTGGAGGTCAGTGTCTTAACATGGCCGCTCCTCTGGTACAGCTATTATATTTTAGTTGAGAATATCCGACGGCTACAGCTTAATTTGGTGGTGGTGTTGCGGGTAATGGTGGTGGTGGGGGTACTGTTTGTTGAATGGGTGTTTTGTGTTGGTGGAAGGTGGATAAACGTAGTTGGAGGTGAGGGTGTGGAAAGAAACTTAACTTTTTCTAGTTTGGTGATTATTGTACGCGATGGTGGGATGGGGACATAATTATGTTCTTTTGGTTTGGTTCCCGTGTGTGTGTGTGGCTAGGTGGATGTGGGTGTGTGTTCGTGCGTGCATACGTGTGTATGTGTGCCTTTGGATGCATGTGTTATTAGGGGGTTATAAACACCAATCTATTAGGGCAATATCCAGGGGAAGCTGCATAAGCTTGTAATGAGGAGTTGCTGGGACCCCTGTTTCAAATGTCTGGCCTCCCTCACTGTTTGTTTGTGTCTCACCTACACAGAGAGTAATCCAGCTAGCTCTCACAAACAACTCATACTATTAATTTAACTACACTAAACAAGCATAGCACACTGCTTTCTTTCAAACTTCTTTGCAATACACCAAAATCATTTTTTTGAAAATTAACACCAACCATCCTTAATTAATATGACTGTCACTTTCAATTTTGGGGGATACATTTGTTACACACTTGCTTTTTGTTTCCCTAATACACGTATAAACAAATATGTTGGGGTAGTCTATGTATGTGCGTGCGTGTAAGAGTATGTTTAATATGCACATAGTTCTACCCACGTACCCATCAATTGTGTCACAATGGTATACAAATGAGACCAGGAATATGCGCCAACGCATGGGCACCATTTCCTAGAAGTGAGGACTGGACTTGTTTTCGATGTTGTGTATGTTTGTTTGTTATTATTATTATTATTATTATTATTATTATTATTATGTATTTTGTTTAGATATGCCTGTTATGTTTATTTCCTCACATTGTTTAATTACATACATTTCTCGCAAAGTTATATAGGTACATTCCTGATTGATTGTTTTCTTTATCTCTGTACAGGAAGCCTCAACGTAAATTTTGTACTACCTGTTATGTAATCTAGAATTAATATTGATTATATAAGCCAGATTAGTATAATATTTTAGTTCCCCCTTATTTGCTTGCTTCTCGCAATTTCTAGACCTGTCAGGATTCAGTCTTTCTCCCAGCATTGCGTCATTTCATTCACGTGTGTAGTAGAAAATTCCAGATTCACTGGTGAGATAATCTGTATGTACCTCCTGAGTCCTTGCAGTTGGACTCCAGACCAGCTAACATCGCGCACACACCTCTCTCTTGCCTGTACATAGTAACTATTATACCTAGTGAAGTGATATATCTCTCCTGGCTACCTTCAAGATATAGTAACATGCAATCATTACCTGTGTTCCCGAGTGTTGAGTACATTGCATATAATAGTGTATTTAGCTTTATTATTGTTAGCCTATTATATATATATATATCAGTGATATTTCATATGTAGGTTAATTGTTAAATAATTCATAATTCTAGTGATCAGTTTATAATTAACTGTCATTAAGTTTACTGTGACTTAATATAATATCTTTATTTCCTTTTGATTGTTTTATCATTAGCGTTATAAGTGTAAAACATTATTTAATTTGTGATTGGTTTCCAAGTATTGTAATTTCAGAAAGAATATTTTCTCAGTTTTATTTAAGTGCTTATTTCACTTTAAATAGTTGTATTAATTGCTTGTATTGCTTTATTAATATTGTGTGGATTCCCTTAAGTTATTAAACTTATATTAACCATTTCCAGTAATCTTGAGAAAATATTAATTCTTATGTAATATAGCTATTTACCTTGCATTGCTTCAGTAAAGGTATATAGTTATTTATTTTGTTCAATTGTCTATTTTTTTGATAATCTTAGTGCATTCTATATTCTTATTTCTCGTCCTGAAGAGACTGATTTTATTTGTTACATTATAATACTTAATTTTAATTAATCTAAGAATTTGTATTATAGTTTCCTTGCACCTGGATATTTTGGAGAGGGTTTTGACATCAGTTTTGAATGTCATATATTTTAATCTATTGTTTGTGTCATTTCGCCTCGCCCATAAACATAACATTGGCAACCTTTAGCCAGGATCTTTGGGACTTGCTTAAGAATATATTAATTTATTTGCTTGTGATATTTAAATGTTCATGATGTCTTCTTCAACTATTTCTACCTTTGAGGAAGCTAAAGATTTTGTAGAGAGTGTTAAGACAGTTGTCGAGGTAGAAAGTAGGAATAAAATTAACTTAAAGTTCTTGCACAATACCTGCAGCTTTCTCCTCCTTCACATGTTCATAAAGATCAAATTGTTGTCATGATTAATATAACACTATTTATTAATCTAACTCTTCCAGTTGACATGGATAAACAAATTGAACTTGCAAAAATTCAAGCACAGGCTCGTGTTCAGGAAGCTGAAGCACAGGCTTGTGCTCAACAGGCACAAGTTGAAGCACAGGCTCGTGTTCAGGAAGCTGAAGCACAGGCTCGTGCTCAACAGGCACAAGCACAGGCTCAAGTGGCACAGGCACAACAAGCACATGCACAAGCACAGGCACAAATTGAAATTGCTAAGTTAGACCATGAGTACCGTATGAAACACGGGGTAAATAGGTCATCTAATCCTGATAAGTTTGATGTGGCCAATTTTTTTTGAGTTGTCCCTGTCTTTAATGAATCTGATGTAACTAAATACTTTCAATTGTTTGAGAAGGCATCTAATGGTCATGTTGCAGAGAAATGTTTCAAGAAATAGCGTGATGCTAATAATAAACCTGAAAATGTTCAGTCAGTCGGTCTGGTGTCCACTCTTGAGAGTTCCAATGTCTTAAAATTACTGTTTTACCTGCTTTGAGTTCTTTGGAGAGTAACGTAAGCTCTATTGATAAAGCTCCTCTTTTGAGCAGTAATTCTGTTGTACCTGCTTTGAGTGCTTTGAAGGGTAATGTAAGCTCTACTGATGAAGCTCCTCTTTTGAGCAGTGATGTGGGTGACACTCTCAAGAGTTCCTATGCAAATTTCCTGTCTGATGGTTTTGTCAGTTCACTTAATGGCAGTGACAGGAAATCTGTTAACATTATACGAGACACAGGTGCTTGCCAATCCCTACTAGTGACTAGTGTTTTAGGCTCTAATAATTCCTCTGGTGCAACTGTAATGTTGCAGGGTTTAGGGAGTAATTATTGTTCTGTCCCTATGTCCAGAGTGAATCTTGAGTCTGATTTTGTTCAAGGTCCAATTATGGTAGGATTGGTTGAGACACTTCCTATGTCTAGTGTGACTTTTCTCCTTGGCAACGACCTTGCTGGGGGTCGGGTTTGTCCAGCTCCTCGGTTGTCCAGTAAGCCGGTGGCTGGAGTCGAGGACGGCTCTGATGTGTTTCCTGCATGTGCTGCTACTTTCTCATCCTATCAACTCCGGTGTTCCTCAGGTTTCTGTCCTGTTTCCAAGTTTCTTTCTAATATTAATAGATGATCTTCTCAACTGTACCTCCAGTCCTATCCATTTTTTTGGTGATGACTGTACCTTACACTCATCAACTAGTTTCCAGAATGCCCCAGGAAGCAATCTCTCAATATCTCACGTGATGAAGCCATATAACACTTATCTTTCGATCTAACAACCATTTCCAATTGGGGCAGAGAAAACCTTGTTGCTTTCAATGCTTCCAAAACCCAATTTATCCATTTATCTACCCGTCAAGATCTCCAAGAGGACTATTTGTTATACATCAACAATACAAAAATCAACCCTTCTTCTTCTTTCAGTATTCTCGGTGTTTCTTTTTCTTATGATCTCTCTTGGAAAAATCATATTATCACTCTTGCTAAAACGGCTTCCCAGAAGCTAGGAGTGCTCAACCGCCTCAAGGGATTCTTTACTCCTGCAATGCTTTTTACTCTGTACAGGGGCGCAGTGCGTCCATGTATTGAGTATTGTTCGCATGTGTGGGGAGGATCCTCTCATACAGCACTTCTAGACAAAGTAGAAAGGAAAGCCTTTAGTCTCCTTAACTCCCGTCCACTAACCAATTTTCTGCAATGTATCTCTCTCTGCCGCAATGTTGCATCTCTCTCACTATTCTATCGCTATTACAATAATCAGTGTTCTTCAGAGCTCTCTCAGTGTATACCACCTCCTCTACGTAGGGTACGTAGTACCAATCTTGCAACAAAATCCCACCCCTACTCTTTGCAACTTTCCAACTTAAGAGGGATACAATATTCCCAATTTTTCTTATATTCAACAGCTGAGGTAAGGAAATCTCTCCCTGAATCCATCTTCCCCTCATTCTATGACTTAAATTGCTTCACACTCCTTGTGTCCAGACATTTTGGCTCGAGCATTCCTTGATTTTGGCACAGTCACTCTTTCAACTCTGGGGGAGGCCCTCGTCACAGGCAGTTTTGACTTTTGTCTCTCTCATCCACATAGACAATAAAATCCAATCCAAGCCTTGTCCGAGTATGCATTCCTCATTGCCCCAATGTTTACACAGTGATCTAAACATTATGTATAACTTATTTTGGTCCTCACAACTTCATTATATCTTTATTATCAAGGAGGATCAAACAATTTGGCTCTCATTGTGGTTGCCTGGTAATTTCGCCCAAATTCCGTTTCCGAAGTACTGTAGTTTCTTTTGTCTGTACTTTAGATGTTTTCCTCGCACTCTGAATGTGGTTAGGCTACATTTGGTTACCTTAGATTAGTTTAAATGTTAGGTTATATTAGAAGTTTGTTGGAATTTTATTTGGTTATATTAGGTTATGTTTTTTCCTTAGTGTTGGCTATGTATACGTTTGGGTTAGGATAGGCTAAAGTTTAGTTTAGGTTCTTGTATGACTGATGAGGTTTAGTTAAGTTTGATTAAGCAAGTTTAAACAGCAAAAAGAAGAATGCTTTGTCCAGGAAGATTATGAGGCCCATATACAACAGAGGTAAGACAAAATAATGGGTGAAAAGCCACAGGCTTTGCATCCAGCCCCTGCACCATCTCAACAGAAGTTCCAGTTACCCTGTTCGGTTTAGTTGACACAAAGAGTTTGAAGGCCAACACTTTTTCTTAACCCAGACCTACTAATTTGCTCATTTCTCTTTACCACACTCCCTCCTCACATTCTTCCTCTCTCTCTCTCTCTCTCTCTCTCTCTCTCTCAGCACCCCAACTGATGATAATGATAGTTGGGTGGAGTTGGCTTGCTGAAACTTTCCCTTGATAACACAAGACCGGCACACAAAAGTAATGATTTGTGTCGCAGCCACAGGGGACTACAGTATACCACATATAAAAGTTACACACACTTGCTCTTAACGCCTTACGAGCGGGCCTGTCAGTAACTTCTACTACCTGCCAAGCGGGTGGTTTTACCCTAAACGAGCTTATTTCCGTGCTCTTTTTCATGCATAAACAAGAGCCAGAGCGTAATACAATTATGTATCCCTGAAAGGGCGATAATTGAGCATTCCAATGACACCAGAACCATCCTTCTACGACCACGCGTTCTCTTGCAACGATCGTGCAAGACGAAGGAAAAATCCCTAAAATACGGTAATTTCCTTACATAATTCCCTGTGTAGCGAGGTAGTGAGTGTGAATGTGTGTGGAGGGGACGTCAGTTTCCGCGAGGGACCTGTGCCGAACGGTCAGAGCCGACCTACGCTCCTCCCACCGCTCGTCTCTCTCTCAGAGCCAATTATTGCCCAAAATTGCACACCGCCTTAAGTCGGTCCCCACCACATAGTCCTTTCTTCTCTAGACCGACTTAAGTCCGGTCCTGCCAGTTAAGGGTTAAGTGTTGATTATGGAAAACAAAACAAAATATATATATATATATACTGTATATATATATATATATATATGCACACACAATTAAAGTCGCCAATCGTTACTGCATAAATGTCGTCACTTTAATAAAGTCGTGACCGTGTTATTGTCGCAACTATTAAAGTTACCACTGCATTATAATCACCATTGCATTAAAGTCACCTGTGCATTAACATACTATAAAAGCCACCACTATAAATGCCAATTATAGTAAAGTCGCCAATATTAAATTCACTACTATGCAAGTTGCCACTATAAAAGTCGCTATTGGATTAAAGGGGGATGGTTCACTTTTTGGGCGATTTTTGCATGCATTCATTATTTTTCTAGTTTCCTCCCTAGACCTCCATCACATTAAAAAAAACATCCATTAGATCCATCCATTTAGATTAATTTGTACATTGTTAGGTCAATGTCCCAGCCGAAGGCCGGTTCTTCCAATATTATAGGCTCACTATCTTTCGCCAGGGAAACAATCAACACCTAAATAGCATGACAGGTGTTAATATTGACGAAGAAATTGGGCGAAAGGTCTTAACATCGACTAACTAATGGGGCAAACATTTTAGCAACTGAAAACTACTGTGGCTAAACATGAGGGAGAAAGTGGTCCAGAAAACCGGTCCATCTCCCCTTAAAGACGCCTCCGTACTATTGTCGCCACTTTTAAAGTCACCATTATGAAAATCGTCACTGGAAAAGTAGCTCCCACTAAAAAATACGCCACTGCATCAATGTCTCCTTTAAATAAATATAGGAATCTTACTATATTTGGTTCAATAATTTAAAGGAAATTAGGCCTACGACTGGTCGTCACAGTCCCTCCTCCTTATTGGAATTCACCACCAAAATATTTTACCAAATTATGTATGTGTTTGTGTGTTGCATTTTGTATAATACATAGTTGTTTTGGTGTCCCCTTTCACTTAACAGTCGACTCTCTCTCTCTCTCTAAACTTTACACTAATACAAACCAGAAACTCTCTCCTGTCCGGTGTTCTTAATTAGCCATCACCGACCAAAATAACCTATTTGTTTGTGTTCTCTTATTTTCCATTTTGGTCTTGCCTTTGTTCTGTCCACCTTTTCTCCTTTTGTTCTCGTGTTTTTCCATATTTTTCCTCTTACACTCTATTTTTTTTCTCCATAATTTCTCGAGTCTCTGTACTCTCATTTTCACTTTTCTGCGCTGTCCTCTATTTGTGTCTTCAACTTAACCATTTGCTTTATTTTATAATTTCAGTATACAAATTATAATATATGATAAAACAAATGTTTCTTGTTATTTTGATTACGGTTTGTCTATTTGTTATATTCTTCATTTGATCTATGTTTTCTGTCTTGTGCAATTTCTTCTTTCCTCATCATTCATAATCCGTTCAATACATGTTTACAATAAATCAATTATTTCCTTACTGTCGTTTTCATATTTTCGAAAATCCTCACTTATTCCATTTCGTTTTAATATAAAGTGCTAAATGCTAATAATTTCTTCCCCCCCCCCCACCCCTGTTCAAGCTTTTTCCTAAATTCATGTGTCTGAATATTCCGCTCCTGTTACTTCGCCAACCCCTATTATCTCTCTCTCTCTCTCCATTATGTGTAAGCATTTATGATTTTCACATGCTCACCATACCAGCAGTTTTCCAACCCATTTTCTGTCACACCTTTCTGCCTAACACAATTTTACTGTCCATATCTTTCTTCATTCCGTATGTTTGCTTCAATCACCAATTTTCTCTTTAGGTAGACTCAAATATTTCTAGTGTAACCTTAAGTATTTATGTGTCTTTCTGTTATATAGTTAATATGTTTCACGTTTCCACATATTATTTCACTCCCACAACGCTAATATCTTCAAGTTCTTACTATTTCTGCTTTCACCTTCAATAATTTTCCCCAGGTAGATCATAATACCTTGAGTGTAGCCTGGCGTGGTCGTCTGTTCCATTACGATCCTCCCAGCCGGCGGCGCTTGTGGCACTTTGGCGCTGCCGACTGGGAGGCTCTCCGGCAGTACTTCTTCGATTTCCCATAGAATGGCATTTGCTTCTGTGGCTGGGAACCCTCGGAGAGTGATGAACGCATTACCGAGGTAATCCTTTCGGGTATGGAAGCATACATACCATTTTCTTTCTCTCAGTCTAATGCTAACAAATCTTGGTTTACTCACGCTTGTTCTACTACTGTGCGCAACAAGGAAGAAGCATTAAAACGGTACCATTGCCTTCAAACTCAAGAATCTCATATTTCCTATGTTTCTGCCCGGAATCAAGCCAAATCTGTTCTTCGACTCGCCAAACATTCTTTCTTCAATGATAATTTATGCACTGAACTATCCAACTCTGGCTCTTCCCAAGCTTTCTGTCATTCAGCCAAAAACCTCTCCAACAATTTGTATTCCTCGTCTTTTCCTTCCCTTTTCCACTCTGACGGCACCACCGTCACTTTTTCCTCTGACAAAGCTGAACTCTTTTCCCAAACCTTCGCTAGAAATTCCACCTTGGATGATTCCGATGCTTTTCCTCCCTCTCTACCCCCCTCTCACTTACTCATGCCTAATATCCTAATCTCTTCTAAAGATGTACTTTCTACCCTCTCTGGGCTTAATACTAAGAAGGTATACGGTCCTGATTGTGTTCCTCCAGCTGTGCTCAAAAGCTGTATTTCCGTGCTGACTCCCTGCCTAGGCAAACTCTTTCGTCTGTCTCTCCTCTAACCACTAACGCCTTCCCTTCTTGCTGGGAGTTTGCTCTCATTCAACCTTTCCCAAAGAAGGGTGACCGCTCTCAACCCTCAAATTATCGTCCAATTGCTCTCATTTCTTGCATTTCCAAAGTTTTTTAAACTATTCTTACTTCAAAATGTCTTAAGCATCTCTCTTCTCATAATCTACTCTCAGATCGACAGTATGGATTCCTTAAGGATCGCTCTAATGGGGATCTCCTTTCATATCTTAGTAACTCGTGGTCATCCTCCTTCAGGGACTTCGGTGAGACCTTTTCTATTGCACTGCCATGGTATTTGTTCTAGAAAGAAAAAAATATGCTGTTACGCTAGACATATCGAAGGCCTTTGAATAGAGTCTGGCACAAATCTCTAATTTTTAAACTGCCCTCCTTCGGTTTCTATCCCTCTATCTGTGCCTTTATCTCTAATTTCCTTTCTGGCCATTCCATAGCTGCGGTTGTGGACGGCCATCTTTCACTTCCTCAACCTATCAACTCTGGTGTTCTTCAGGGCTCTGTCCTATCTTCAATTCTCTTTCTAATATTAATTAATGATCTTCTCAACTATACCTCCAGTCCTATCCATTCATATGCTAATGACTTTACCTTACACTATTCAACTAGTTTTACAAAATCCCCCAACTAGCAAGCACTCAAAACGTCACACGAAGATGCCACAAAACACTTAAATGCTGACTTATTAACCATTTCTATTTGGAGCAGAATTATGCTTCCAAAATCCAATTTCTCCATGTATCTACCTGTAAAGAACTCCCACAGGACTATCCCTTATATTTCAACAATACACAAATCAATCCTTCAGCTTCTCTCAGTATTATAGGAGATTTGTTTCTCTCCTGATCTCATTTTGAAAGACCATATTACCACCCTTGCTAAAACAGCTTCCCAGAAGCTAGGTGTGGTCAACCACCTCTGGGGGTTCTTTACCCCTGCACAGATTCTTGATTTGTACAGGGGCACAGTGCGTCCATGTATTGAGTATTGTTCACATGTGTGGGAAGGATCCTCTCCCACAGCACTTCTTGACAAAGTAAAAAAGAAAGCCTTTCATCTCATTAACTCACGTCCACTCACTGACTCTTTACAATCTCTCTCTCTCTCTTTGCCGCAGTGTTGCATCTCTCCTGCTATTCTATCACTATTACAATAATCAATGTTCCTCAGAGCTCTCTTAGTGTATACGAACTCCTCTACTCAGAGTATGTAGCACCCATCTTGCAACACAATCCCATCCCTACTCTTTGCAACTCTCCAATCCAATAGTGAAACGATATTCTCAAACCTTCTTCTATTCAACAGCTGTGCTCTGGAACTCTCTCCCTGAATCCATCTTCCCCTCATCCTATGATTTAAACTGCTTCAAACTCCGTGTGTCCAGGCATTTTGGCTCAAACGTTCCTTGATATTGGCCCTGTCACTCTTTCAACTGGGGGAGGCACTCGTTACAGGCAGTTCTGCCTTTTGTTTCCCTCATCCACATAGATAGAAAACAGAAGAAAAATATATATATATATATAGGATTACATATAACACTCTCCATCTCATATGACGCTAGAGCGTCATATGACGGTTTTGCCAAAATACTCATATGACGCTAGAGCGTCATATGAACTTGTCTTAATACCTCTCTAATAAGTTATATGACGCTCTAGCGTCGTATTGAGCTCAGTAAGTTAGGTACGTTAGATAAAAATCTGTCAAATGGTGGCAACCCCAAGTTCCTCCGACTTCTAACGGTCCCTCAGTGAGATTTTGACAGTTGTGGGGATAGTACCGTGTCGTCCGCCTCCTCGTCAGTAAGTTAACTATTTCTGTCTTGGGGGTCTAACATTAACCCAATGATCCCCAGCTATTTAATAATAAATGTACCACCCAGGACCAGGGGGTTGTAAATAATGTTTTTTTCCAGAAAACACCAGGAAGGGGTTAGAAATGAAGGAAAACTCACAAAAAAACAATCCCCTAGGTCATTAAGGGGTCCTACGGTGCGCCCGAAAGTCGGAATTAACATGGGTAAATGGGTAGGCAAAAACAGGCAAAAACAGGTTTTTGCATGCTCACGCGCATGCGGTTGGACTTTGAGAGTAGTCAACCATCGGCATTGTTGCGTGGGATACTTACACAGTTCCCATACAAATCTGAGCCCTCTAGGTGCCATAGAACCGGAGTAATTAACCAGGACGCACCTTATGCGTCCCTGGGGTTTTGAGTTACATACATTGCTGACGCAAACGTGTCGTTGCTGGGGTTCTGTGGGTTAATATAAAGACAATAAATATTACAATCCAAACAATTTAGGTAAACCAAAATGCGCAGTAATATATAATGTATAAAAAATAGCTAAATCTAAAATTAGGAAGCTGATCAACGACGTGCAATAAAAACAAAGCGAAAGCGATTATACATTGTAAGGGGGAAGTTATTTAGCTAAACAAGAAATTTATCATCGATGTGAAACAAAAAATTATTATGGCAGTTATTACTTTCAGTTGTCCACAACAAGGAAGAGGGTGAATTTTAGTTGATAAATGAAATATTCAGCACTCACTGGTATGAACAAACAAAATAGTAATTGATAAATTATTTGAAGAGAAGCAAAGGCTGAGATAAAAGAAAAGTAAGGAAAAATAACGAAGGGAAAGACTACACAATTACACGAAGACCAACAATGAAAGTCACGCCGTGGTGTATCGAGTGGATAGCACGCTCACGTGTGAATCTGGTTGACCTGGTTTCAATCCCAACCAAGGCGAACATATTTAGTTGCTGTGGTAGTATGTTTTAGCATGTTCCTCATGCTCGCACCCAGTCGGAGGACACCTCGACGATGTATACAGACTAATAACATATACTATAAAGCCACTCCAACAGCTTCCTCTCTCTAAAGCACTCCTGCTCTCCTTTCAACTCTCTTCGAACATTAGATATGAGGTACCGTTGTAAAGTAGATATGAGGTGCCGCTGTAAAGGCTTATCCCTCAATACCTTCACCTGATCTGACAATGAACAAAAATGATTGCCTCATATTAATTGAAATGAGGAACAAATATACTTCAAGATAACAAACCAAGGGGTAAAGAAAACTTTAAGGTGGTCCGGTGAAACAGGCGAGGGAAACACGTTGGTAACAACAACAACTTAGGAGGGTGATACAATTATGAATATGACGAGTCAAGAGAAAATAGAATAACGAAGAAGGTAAGAAGAGATAATTGTATATTAACACCTTACGAGCGGGCCCGTCAGTAACTTCTACTACCCGCCAAGCGGGTGGTTTTACCCTAAACTACCTTGTTTCCGTGGTCTTTTTCATGCATAAACAAGAGCCAGAGCGTAATACAATTATATATCCCTGAAAGGGCGATAATTGAGCTTTCCAATGACACCAGAACCATCCTTCTACGACCACGCGTTCTCTTGCAACGATCGTGCAAGACGAAGGAAAAGTCCCTAAAATACGGTAATTTCCTTACATAATTCCCTGTGTAGCGAGGCAGTGAGAGTGGATGTGTGTGGAGGGGACGTCAGTTGCCGCGCGGGACCCGTGCCGAATGGTCAGAGCCGACCTACGTGTGTGGCTCTCTCTCTCAGAGCCAAATATTGCTCAAAATTGCACACCGCCTGAAGTCGGTCCCCGCCACATAGTCCTTTCTTCTCTAGACCGACTTAAATCCGGGCCCGCCAAACAAGGGTTAAGGAAGAACACACACCAAAATGAGTAAATCAAAGAGGAAGAAAAGAGAGAAACCGAAAAGGAAAATAAAATTAACTCCTCCAGACATATTATGTTCCAGTAATTCCAAGGTGGCAGGCGCCCGGTATCATTGCCACTGCACCACACAACTGTCAAAACCACACTGCTGGCCGTTAGAATTGTCAGAGGAACCTGGGGTTGCCACCAACCGACAGATCTTCATCTAACTTACCGGACTTACTGAGCTCATATGACGCTAGTGCGTCATATGGACTTATTGGAGAGGCATGTAGCGGCAAAATAGCGGCTCGCTTGGTGTAGTAACTAGCGTCTCGGACTTCCACCCAGAAGGCCCAGGTTCGCGCCCATGCTCGGCGCATTAAAGATTTTTCACAAGCACTGAGTCATTACCATCCCTCATGAGCAAAGGGATGGGGTAGTAGTACAGGACCCCAATGGAAATACGCCTAATCGGCCTTATTGAGCTATCCTTAGCTAGCTTAGCATGCGCTAGCTTTAAGAACTATTATTATAATTATTATTATTATTATGTAGATAAGTCCATATGACACGATCGCGTCATATGAGTTTTTGGTCATAAGTTCCATATGACGCGATCGCGTCATATATGTCGCAAGGAGTTAAGCAGTACAAAGTAAGATAGTAGCCAAATATAAAGACAAATATGAAGGTGGTTGTTTGGTTGACGAGATTACTCACTTCATAGTGTCATCTGGTGGTTCTCTTGATGGTGCCGTGGTAAACAAACCGGGTTACGTATTCAATTATAAACTGTGTTATTATATCCGGGATAAAGCATCTGCTAATAATTATGACACCACTGTCTTGTTATTAAATACTTTATATTGCTTACATACACAAAGTAACGCTTCACAGTGTTTTGGTTACATAGATTTCTTACATGCATTTACAATGGAATAGGTCCAATTACAATACATTATAATAGGTGAGGTTACGTTAAGCGGCTGGAGTATATTGATAAATATCTGTGTTGCCAAATCCAACAATCGCCCCATCTAGTACGAATACAAACTATAACTAACTAAAAAAATAAGAGATTCATAATTATAATAATAACTTACGGCCCGGGTACTTACAGGAGAGTTAGGACCTTATTGTGTTGTTACCTCGTTGTTTATAGCCTTAGTTTGAACACTGTATGGTGGTGGTGTTATGTGGTGAGGTTGTTGGGATGGTGGTGTTGGTGAGGTTGTTGTGGTGGTGGTGGTGTGGTGAAGTTGTTGGGGTGGTTTGTTGGTAAGGTCGTTGGGGTAGTGGTGAGGTTGTTGGGGTGCTGGTGGTGTGGTTTTGTGAGGTTGTTTGGGGGTGAGATTGATGGGGTGGCGGTGGCATTGAACGGTTGGTGTGGTGAGGTTGTTGGGGTGGTGGTGGTGTGGTGAGATTGGTGGGGTAGTGGTGGTGTGATGAGGTTGTTGGGTTAGTGGTGGTGTGGTGAGGTTGTTGGGGCGGTTTGGTGGGGTGGTGGTGGTGGTGGTGGCGAGGTTGTTGGGGTGGTGGTGGTGGTGGCAAGGTTATTGGGGTGGCGGTGGTGTTGTGTGGCTAGGTTGTTAGGGGGTGAAGTTGTTGAGTTAGTGTGGTGTGGTGATATTGTTGGGATGGTGGTGGTGTGGTATGGTTGTTGGGGTGGTGGTGATGTGGTGAGGTTGTTTGAGTGGTGGTGGTTTGGTGAGATTGGTGGGTTAGTGGTGGTGTGGTGAGGTTGTTGGGTTAGTGGTGGTGTGCTGAAGTTGTTGGGGTGGTGGTGGTTCTGGTGAGGTTGTTGGGATGGTAGTATGGTGAGGTTGTTGGGGTGGTGGTGGCGTGGTGAGGTTGTTGGGTTAGTGGTGGTGGTGGTGTGGTGAGGTTGTTAGGGTGGCAGTGGTGGTGGTGGTGTGGTGAGGTTGTTGGGGTGGTGGTGGTGTGGTGAGGTTGTTGGGATGGTGGTGGTGTAGTGAGGTTGTTAGGTTGGTGATGGTGTGGGGAAGTTGTTGGGTTAGTGGTGGTGGTGGTGTGGTGAGGTTGTTGGGGTGGTGGTGGTGTGGTGAGGTTGTTGGGGTGGTGGTGGTGTGGTGAGGTTGTTGGGGTTGGGGTGGTGGTGTGGTAAGGTACAAAGGAATACAAAGGAAATCAAGCAACAACAGTCCTAGTGACCCTTCTAGGCTGCTTGTCCTCCAAAACACTGAGGATCAAGTGTCCAAACAGTGGTTTAGAGTGGGTAAGGGAACATTGGAAAGGGAACTTCTGCGCTGGAACTAATGTGTGTGGCAGGATTAGGAAGTTAGTAGGGGACAGATGGGTTAGTAACTGAGGGGAGGATACAATAAAGTTATTCATTTACAAACGCAGTCAGTCGCGGGTTTGATGCAAGATGTTTGTCTAGGCGAAGTTTAAATGAATCAACGGTGCTGCAGTCTATAACATCTCGGGGAAGCCCATTCCATAAGTTGACAACTCGATTGAAGAAGACATTTTTAGCTTCGTGCGAGTTAAAAGATTTACCAATAATTTTGCACCCGTTTCCCCGCGTGTAATTAGATTGGTCGATAGTGAAGTACTTACTACAGTTCATATTGTCGATGCCTTTGATGATTTTGAACACTTGAATTAAGTCGCCTCTTAATCTGCGCTGGGTTAAAGGAAATAGATTTAATTCTCTAAGACGCTCCTCGTATGGTTTGTTTTTTAGGCTAGGTATCATTTTGGTAACTCTATGTTGAACTCGTTCTAGCTTGTCTATATCTTTTTGGTAATAAGGGCACCACGATTGAACGCAGTATTCCAGAAGAGGGCGGACTAAGGAATTGTAAAGGGTTAGGATAACGTCTTTGGATTTATGCTCAAATGACCTGCCTATAAAGCCAATTATTTTGTTTGCCTTCTTAACAACTTCTGAACATTGTTGACTCGGTTTTACTGTAGGTTAATCGATATTGTTACTCCCAGATCGGGGTCTCTGTTTACATTCTTAAGCTGAGTGCCATTCATCAAATAGTTTGCTTTCTCATTTTGGTATCCGATATGTAGTATTTTACATTTATCCCCATTGAAACTCATTTGCCAAATTTGGGCCCAACATGACAACTTATCTAGATTGTGTTGCATATCGTCAACTTGTTCTTTTGAGCGCACGCTATTTGCAATTGTTGTATCGTCAGCAAATTTTGAGATTGTACAGGTGAGACCCTTATCTATGTCGTTGATGTAAATTAGAAAGAGAATTGGTCCTAGTACCGATCCCTTGGGTACCCCGCTACTTACATTGGTCATTGGTGGTGGTTGTGTGGTGAGGTTGTTGGGGTGGTGGTGTGGTGAGGTTGTTGGGGTAGTGGTGGCAAGGTTGTTGGGGTGGTGGTGGTGTGGTGAAGTTGTTGGGGTGGTGGTGGTGTGGTGAAGTTGTTGGGGTGGTGGTGGTGGTGGTGGTGGTGGTGTGGTAAGGTTGTTTGGGTGGTGGTGGTGAGGGTGCTTGGGAGGTGGTTGTGTGTGGCTGGTAGTGGTGATTGAGTGGAGGTTGGTGGTTGTGTTATGGCAAGGTTGATGGTATTGTGGAGGTGTTAACCCTTTATACGGCAGGTGAACAAACATTTGATCAAGTGAGAAATCCAAATTTGTTCCTTTGAGCATGTGAATCTGCACCTTCTTAAACACTCGCACCACAAAAAGATCAACGGGTGATGGTTTTCGTTTCAGGGTAGTTGTGGAGATGAGAGTAGTGTGTTTCATTGTGGTGATCCTGGTGTGGTGATGTGATTGAAAGTGGTGTCAGTTGTTGGTAGTGGTAATGGTGACACTGGTATGTGGTACTCATGTTAGTTTTACTAATTGTGCTTAAATATTTGTTGGTGAATGTGGTGGCAGATAAGGCATACTGTAATGTTGGTGTGGTTGTAAGGACTATTTGTTCTGACTGTCGTGGTTCGATTCTGGTTTGGCTAAAAATATTTGTTCTTGTAGTTCACAGTATTTGTGATATATACTTTATACTTATATGCGTATTTAAATTAGCATCAGAACAACAACTCCAAATTGACAAATATAATTAAGAAGAACAAGATTATGCAGGAGATATTAAGGGGGAGAGATGTCTAGAAGAATTAAGAAGAAAGTAAAGACAAGAGATGAAGAAAAGAGTAGACATGTACAAAGCAAAACACGAAAGAGAGCGATAGGATAACAGAAATATTGATGACAAAGATGAATAAAGGGAGAGGAGACGAGGAGAGAAGAGGAAGAGGAGAGAACCGAAGAAAGTCCAACGTGAAACATGATATGTTGATGGTGGAGAAATGTGACGATAAGGGCTGTCTGAAAGGTTAGATGGTGGCAGGGAGGAGGAGGGATGATGGTGGTCGATGATGATTGTGATGTGGTCATGATTATGATGGTTATATTGTGATGATTCTGATCATTATTGTAATACACACATATGGATAAAGGGTGATGGTGGTGGTGATTAGAATTGCAGTAACGATAAAAGATGGTGAAGATTACTGGTGATGAATGTGTTGATGATGAAGTGGAAGGTAATAATGATAATTATGGATGATAAGAGGACGACTTTATGATAACGTTAATGGTATAAGTAGAGCCAACGAACTTGACAATTTCTTGACCCCTTAACTTCTCATAACTCAAAAGAGCATAGAGCAAACTGGCTGCAAATATGCACACCTATTCCCTGGCAGACTCTTCCCAAATGCTGGAAACGTCAGCCCGATTGCGTTCATTGCTTTCGAGTTATAAGAAGTATTGTCAAGTTCGCTGGTGCTACCTATAGTGATGATGTTGTTACAGTAACTGTTGTGATAAAGGTGTTGAACATTTCCATCGCGATGCCAGTGATGAAAAATGTGTAATAATTCATGAACACGGCCATGTATGTTCGATGATTAATGTAATCCATCTTACATTTGCATAGTGTTAAAATATATATATATGGTATGATACTTATAACTACCCAATAAAGTGTAGCACGATTTCCATGAACACACACACACACACACACACATGCATACTGTACACTAGTGCAAGTTAAAATATACATAGTTTTTTTATATAAACACTTAACGTTCACTTAACGCAAGTCAAAGTGAAAATAAATACACTCACTCTCTCTCTCACTCTCAAGTAGCTCCCTAGTATTTGTGTCGCAAGTAATTTACTTGGCACCGTCACTCTACCCGGCTCTTATTTGTTCTCTTCTGCCTATACCCACAGTACCATATACAGGTACATGTCTCTCTCTCTCTGCTATCGATGACTTTCTCCTCTTCACCTTCAAGTTGGAACTATCTATTTATGTCTTCTTGCTTTCGTTTCACCCCAACCTTCTCTCCCTCCTACATCTTCGCTATTGAGATGGTGCATCACATCGTCTGCTAGCACTCTAGACGATATTCGATGGACAATTAAATTGTCTAATGATTTCGAGGATGAAAGGAAGAAAGTCGTCATATTATATTATTTTACAGGGTTAATTGAGCTATGTAATTTGTACTGGACCCACATAATTATTTGTATATAAATCATGATGATAATGTTTCCTTCAATACCCTACTTATCTAAGTAAAGTGTATGTGTCATTGTAAGTTCCCTGGAATGATGGCTGCAGGTCGGTTGATAAAAACTCTTAAGATTGACAGTTGAGGGGTGGGGGGTGGAGCTGTTGTTATGGGAAAAAGTGGAGTGGAAACTGTTAGTTATTTTCACACAGTTAGTTCACCCATACTTGTGCTGCTTCAGTCATAATATGAGCTTGTAGTTCTGTTGTATTCTATTATTGATTAATCTATAATTGTGACCACTAGCCTTTTGTAACTCAGGGATGGCTGGAGCAAACTGACGGTAAAATAACACCTAGTTACTTTTAACGGCTACAGTGTAACTCTTCCCAAATTGTAATAATTTCAGTTCAACTGCTTTAGTTTTGTTTTAGTTATATGAGGCTAGGGGTAGACATTTTTAAACTCGTCACAAGGAATACATTAAGTTTAGGTTATGTTCAGCTAGATAAGATTAAGGTATATTATGGAGGTTACATATTATATTAGGTTATGATAGAGTTTAAATGTAATATTAGGGTTAGTTTAGGTTTAAGTATGGTTATTATGCTAAGCTAAAGTGGAAGGGTTAGGTTGGGATATCTTAGGTTAGGTTAGGGCATAAACAGATTGGAAGGGCAAGGGAGATATCCGTGGTGCTACTGGAGTTTAAGTGGAAACTGCTGCAAGAGAGAGGATAGGGAGGGCTGTTTGGAGCCCAAATCAACTGAAAACATGTATCATTATTGGTATAGGAATGGAACGCAAATGTCCAGGTCAGTTTTATAAGGACAGGTTGAGGCATTGCCGGTATATTATATTTGGCCTCCTACATTAAACCCTTCTGTACCGGCAACGTTTTTTAAAACTTGTATCTGGCTACTATTTGATGATTGTATTAAGTACAAAGGACTACAAAGGAAATCAAGCAACAAGAGATCTAGTGACCCTTCTAGGCTGCTTGTCCTCCAAAACACTGAGGATCAAGTGTCCAAACAGTGGTTTAGAGTGGGTAAGGGAACATTGGAAAGGGAACTACTGCCCTGCCACTAACGTGGCAGGACTAGGAAGTTAGTAGGGGACATATGGGTTAGTAACTGAGGGGAGGATAAAATAAAGTTATTCATTTACAAACGCAGTGAGTCGCGGGTTTGATGCGAGATATTTGTCTAGCGGAATTTAAATGAATCAACGGTGCTGCAGTCTATAACGTCTCGGGGAAGCCCATTCCAATAGTTGACAACTCGATTGAAGAAGAAATTCTTAGATTCGTGTGAGTTAAAAGATTTACCAATAATTTTGCAACCGTTTCCCCGCGTGTAATTAGATTGGTCGATAGTGAAGTACTTACTACAGTTCATATTGTTGATGCCTTTGATGATTTTGAACACTTGAATTAAGTCACCTCTTAATCTGCGCTGGGTTAAAGGAAATATATTAATTCTCTAAGACGCTCTTCGTATGGTTTGTTCTTTAGGCTAGGTATCATTTTGGTAACTCTACGTTGAACTCGTTCTAGCTTGTTTATGTCTTTTTGGTAATAAGGGCACCAGCATTGAACGCAGTATTCCAGAAGAGGGCGAACTAAGGAATTGTAAAGGGTTAGGATTACGTCTTTGGATTTATGCTCAAATGATCTGCCTATAAAGCCAATTATTTTGTTTGCCTTCTCAACAACTTCTGAACATTGTTGACTCGGTTTTAGGTTACTCGATATTGTTACTCCCAGATCGGTTTCTCTGTTTACATTCTTAAGCTGAGTGCCATTCATCGAATAGTTTGCTTTCTCATTTAGGTATCCGATATGTAGTACTTTACATTTATCCGCATTGAAACTCATTTGCCAAATTTGGGCCCAATGTGACAATTTATCTAGATTGTGTTGCATATCGTCAACTTGATCTTTTGAGAGTACGCTATTTGCAATTTTTGTATCGTCAGCAAATTTTGAGATTGTACAGGTGAGACCCTCATCTATGTCGTTGATGTAAATTAGAAAGAGAATTGGTCCTAGTACCGATCCCTGGGGTACCCCGCTACTTACATTGGTCCATTTAGATGCCTTACCGTTTATGACTACTCTTTGCTTTCTGTCGCTGAGCCAATTTTCTATCCATTTCAACACCGTCTTGTATTCCATGCGCTTTTAGTTTTAGCAGTAAACGTTTGTGGGGAACTTTGTCAAAGGCCTTTTGAAAATCAAGGTATATAATATCTACAGCTTTACTCTCATCGTAGAGGTTGAGGATATCGTGGAAGAAGTCCAAGAGGTTTGTTAAACAGGAACGTTTTTTACGAAAGCCGTGTTGAGTATCTTTAAGTATGTTATTTTCCTCTAAGTGATTTACGAGTCTGTCTCTTATGACCGTTTCTAGCATTTTACATGCAACTGAGGTTAAGCTAATTGGACGATAGTTACTGGGTAGGGATTTGCTGCCTTTTTTGAATATCGGTGTTACGTTGGCTATCTTCCACTGATCAGGCATAGTTCCAGACTGCAAGGATTTATTGAATAGTAATGTCAGTGGTTTAGAGAGCTCATCCTTAGCTTTCTTTAGAACTCTAGGCGAGATTGTATCAGGTCCAGGCGTTTTATTTACCTTGAGTTTATCTAAACAATTTAATACTTCTCTCTCTGTAACGGTGATATTGCTTAGAACATCTGAATTTTCAATCTGAATCGGCGATGGTGTAGGGATATCACTGAGGTCTTCTGTTGTAAAAACTGATGCAAAGAAGGTATTGAGGGCATTACTCATTTGTACTTCGTCTTTGGTGTATTCTCCATTTTCATCGACTAACGGTCCAACAGTTGAAGTAACTACTTTTTTCTTTCTGATATAACTATAGAATTCTTTCGGGTTTGTTTTACTTTGATTCGCAATATGTAACTCTAGGGTCTTTTTACTTTGCTTAATTAACTTTTTGGCTTTGCGTCGTAGCTCTACAAATTTCACCGTTCTTCGTCATTTTGTGAGGCTTTTAATCTATCATTAGCAAATTTTTTAGCAAGCAGGCAGTTTGAAATATCTTTATTCCACCATTTGGGCTTATTATTATGGCCTGGACGCCGTATTTTCGATGGTATGCAGTCTTGCACTGCTTTTAGGTAAGTGGTTTCGAATGACTTCCAAGATGTATTTATGTCGTTATTGTTAATTAAAAAGCTCCAGTCAGTTTCTTTAAACATAGCTCTAAGTTTATGAAAGTTTGCTTTCTTGAAATTAGGGACTTTTTCGATGCTACTATTTGGTTCGTTACTAGTAAAGTTTAAAGTGAAAGTTATCGTACGATGGTTGCTGTTACTGAATTCATCACCAACATTCAAATTCTCTATTAATTCTTCTTTTGTTGCAAGTACAATGTCAAGAACGTTATTATCACGGGTCGGTGTTCGAACAAATTGATAAAGCGAACTCTCTTGCAAGTTCGTATACAAGTCATGTCCGGAGTGTGAAGTAAGAGTATCGCCCCACTTGGTCACAGGTAAGTTAAAGTCGCCCAAAAATACGGTATCTTGTGAGTTACTTACATCTGCAATTTGTTCTTAAATTTCTCGGTCAGTTTGCACTGATTGAGCTGGAGGTCTGTATATTAATGCAAGTATTATTTTTGTACCTTTATTATTCTTTATTAGCACAAAAGATGTGTCGACGTTCACAATTTGAGGTTTTGACAAGAGGGTCGGGTTAAGACTTTCTTTGATATAAAATAAAACGCCACCTCCATTTTTATTTATTCGGCTTTTCTCAAACATTACATAACCGGGAAGTGAATACTCTGCTAAAAAGTCTCTATCTACTGTATTGAGCCAAGATTCTGTTATACCAATAACCTCATAATTTTCAGTAAACACTAGTTCCTCTAAATCTGAAAATTTATTGCGTATGCTACGAGCGTTTGCATAGAAAACCTTTAAAGTTGCGGTTTTAGAACTCACAGAACGTTCTTTAATCAAATTTTTGGTTCTGATCGGATCTACATTTACATTCATGGCTGACATCGGTCCTCGGTCGTTATCCCTGGCGGTTTTGAATTTGGGTCGTGTTGGTGGTGCTTTATCCAAATTCGCGATTCTTGACAGATTAGCATTTAATTCCTTCGCAGGTTGCCGCCCTCGCTGTCTTCGGTCCTCCTTCCTGGTTGTCCTGCGCTGAGTCGATTTCTTCTCCGAAAATCCTTCACCGCATCGTTGAGAAGACGCCCAAAACGTGCTGCTCCCACCTGGTTCAGATGAACTCCATCGTCCGAAAACAAATAGTCATCGTAGTAGAAATAATTGTCCCAGGTGTCGACGAATCCCACGTTTTCCTTCCTGCAGAGGTTTGCTAGACAACGATTTGTGCTGCTGGCTATGTTGTAAAATCGGCTCTCTACACCAAGCCGGGGGACGATTCCTGAGACGATGATCCTTGATGACTTCTCTTTAAACGACTTGATCAGTGTTAAAAGGGCCTGTAGCAATTGATAGGCTTCGAACTATCTCACTTGTTCTTTTTTACTACCACAGACCTATCTTAAACTGCACAAAATCTTCTAAACATAGCTACAATAACATATAAAAGACATCGCCGGTAGAGATGGGGTAAAATGCAGCCCTACAAAATTGTACCTTGTCAAATTTAGCCTCCCAGAGCAAATTAGTTTGACACCCCTGATCTAGACCCTCCGCCGGACTATGTGATAAGATCACGAGCTGTGATACTTAATAAGTCGAGCTGGTTCTACAGCTCAAGACATTTTTATTTTTTATATAATAAGATAACTATCAGAGTTATAACTAGGAGATAGTAAGTAAAATTGTACAAAATCTCCACTAAGTACAAAGTTATTTTAAGGACATATAACATGTTCATATCATTTATGTGCCTTGAACATCAAACTGTTGAATCTCAATGTGATATTCTTTTCGATGTACCTGAAGGGTCATTTTAAGCAGACTTTCTTTGAAGTAATGCACTGCTATCTTTCCCCTTTTTAGCATTTTATTGTATGTAAGCAATAAACACTTATTTTGTTATATGATTATTTGTCTCTACCTATAGGTATTTGTTAATGGTGATATTGTCACGAATGTCCCCCTCCAGTCTTGAGATATCAGGCATATCGTCAATGATGGAGGGGCCACTAATAAATTATAGGATTGATCCCCGGAGGGGAGAAGAGAAAACCTAATATTTAATAGTGGCCCCGAAATCATTGACGATGTAGGGCCCTCCCAGCCATCCCCTTCCCATTCGTTGATGTCTTGTTTAGTCTTAATATAGCATTGAAGGAGGAATGGCAACGTTTGGTTCACCGTTTGGGATAGAATCCACAAAAAAGACATCCACAAGATGGAAAGCTGTTATATAACAAATTTAAGTTTAATTTTTACTTTATATTTTTTACAAAGTTTTTTCGTAGTGAGTACCCAATCATAAAGACGATTCCATAAGATAATTCGCGTTACACTTATGCCGAGGAACTCTTTCTACCTGCGGCGGGGTTTTCAAGTACGCTGACCGCGGATACTTGAAAGAGGACTATTATACTAATAGGCATATCGTCAATGATTTCGGGGCCACTACTAAATAATAGGTTTTCTCTTCTCCACTCCGGGGATCAAACCTATAATTTGGTGTACTCTACGACGAACACTTTTAACATTATTGGTATGGGACTATGTTAACCCTTATTTAGCGGCGAGCAACATAAGTCGAGTTAAAAAAAGCTGGACTATGTGGCGGCGCTCGACATAACTCGAGTGGCAATTTCAGCACGTAATGTGGCTGAGAGAGAGAGACAAGTGGTGGCAGGAGACTAGCGAGCGTATGACTGCTCCAGACCACCGCGGCGAACCTACTGACACAAATCTCAGCTCCCTCTCCTCCCTCTCTCACTCGCTACATACTCAATTATGTACTGAAAGTACCGAATTACCTGCTTTTTGCACTCGCGTTGCACGGTTATTGCAAGAAAACTATCCATCATACAAGGATCGTTATGGTGTCATTCGAAAGCTCTGTTTATGCCCTTTCAGGGATAGGTACTTGTTTTACGTTCTGGGTCTTATTTAGGCATGAAAATGATCACGTAAACAGCCCTATTTTGGCTAAAAACACCCCGCTGTGCAGTACACATAAATAAACCGCATAGGCCGCTCGTAAGGTGTTAATAGAGTGTTATTTTCCCGGCCTAGGACAAAGTTAGGACATTTAGGGAACTGAAATGTCGTACAGTTGAAATATATGTGTTGTAAGTATAAATGTTATGGTTGTATATTATATAGTGAACATTTGCACTGGTTAACATTTAATCAAGAATATGGTAATGTGAGTGTGTGTGTGTGTAGGTATTCTATGTACTATACTCCATGCAACTCAACTTTGCCGCCTGCCTCTAAAGCAGATACGAGACGGCGCCTGTGATTGCCTACCTGGCCAATAGGAGAGGCAGAGCTGATAATTTATTCATTATCTTTATTATTCCATATTTATTAATTAAACTAGGTACGTTTAAGAAATGTTAATGATAATTTAATACATTACAGTGCTATTCGATTCTAAAGAGCTATTAAATATCACATGAAACACAATAATAACGTATATATCATAAAGTAAAAACAAGGAGATAGAGAAATTATAAACGGGGGAAGTAAGCAAGAGGGAAGGCTGACTGGCTCGGGCCCGGGCGGATTAGCGAATTACAGGCCGTGTTTGACTTTGTACACATTTAAAGTAGGCAGTGACGGTAATTCTTACCTTGCTTGTGTTTACAGTAATATATCTTACGATTTTATGTGTTCCATGTGGTATTTTATATCTCTTAACCCGTACAGCCCCAGCGACGCGTCTGACGCGTCGGCGATGTATGTAACGCACAGCCCCAGCGACGCATCTGACGAGTCACCCTAATTGCTCCGACCGTAACCTCAGGTGTAGCCACTCGAGAGGGCTCAGATTTGTATGGGAACTGTGTACGTATCCCACGCAACCGTGCCGATGGTTGAAAACTCTCAAAGTCCACGTGCGTGCGCGTGAGCGCGCAATAACCTGTTTTTTTGGGGTAATTGCCTTCAACTTTTTTACTCTTGTAAAATACGTTTTCGGGGGCTCTGTAGGACCATTCTTTAAGCTTTTTGAGCGGTTTTTCGTGGTTTTTCCTTCATTCCTAATCCATTCGCTATTGTTTCTGGAATAAAACCATTTTTTGAAAACCGGCCGGGTTCTGGTGAACAAACAATACAAAACTAGCCGGGGCTCCACGGGTTAAGGTTAGGATATCACTTATCACACCATTAGAATTACTAAAACTTATCTAATATAATTAATATATGTGGAATATCAAAGAAAAGTTGAATTAATTCATACGATAATGTGATAATATACAGTGTTATCCTCATGTTCCGTAATAGGCTATATGTTATATGTTATTCTTTTGCTCACCATACTGTGCGACCTTATGAACAATAGCACGAAGGTAACAAAAGGTAAACATGAATAGATAATGGTTATATCTGCACATACAGACACAAATAAGATAATATTTGCGAGTTTAAAAGACGCCGCCGGGCCAGTGCAGCGTTGCCAGGAGGTGGTTTGTTTTATATTTATACACTGCATTTCCATCTTTTCGGCGGTTTCTGTATATTATGCTCGGTGTGTTGTATGCGAAATAACAAAGGGGTTTGTATGCTACTTTCTAGTATAATAACTTGGCTAAATTGTAACCACAATGTCAAGGATAAGTGCAAATAATACAAACTCTGGAAATTATGGAACCTTCTTTAATGCCTAGGGAGTGATGTCCTTGCCAGCCAATCACGGGCCCGGTCTCGTATCTGCTGTACTGTAGATGCTGGCGGCAAAGATGAGTTACATAGAGTATTTGTTACGTATACACTTATGATCAAATGATGGTTAGGCGTCATCAGATTCGTTTCTGTTTGCCTCTTACTACGTAATTGTATTATTTGTATAACTTTTAGGCCTAGGAAACTCGCTATCCAATTATATCTTTATAAACATGGTTCAATATTAACTTGGGGTAACTTGTTTTTGGGCTTACAATCCATTTTGTGATCACCGTATATAGTTTATGGATGATTTAAATATGTTGAGAAGGTCCAGCTGCTGTTAATTACATACTAAACATCTGGATAAGCTAAATGCGGAATGATAACTATTTGAGGATGATGTGAGGCTGTTATGAATGTAGAAACCAAGACAACGGGAACAGAGAAACTGATAGTAAACATATTAAACATAAAAGTGAAGCACAGAAATAACTAATGATCCCTGCCACAACCTGTTCCCCTTTATCATATGTCACATTTTAGGATGACGAAAATAGGATAGAATATGAAAAAGAACAAAACAATTATATGGGTTGAATAAGTGGAGAATGTATGTGAAACGGAAATAAGTATGGGAATACTTATTACGTGAAAGGTGACGTAAATAGAAGGAAGGGCAAAAGCTGATAGATTATAATAAGCACGGTGCAAGTAACAATAGGAGAAGTTGGGAAAATAGGCATATTGAATGTAGATTCATTAGTAAAGAAAGTAATCGAAAATACAGCGAAGAGGACAAAAGAAGGAGGATTAGGAAGAGAAAGAAAAGGAGGAGAAATGAATATCATAAAAGAGGGTGAGGGGGGAAGGGGAGGAGGTAGAGGTGGTAGTGGTGGTGGAAGGAGGAGAAAGATAAATCAATATAAGAGAAATAGGAGGATACTGAAACTCCCCTCCTCCCTCTGCTGCATGTCAGGGTGTTACGTCATTCACAGTGGAGGAAGAAAGTGTGTGCGCGTGTGTAATTGGATCAAAACAAGAATCAATAATCTTGAATATACGTACTGATCTGAAAGAACAAATATGATCTCAATGTTTGTATTTTATCTGTACTGGTACTATAACTGAAATATTTAATAAAATAACTTAAACACAATATTTTAGATACATGGATGTATGGTCAGTCAGACTTTTTAAATTTTCTGCTACGACATCTCCATATATCTCTCTCTCTCTCTCTCTCTCTCTCTCACACACAAACAATAAGAATTCAGCTATATCTCAAACTTAGTCAAGAACTATGTATAAGTTGACTATATACAGTATAATACAGTTAGAGCGAAACAGTCGAGGAGAGGCATCAGTCATGCAGTGGAGTAAAGGTGATTTAACCCTTAACTGGCGGGGCCCGCCTTAAGTCGGGCTCCAATTTGCAGCAAATTAGGAGCATTATTAAGGCTTTTAAAGGGTTAAAATCGAGTGCAAATGGCCGGGAGCGCAGCAGGCCACACGTCCGACACCCAGGGCTTACCGCCGCCCACTAACTCACGCTCCCTCTGTTCTCGAGAGTCCGGCAGTGTTGCCAGTAGTGAGCGTAGCGGGAAAAAATATGCCGATATACGCTAAACTCCCATGTTACCACTGCGTGAGAACGACGAGTGCTACGTAGCTCGTTCTGGTCTGATTTTGAAGCATTTTGCGCCTAGTTTTTTGCTGAATACATTTCTTTTCATGCAGATAATTGATTGATCATTCAGGAGGGCCTGAATATGTCCAAAATAGCCCAAAACCCCCCGCTAGACAAGGGTTAAAGGTGGATTACACGAACCCTTTTATCAGGAACACTGGTCTGGAAACTTCTGACACATATTTTCAACATCGATTATTCCAGCTAAATGACAGTTAAACAATGGTATAGGCCTACTCAGGTAAAATTAGTTTAGGGTTAATATATTAAAGTTTATTGTAAGCACAGAACTAGGTCAAATTATACATTTAAGATACATTGAGGTTATGTTACAGGTGAACGTAGATAAGGTTATGCAAAGTTAGGATAAGATTATATTTGGTAACTTAACACCTTACGAGCGGCCTATGCGGTTTATTTATATGTACCGCCCAGCGGGGTGTTTTTAGCCAAAATAGGGCTGTTTACGTGATCATTTTCATGCCTAAATAAGACCCAGAACGTAAAACAAGTACCTATCCCTGAAAGGGCATAAACAGAGCTTTCGAATGACACCATAACGATCCTTTTATGATGGCTAGTTTTCTTGCAATAACCGTGCAACGCGAGTGCAAAAAGCATGTAATTCGGTACTTTCCCCATATAATTCAGTATGTAGCGAGTGAGAGAGGGAGGAGGGAGCTGAGATTCGTGTCAGTAGGTTCGCCGCGGTGGTCTGGAGCAGTCATACGCTCGCTAGTCTCCTGCCACCACTTGTCTCTCTCTCTCAGCAACATTACGTGCTGAAATTGCCACTCGACCTATGTCGAGCGCCGCCACATAGTCCAGCTTTATTTAACTCGACTTATGTGGTGAGCTGCTAATTAAGGGTTAAGAATAAGGTTAAGTAATGATAACGTTGAGCCCTTCAGAATACGATGACGTAT
Organism: Paralithodes platypus; assembly: GCA_032716605.1. NCBI lineage: Eukaryota > Metazoa > Arthropoda > Malacostraca > Decapoda > Lithodidae > Paralithodes > Paralithodes platypus. The sequence goes on along the minus strand of CM064523.1, from coordinate 59,084,524 downwards.
ATAGTGGTCCCTGGATAGCATTGGATAGAGTTGATTAAGCATTGAAAGGATTTCTAGGGATGTGAGTGGTCTACACATAATCTCAATTATCCTCTTAGATTCCACAGATGCTATATAACTCCAGTAGAATCGCATAATTAATAAAATATAATAAAGACATCATCGAATACCGAAAGAGTAATGCTAAGGTAGCTTGGACTAGGTTAGTTTAAGATAGGGCTCTGTATTCAGAGAATAACTTGAAAGATAAATGAGCTTGATTAAAAAATAGAGGACGAAGTTATCAATGGTAGGATGGGGTGAGGGTTGATATATGAAGACATATAATATGACACAAGGGACCTCTTCACATGATGATGGATCCCACGAATACCAGGATAATATTGTGGCAGAATATATGATCAATGAGTCACAAAGGACCTCTGATATGTGATGATAGATCACAAGATTACCAGAACCACATTATGGCACAGAAGAGAAACACATACAAAATAATCGTGGATGAGAAGAAAGCCAGGGCCAGGAAGAATAAATAATTAATTCATGGATATCAAGACAAGTACAGACAAAATGTATAAGTAAAATATATAAAAACAAACATACAGAGAGAGAGCGAGAGAGTTACATAGATACACAGACTGCACAGACCTTGTGGTCCCTACTAGTCAGTCCGGACTTAATGCTAACTTTGAATTTGCTACAAAGTAGAAGGTAAGGATGGCAAAGCAGAAGGCTCTCTTTGCGACATCGAAAATTCGCCCTCTTCGGTTTTAATTTAATTCCATTTCCACGAGCTATTGAACTATTATTGAATTTGAACAGTGAATCTACATCGATTTTTACATAGAGAGAGAGAGAGATGGGGGTGTGGAGAAAATTAGAGAAGGATGAACCGATCACAGGATGATGGCATAGTATTGCCGTTAAACACCCTATCCATAATTAAATTGGCAATAACACAGGGTATTTTTTGTCTGAACCGACTGCATTCTTGATGTGCGTGTGTGTGTGTGTGTGTGTGTGTGCACTTAGTGGACATGCATACATGTTTGTGTGCGCTACAAGTACGGAACATTCACATGCATAGACAATAGTGTCCATGCAAAGGAACGAATCTCTCTGTATTCATGATTATATCCGTGCATGCAAGGTAGCTCATTTATTCTCCAGAATATTTGAGTATGTGTGTTTGCCATGTATGTTTGAGTATGTGTGTTTGCCATGTATGTTTTCCTTTGTGTGATTATCTGTGAACGTAAATTTGTCCTTGTTTAATGTTGATTATGAACACGCTCAACTACCAAGATTTATCTTAGTATTCCTACAACACAAATATTTACTTATGTATCTTTTCATCCATCAATGTATCAATCATTGACCATGTGTGTATGATAATATAATATTATGTCTATTAGGTATGCCTGTTCATGCTTCTCTCTACGTTACTCCTAAATCACACACACACACACACACACACGCACATGTTTAAGGTGAACTTGACTGTAAACATTCCTTCCTCAAACTACTTTATAAATAAGTCCACTTTTATTTTTGGTTTACTTCAGAATAGTATGTGGAGTTTTTACGGTGAAGAGTTATACGACATTGTGGTAAATTTATAAACTTAAAACTTATGTTCACGGAGAAATCGTAAAATAATTTGATCGCTTAAATTGTTATAATGAATGAATTTAGTTTGCCCAATTATTGGTGGAATTGTCTCCTTCCAATAAAGACAGTTGCCCCTAATGTGTTTCTTTTGGTGGACAATGGTCGTATCAAAGATCACATATAGTTTCTTTTGGTGGACAATGGTCGTATCAAAGATCACATATAGCCACACATTACATTGTATTGTTGGGTATAAGGGAAGTCTGGGTCTAGCGTGAGAGGTATTAGGATAGACCTATTCTAATATGCTATTACTTACCGGTATTATAGTTACCTTAATAACTTACTATTCAAACTTGTCATCATATGTTGTAATAATTAATTAATGAATAATTCTAACCCCTTCAATTATTCGTGTAAATCCAGTATATTATCATAAGGCTGTGCCACACGGGTATTTTCTTTTGTTACCCGTTTCAGATATTAGTCAATGTTGGATATTAGTCAATGTTTCAGATATTAGTCAATGTTGGATATTAGTAACTCGGAACACCATAACATTTAACCAAAATTCATGTTACAACCGGTAAAATGTAATTAGGGTAGGTGTGTGGGTTAGTCATTATATTGTCCTAACTAAAATGGGATCTTCCAAATTTAATGTAGCATTAACTTACATGAAGAAAATACTTAGCTAGCTAGTCTGTATGTCTTTGAAGTTTATCATGAATTTGTACTAGAGGATATGTATTCCCAGTGCAATGAAAAATACACTATAATGTATCATTTATGTGCGTGCAACTTCAATTAATGTATGCTGTATTGAGAATAATACAGGATATATTATCTATATATTGTATACACGTAGGACATATTCACGTTATAGTACTACTCAGTTATTGGATGCTACAAACCAGAACTACATGTTGTAGTCCTTGTACAACAGCTGGACATGGACTGTGACATTACTCCTAGACTATATTACACTGTTACTCTCTCTCTCTCTCTCTCTCTCTCTCTCTCTCTCTCTCTCTCTCTCTCTCGTTATAACATAACGTGTGTTGTGAGGATCAAGTGATAGTCTAGTGTTAATCCATGTATTAAGGATGGCAGGTTCTGAATCTTCACTACACTGAATATAGTGCGTATTACCGACGATGTTTATGTTTGAATGAAGTCTTACTTGCATATAATTATATGACCTTATGCTATAAATACTGTTACATGGAAAAGAGGTTCGAAAAGTAAACCATTATATTTTACACTAAAAATACAAAACAAATTACAATATTATAACACTTAACTAAACCATAATATATATAACATTAACTTAGGCACAGTGTGAACAAGGTACTTTCACTATACATAGATTGCATACACAGCACAATACATTACACTACATTACAATAAAGCACACTACTCTTAAAAAACAAAAAACACAACATAACACCATTATACGCACCATATAGTACACCAAACACCATCAAACAACAACACACAACATATAACACCACGCACCACAAAACACACACACACACACACAGCAATTAAACACACATCCAAGCCAATACTTCCCCCACTACCAAAAGGGGTATCACTCACACAGTTTATAAAACTATTGGTCAAACACTACGACTGTTACACCATCACCACTACGGCCATTACCTTCTGAGGGTCGGGGTTATCTGTATATACGTCCGGTTCACCATAGTTTGTTCAGGAACAATTCACTCGTAGGACCAAACGCGATATTTTAGTTCGTATAGTGCCTTTTGCAACACCGACATAGCCTAACCGTAGCAAACCTAACATACTCTAATTTACTCTCATATTTTACATATCTTTATCTCCGTTAAATGTAGTCTCAAGAGATTTTGACCTGGCGCACATTGAGACGCAGGCAACATACAGTAGGTGATGCAGCAGAGCTGAACAGAAAAATGAAAATGGTTATTTCAAATTAGACATAGGTTTGCACTGAACCAGCGTCCCAATGAGCACACTGCGTCTCTATGTGCGCCGGTCCAAAGTGATTGTTGTTACATGAACAGAATGAACGCAAATTAGTGACTGCATTCAGTGGATAGCAACATATTATAGTCTGATTAAATAACTCGACCCAAATTCGACCGTTCGGCCAGACTAGACTGATTAGCCAAATTCGATCAATTTGACTAATTATCTGAATTTTGCCCATTTGGTCAAATATGACAGTTCATCCTAATTTAACTGCTAGGCTCATTTTGTCTGCTCACCGCATTTTCGAATGTTCGCCCAATTAGACTGCTGGGCCAAATCGGTCGACTCTGCCGAATTCAACAGTTCGGCCCAATTCAAGCCCCACATATCAATTTAATTGCATGGTCAATTCGAATGGTTCACTTCAACTGTTTGCCCAATTTGACTCATCGGCTGTATTCAACCGTTCAACCCAATCCAACTTGTTTACCCTAATCGAACCTCTTGGCTCAGTTAACCGCTCAACACATTTAAACGTCTTGGTTAAATTTGAGTTTGAACGTTTTTTTCGAAGGTTTATTTAACTCGAGCAACGAGACGACTGGGAGGTGAAGTTGGGAATGGAAAATATTAGAAATAGTATGAACAATTCGTGGGAGGTGTGAGGCCTGGGAAGGAAAATAACCAGACTACCCTTATACCAACCCTTATAAATACATGTAAATTTAATTGTACCATATTGACTACTAAGCTTGTATAACACCGTCTACTATTTCATAAACCACACAACAATTTACATAGAGATTAAGAAAGCAACGTAAGCAGTACCATAGGTAGAGATGAGGTTTAAAAAAAGAAAATATATATATATATATATATACAGGTATATATATATATATATACCGGTATATAATTATATATATATATATATATATATATATATATATATATATATATATACTGTATATATATACATACCGGTATATATACAGGGTGTCCCAGGAGGAAAGGGCATAACTTTAGGAAATGATAGAACAAGGTACTCTAAGCATAAAATATTCTATAACAAAAAGTCCAAATTTCAACCGATAACAAGATATTGAAGGTTTTATATAGTGTCCTCCCCCGCATCACTGTAATGAACGCTTCCATGTGAAATAGTTTCCAACTACTCCAAAGTGAGCTAATTTGTCTATAATAATATTGCATCTTACAGAATTATAGTATCTTTAACCCTTAAAAAGCGGCTCACCACTTAAGTCGTATTTAATAAAGCTGGACTATGTGGCGGCGCTCGACATAGGTCGAGTGGCAATTTCAGCACGTAATGTTGCTGAGAGAGAGAGACAAGTGGTGGCAGGAGACTAGCGAGTGTATGACTGCTCCAGACCACCGCGGCGAACCTACTGACATGAATCTCAGCTCCCTCCTCCCTCTCTCACTCGCTACATACTCAATTATATGGGGAAAGTACCGAATTACCTGCTTTTTGCACTCGCGTTGCACGGTTATTGCAAGAAAACTATCCATCATACAAGGATCGTTATGGTGTCATTCGAAAGCTCTGTTCATGCCCTTTCAGGGATAGATACTTGTTTTACGTTCTGGGTCTTATTTAGGCATGAAAATGATCACGTAAACAGCCCTATTTTGGTTAAAAACACCCCGCTGGGCGGTACACATAAATAAACCGCATAGGCCGCTAAAGAAGGGTTAAAATAACATGGTAAAATAATTGCAGAAAGATGGAGGTGTGGTAGGCACTAGGCCAGCTAGGCCAGCCTTATGGGGAAATACTGAAGAAAATACCATTTTCAACATGCAATATCTCTATACCGGTCGAGATTTGGACTTTTTGTTATAGAACATTTTAGGCTTAGAATATTTTGTTCTATCATTTCCCAAAGTTATGCCCTTTCCTCCTGGGACACCCTGTATATATATATATACAAATATATATATATATATATATATATATATATATATCTGGTAGGATAACGTTTAGGTAGAAATGAGTCAGTTAGAAGACTAGTGAGGCAATTGAGATGGTAGGTAGAAAAGAAGTTAAGGAGACTGGAAGCACAAATAGTTTAAGGGATAGGAAGAAAATGAAGTGAGCGAACAAGAATGTAACCAAACGAAAACTTTGAGAGAGAGAGAGAGAGAGAGAGAGAGAGAGAGAGAGAGAGAGAGAGAGAGAGATATGTGGGGTGTGATAACATGCTAAAGTGGTAGTGTGTTGTACACGCGTGAGGGGAACTGAGAGATAATTCAAGACAATGAGTGGAGAAAGAGTACAAGAGGGGGTGACAGTAATAACAAGAGGAGGGACAGTGAGGGTAGTGGTGGTGGTGGAGAGAGAATGTGTTACGTGGAGGATAATAGACACATTTCACCTACTAGCCAGTTCGCTCACAACACTCCTAACCCACACCTGTGTTGATTAGGGTTATGGTAACTTCGTCTGCATTCTTGTCGCCTGCATTCATTATTTATCGCATACAAATCTAACCTAATTAAAACAATAAAATAAAGTAATGCCAAAATACATAGCAACATAATTAATATATTCAAGTCATGGAATGTGTGTTCCACTGAATGCAAATACTGTATGCGATAAAGCATATTTACTTTGTGCATACACGTGTGTATATGTGTGTATGTCTGTTTCAATGAGTGTGTGAATGCATCAGTATTATGTGTAGTACGTGGCTGGTCATAATATTCCACTGATATAATGTTTTGACAATATTTATGAATTGTATTTAGAGACAAACGTGTTCAATAGATCACATATCTCCGACATCCGTACAAACTAGTGTCAAAATATATATTGTACGTGTTTTGTCTGCGGCTGAGGCCTCTTTTGTCCGAAGGTAATTTGTTCTACGGTTGATTGTGGTCCGTGGCCGTTATGGATAAAGCTGTACAGTCGACATTTTCCGATCGGTGACCATTTTCGTCTGGAGCCGTTTTGGTCCACGGCTGTTTAGTTATGTGGCCAAGATGGTCCGTGGTCAATAAGGGCACAACCAAGTGGTTGTATTAATCTGATTGGTATTGACCATCCTACTGTTTTGGTAAACAGATGTTTTGGTTTATGACTGTTTTGGTCCATGACTGATAGGTGCTGAGTGATACAATTTGGTGGGAAGTTTTGGTTTGTGACCATTTTGGTCCATGTTCGCTTTTGGATGAAGCTGTTTGAGTCTTGGGCCGTTTTTGGTCCATGGCTGATTTAGTCCGTGGCCAAAATGGAGAGAGCCGAATAGTCAAAATAATCCAATATACAATGACAGAGTGACCATATTGATCCTTGGTTGATGTAGTTTTTAGCTGTTGATCTTGTATTGCCCATATGGCAGCTTTAAGCTATTGGTATCTAGGGAATACAACATCCAAGTGTTATTCTACTGCGTTAGTGCATTGAATAGATAAACATTTAATATTGTATGGGTCAAGCCCCAAATCCCCCAGTAGATGTTTTCCAAACATCGTCATTTACCGTGTGTGAAGTCCTTAGGTAACCAGTATATTTCACATTTAGTATCGTGAGAATCGGGTAATAAATACTAATTTTAGTTCATTTATTGATTTATAAATAATATACTTTTATTGGGTGGGTGCGAAGTTAACTATTGGTATATTAATAACAAATGAAGGTACTGACCCTGTTTCATATAATCCTCTCCATTGTTTATTTTAGAAATCCTATTTACAGATTGAAATAGACAGACAAACAAACAACAACGACACATGATATTTGCAAAACAATTGTTCGGCGCTGATCATATGAGTATGTATGACATAAGTTAATGTTTGTTTGTGAGCATGTCTGTATATATGTCAGCCTGCTTGTGTGTGTGTGTGTGTGTGTGTGTAACTATTGTATGTGCGTGCTTGGGCTACTGTATATGTCTATGTGGATCCTTATGTTTCTTTGTGTATGATTACTAGCCCGTGTAAGTGGTTGTGTATGTCTGTTTGTACACAAAAGCTGATATGCGTGTTATTTACTCTCATGAGTGTGTACAGTGGCCCTCGATTATATCCTTATACTCTCTCTCTCTCTCTCTCTCTCTCTCTTCTTCTCCAATACACGCCCCCCCCCCCCCCCCCCACCTCTTTATCACAACACTAAGCTATTCATCTCCTCGCCCCTCCCTGCCACCCCCACTTACAGGACCCCGTTGGGTCCTCCTTTCATCTTTATATTTGTCTTCTTTACGTCACGTTTACGCTTTATTAATTATACGTCTGGCCCTGCCGCTCTCACTTTACTGTTACAGTTTTATATTTGCTTTTTCAAAAGTGAAATATATATTTATGTACTTATTTATTATGATACGTTGTTGTGTATCTGTTAATTAGAAGTGAGACAGTGTGAGAGAGTGACTGAGTTAGTGAGTGTGAGTTGATCACGTTCAGTCGGACGCAAGCATAATTATTACTCTATAGTCTATACCGATGGGATTCGAAACCAAGATGGCAGATTTTGCATACATAGTATACATAATGACATGCATATGCCATACTCATGAAATACATTTATGTTCATAGCGCAGTATTGAACAACATTTATTTTTCTTGTTCCAGTGGTGGTCCAAGAGTTTGAGGTCCGTGTGTATGACGAGTATGTGATCGGCGGAAATACTGGTGTACTGCGGTGTGTGGTACTATACTTCGTCAGGGACCTCGTGACGGTCAACTCCTGGGTTAGAGATCACCAATATCACATCTACATGGAGGTCAGTACAGCATAATAGTGTTATGGTTTCATGTCAACTCTAGTGTAATATCCTATCCTAACCTATCTCAGAAAATATATAGTTTTACCTTGAAACCCTCCAAACAACGTGTGTCCGGACATATTGATTTGTAATTTATTTTAACCTACTTTTACAATGTGACACTCGCTACAGGCAACCTTGTTTCTGTCCCCTTCATTTACACAGGAAAGAAAAGTACAATTACAACCTTGACGTAGATCAATGTTGTTAACGATATTCATGTGTTTGACTTTAGCCTAAGTTCATAACCTAGTTTACCATTGTACCAAGTTAATATAGTGTAGTTCATAACGTAGTTTACCATTGTACCAAGCTAATATAGTGTAGTTCATAACCTAGTTTACCATTGTACCAAGCTAATATAGTGTAGTTCATAACCTAGTTTACCATTGTACCAAGCTAATATATTGTAGTTCATAACCTAGTTTACCATTGTACCAAGCTAATATAGTGTAGTTCATAACCTAGTTTACCATTGTACCAAGCTAATATAGTGTAGTTCATAACCTAGTTTACCATTGTACCAAGCTAATGTAGTGTAGTTCATAACCTAGTTTACCATTGTACCAAGCTAATATAGTGTAGTTCATTATAGATTAGCCTAATCTACCAAGCCGTTTGAGTCCAAAAGCTACCACTAACTTTATTGGAAGGATAATTATATTCTGTTGGATGATCTGGGTTCGTGATGTCTCAGCTTCCTGTCATCTGTCTTGCTTTATTATATCCTTTCTCTGTCACTTTGGGCTAGATTAATTAGCTAGTTATTGTAAGTATCGTGAGCATTAATACATAATGTGTTGGTTATTGTCATGTGTGCTCGTGTCACAACCTAATGTTGTTTCATGAGGATCGACTGTTTGCATTTCAACTCGACCTACTACGAGTACCATAGCCTAGCTTGTCTAAGAACCTCAAATAGATATTTTAGCTTGGCTGAATAGCATAACCAAACGTAATATGGGGTTTCACGTATGGAGCTACCGGTAAGCATATACAAATATGTTACACACGTTATAAATACCTATATTGGTCAGGAAACACCGTGCCTATGCCTGGGATGGAGCCTGAGCTACATAAATGGAAGTTCCAGCTTCTACTCACGTTATTCCCAACTCTTATCTGAGCTCCCCTCTTCCTCCAAACCCATGGAATACCCTCCAACCTCTCACTTTTCCCCAACTTCCACTGCAGATTTTCTCTCAGACTCTCCCGACCTCTCCGTTTTTCCTTTACTACCCTTACACATGACTCCTACCATAACCTCAACGTAGGTAAAAGGAGAGATGTTGCATATATCTCAAGGTGGGTATCCGTGGAGGATACCCACCTTTCAACACACTCCTACCCCTATTATGTCGACCTATCTAACCCAAGAGTGACACAATTTTCCCAGTCTTTCTTCCACTCAATAAGTAAGCTTTGGAACTCTGTCTCTCATTCTGTCTTTCCCTTAAACTGCTTCAAGCTCCGCGTGTCCAGACATTTTGTCTCTAACGTACCTTGAATTTGGCTCTCTATCACTATTTCAACTTTGGGGGAGACATTTGTTACAGACAGCTTTGACTGTTATCTCCTTCATCTATCTATCTATCTATTGCCAGACACCGTGATCCCCGAAGGGGTGGCCACGAACGAACCGCCTCCATGCACCTCTGTCCCCAGTCAGTCGACGCCCCTCCCCCCAACCAGCACCGCCTTCGTTCATATACTTCCTCACTCCATCCTTCCACCTCTCCTTCGGTCTACCTCTCCCTCTCTGTCCCTCCACCTCGCTCTCGTACACCCTCTTAGTCATTCTCTCACTTTCCATACGCTCCATATGGCCGAACCATCTCAAGTTGTTCCTTTTCACACTTTCCAGCACATCTACCTCCACACCACACCTCCTTCTTACTTCTTCATTAGTCTGTCTATCCCTCTATGTAACTCCGCACGCACTTCTTAAGTAATTCATTTCCACTGCTCTCACTCTTGGTCTGAGTCTCTCAACCAACGTCCATGCTTCACTTCCGTAAGTCAGTGTCGGGATTACCACACTGTCATGCAAGGACTTCTTCACTTCCATACTGACCACCCTATTTTTTGAACTACCTTTCAGCGGTCCTACAACCCTCTTCCCCTGTTGTACCCTCTCCCGCACTTCTTCATCCATAGTCCCATCTTTACTCAACACACTGCCCAGATACTTAAAAGAGCTGACGATCTCCATAGCCTGACCGTTCAGCTTCACCTCACACTCTGTCTTCACCCCTTTCGAAGACCATAACCTTGCTCTTCCCCGCATTTACCTTCAAATTCCGTTTTTCGCACACTGTTCCAAACTCATTTACCAGACCCTGCAACTCCCATTCATTATCACTCATCAGAACGGTATCATCCGCAAACATCTCCTTCACACCCATTGAAAATAATAACCGGTAGACACTCAACATGTAATATAAGAAAGTATATGACTGATATATAAATATTACAATACATTAATAAGTAAATAAATATACAATTATTGTAGGCTACACAGGCCAGACTCGGTTTACATTTTACAAGTGTTCAAAGTAATCTCCACTCTTATTATATTTTGGAGATTTATTGAAGAACTACTGTATATAATGGTGGTACAAAGACAATATATAACAACAACAGATAACAGGAAGATTGCTGGCCTACAACAAAGTTATCTACTATATAAACTACTGTATATAATGGTGGTACAAATACAATATATAACAACAACAGATAACAGGAAGATTGCTGGCCTACAACAAAGTTATCTACTATATAAACTTAAATGTATGCTAGAAGGATAGATACAAAGAGATTACAGTAGGCCTACCATAAAAGAACATATCTAAATCGAAAAATGCGCTAGGACAAAGTGAACAAAACTAAAATAAGGACTATGGAAAAAGCGACAAGTATATTGAAAAGAGAGAAGAATTATCAAATGAAAGAGCAAGGGATGGTAATCCCTTGCTCTCGTTTATACTGTTCTGCTCCGAAACTCTTTCTACTCTGATCTGCCTCTAATCTCTCTCTCCCTTTCTCTTTCTCTCTCTCTCTCTCGCGCTCTCTCTCTCTCTCTCTCTCTCTCTCTCTCTCTCTCTCTCTCTCTCTCTCTCTCTCTCTCTCTCTCTCTCTCATCTGCTTCTCCATTCCTTCTCACACCAGTTCTACTTTATCTTTAAACTCTACCATTCAACTCTTCTTGCTTTTCTATTTTTAACGTTTTCTATTATAGACAGACGGATAACACATGTAATATAAAATAAAACTGATTATTACTGAGATCTTTAGATACAATAATATTCAATTAAATAGATGTATTCATGGATTTATAAATGTATTAATTGGTTGACCAACTAAATCATAAATAAATAAAAGTGGTAGACTATACAGTATGTCATATTACTAAAGATATTCTACAACATGACAGGTAAGTATATATATGATTGTTCCTGGAAAACTCAACCAGTAGATAATGTCAATTAATAAATCTCAACCAGTGCCATATCGACCAGAGACAATTACATTAGTGTTACATAGATGGTCTAACGCATCAGTACTGATCCTACCTCGCCTAACAATGTTGGTTAAGTTGACACTGGCTGAGAGCTACTGCTTTGAATGAGTTGTCCAAAACCCCGAAGATAAAATGTCTTAACATTTAATCATAAACCAATTTTAGCTACTATAATTATCTATAATATCAGGTTATGTGATGGCACTAAGGTTCAATAATATCTTAATGCCATGGTCAGTGTAGTTCTAGATCAGCTTTAAGATCAGGAACTACTGTAGGCTACCACGATAGATACCTCCCAACCCACCCACCCACCCTGTATTTGTATATACGTATATATCTATGTATTATGTATGATATAATAAGTGTTGGTATGTACCGATAACCGACCATCTAGTTGTTTTTGTCATCTTGGTTTGTTATGGTAGGTTACACGTATATTTACTGATCCATCTCCCCCAACCCGTACTACGAGTGAGTGACTCCTGAACCAACAATGGAAGAGGCTATAATACTTTACGAACCTCGGGTATATACAGACCATGAACAGGTAATGGCCGCAGTGGTGAGGGTGTAACTGAACTTACTGTAGTGTTTACTATATACAGTAGTGAGTGACTCCTGAACCAACAATGGAAGAGGCTATAATACTTTACGAACCTCGGGTATATACAGACCATCAACAGGTAATGGCCGTAGTGGTGAGGGTGTAACTGAACCTACTGTAGTGTTTACTATATAGTTTTACAGACTGGCTGAGCGATAACAGACTGGCGGTAGTCGCAGACATATTGGTGTGTGTGGTGTTGTGTGCAGAGTTTGTAGTGTGTGTATATAGTTACATACCTATCTATCTGTACACATGTGTATGTGTGTGTGTGTGTGTGTGCAGGATGGGTGGTTTGTGTTGTATCTGCCATTATAGAAGGTGCATCGGCAATGCATTGTGTTGTGTGGTATTGTTTGGTGAAATGTGCTCTACCTGTATTTCAGAATTGTATATGTATTTTGGGTGGATATTTTATTGCATGTCATGAACTATAGAGTATGTCACTCTATGTTTTAGTTTGTATTGTATGGTGTTATTTTTAGTGAACGAGCTCATATTTATATATATTATGGTGTTGTATTTTATGGTATTATGTTGAAATGGTGATGATGTAAACCTAATTAAGACCGTAGAGTTATTTACTGTGTCTGCTACTGCATATAAGAAGCATCTTCATGTAGCTACTGTAGCTAAACTGCAGCTTACCGTAGTGTATCGTAGGGGCTTTAGTAAACTTTCAAAACAAGGTTCCACTGGCCATCATTTCAAATGGGCGAATGAAAAAAGGAAGCGATTAAACGATAGCCTTATATACGGTCCTGAAGTGCATGGTATAAATGAACTAAACCAATGGAACCCTTGCTACTGGACAGTCTAGTATTCGGATTACAGGAATACGTAACGGGTCGGGTCGAGGCAGATAAGTTAGTTCATGTGGACAACAGTGGAGGGTGGTGATGGGAGCTCCCAACAGAGAAGGTCCACGCTTTTCTCTACCACCATGGCTTCCAACACCTACAAGAGTTTCACAGGCCATGCTAAATGGTTCAATGTGAAAAAAGGTTTTGGTTTTATCACCAATGATGATGGTGGGGGGGGATTTTTGTACAGCCTCTCTTGCCAACAATGAGAGGGTAAGGTTTACCACCAGGAAGACCAGGAAGAGTGACGAAGCCACCAGTGTATCTGGGCCTGAAGGGGCAACACTGAAAGTCTCCAGGCATGGCTGGGGAATTAAGGAGGTGCAAAAAGAAATGTTGGACTACCCATCAGCAGGCTGTGGCCAGCCATCCTGTAACCAATCTAATGTCATTAAGATTGTTGTTACAACGGCCATGGCTCTCACTGGTGGGGACCACAACCTCTTCAGAGATTATCTGAGAGACCTCCTGGAGGCAAATAACCTCCCCACCATTGCCTTCCCCAGGCCCGAAGCAACCAAACCAAACTGGCTCTTGGAGCCTATCCCAACACAAGCTCTGAGGCCCAAAACAACTCCATCCAAGCGCCTCAACTTGCTTCAACCTCTTAAACAGGAGCAATGTGCAGAGGCTGCCTGAAGTTACACCACCAAGACCTGAAGAAAGCCCCAGCCCCCCGCCTCTCTTGACGGGGAGGTAGAGGAGATGGAGCATGAAGCCACCACTGAACCACCTACAGCTGACCCCAGCCCTCCTACCTCCGCTGACGTGGAGGTAGAGGAGATGGAGCCGCCGACGGAAGAACAAGAAGACCCCAGCCCTTCAACACCACCTAGTAAGGAAAAGAACTTCACATGGGAGAAGAGGAGAGAGAGAGGAGGAGCCTAGAACGACTACTTCGCCGAAACTTGCACACATTCAACTTGTCACAAAGAAGGGTGACCACTCTCAACCCTCCAACTATCGTCCAATTGCTCTCATCTCATGTCTTTCTAAAGTTTTTGAAACTATTCTTGCTTCCAAATTTCTTAAGCATTTCTCTACTCATAATCTGCTCTCAGATCGCCAGTATGGCTACCTGAAGGGTCGCTCTACTGGTGATCTTCTTTCATATCTTACTAACTCTTGGTCATCCTCCTTTCGGGACTTTGGTGAGACTTTTTCTATTGCACTAGACATATCGAAAGTCTTCGATAGAGTCTGGCACAAATCTTTAATTTCTAAACTACCCTCCTTCGGTTTCTATCCCTCCATCTGTGCCTTTGTCTCTAATTTCCTTTCCGGCCGTTCTATAGCCGCAGTTGTGGATGGCCATTGTTCACTTCCTCACCCTATAAACTCCGGTGTTCCTCAGGGCTCTGTCCTATCTCCTATTCTCTTTCTAATTTTTATAAATGATCTCCTCAACTGTACCTCAATTCCCATCCATTCATACGCAGACCAATCAACCTTACAGTACTCCATTAGTTTTTTCGGAACGCCCCAGCCAGCAATCCCTCAACGACAAACGTAATGAAGCCATAGAACTCTTAAATTCTGATCTAAATATTATCTCCAATTGGGGCAGAGAAAACCTTGTTACCTTTAATGCTTTCAGAAAGAAAAACTAAAGTGAAGAGTACAAAGGAGTACAAAGGAAATCAAGCAACAATAGATCTAGTGACCCTTCTAGGCTGCTTGTCCTCCAAAACACTGAGGATCAAGTGTCCAAACAGTGGTTTAGAGTGGGTAAGGGAACATTGAAAAGGGAACTACTGCCTTGCCACTAACGTGGCAGGACTAGGAAGTTAGTAGGGGACATATGGGTTAGTAACTGAGGGGAGGATAAAATAAAGTTATTCATTTACAAACGCAGTCAGTCGCGGGTTTCATGCGAGATATTTGTCTAGGCGGAATTTAAATGAATCAACGGTGCTGCAGTCTATAACGTCTCGGGGAAGCCCATTCCACAAGTTGACAACTCGATTGAAGAAGAAATTCTTAGATTCGTGTGAGTTAAAAGATTTACCAATAATTTTGCAACCGTTTCCCCGCGTGTAATTAGATTGGTCGATAGTGAAGTACTTACTACAGTTCATATTGTCGATGCCTTTGATGATTTTGAACACTTGAATTAAGTCACCTCTTAATCTGCGCTGGGTTAAAGGAAATAGATTAAATTCTCTAAGACGCTCTTCGCTCTTCGTATGGTTTGTTCTTTAGGCTAGGTATCATTTTGGGAACTCTACGTTGAACTCGTTCTAGCTTGTTTATGTCTTTTTGGTAATAAGGGCACCAGCATTGAACGCAGTATTCCAGAAGAGGGCGGACTAAGGAATTGTAAAGGGTTAGGATTACGTCTTTGGATTTATGTTCAAATGATCTGCCTATAAAGCCAATTATTTTGTTTGCCTTCTTAACAACTTCTGAACATTGTTGACTCGGTTTTAGGTTACTCGATATTGTTACTCCCAGATCGGTTTCTCTGTTTACATTCAAGCTGAGTGCCATTCATCGAATAGTTTGCTTTCTCATTTAGGTATCCGATATGTAGTACTTTACATTTATCCGCATTGAAACTCATTTGCCAAATTTGGGCCCAATGTGACAATTTATCTAGATTGTGTTGCATATCGTCAACTTGATCTTTTGAGAGTACTCTATTTGCAATTTTTGTATCGTCAGCAAATTTTGAGATTGTACAGGTGAGACTCTCATCTATGTCGTTGATGTAAATTAGAAAGAGAATTGGTCCTAGTACCGATCCCTGGGGTACCCCGCTACTTACATTGGTCCATTTAGATGCCTTACCGTTTATGACTACTCTTTGCTTTCTGTCGCTGAGCCAATTTTCTATCCATTTCAACACACCGTCTTGTATTCCATGCGCTTTTAGTTTTAGCAGTAAACGTTTGTGGGGAACTTTGTCAAAGGCCTTTTGAAAATCAAAGTATATAATATCTACAGCTTTACTCTCATCGTAGAGGTTGAGGATATCGTGGAAGAAGTCTAAGAGGTTTGTTAAACAGGAACGTTTTTTACGAAAGCCGTGCTGAGTATCTTTAAGTGTGTTATTTTTCTCTAAGTGATTTATGAGTCTGTCTCTTATGACCGTTTCTAGCATTTTACATACAACTGAGGTTAAGCTAATTGGACGATAGTTACTGGGTAGGGATTTGCTGCCTTTTTTGAATATCGGTGTTACGTTGGCTATCTTCCACTGATCAGGCATAGTTCCAGACTGCAAGGATTTATTGAATAGTAATGTCAGTGGTTTGGAGAGCTCATCCTTAGCTTCCTTTAGAACTCTAGGCGAGATTGTATCAGGTCCAGGCGTTTTATTTACCTTGAGTTTATCTAAACAATTCAATACTTCTCTCTCTGTAACGGCTTACAGGATAGAAAGAAGGTAGATTATGAGATGGTGAAAGAAAAACAGTTAAAAATTATAAACAATAATTTATGGACAATGTGAATATATTGGTGTGAGAGACACACAGACAGAGAGAGAGAGGGTGTGGGATGGATGGAGATGACTGGTATTGTGTGCTACTAATCTAGAGGGTGAGAATGAATGAGTCAATAAGCCAAATTACTAAAGGGTGACAAAGATTATGAGTGAGGGGTGCGTCAATAGAAGACAAAAACGTTCTTCATGACTGAAAATGTGCTGATGACAAGATTTCATAAACTAGATAGGTTCGGGGAGAACAAAATAACACACAGCTGAGTTATTAGGGAGGGGTGCTGAAAGGATTTAGAGGGAGAATAATGGAGAGAATATGAGGTACAACTGTTTTTGTTTTTATTCTCCATAATTTTTAAGGCAATTCATGAACTTTTTTCAAGGAATAATGATAATGTGCATGCTCACTCACTTGTGTTATACGGATGCTTTTATATTTATGTTTATTTTTCTCTTCATGCAGGTTAGTGGAATTGTGAGAGTATTGTAGACAGCTGGTGGTAAGTATAACACTAATGTAGATATTACATTTGTATCATAATATTGAAATATAATAATGGCAAAAGTGGACTTTTAAAAGGTTATTGCAAACTAGTTTTGTTCCATACGGTACCCTTCAGACCCTGCCTTGTGTCTTATTATAAATCTTAAGCCTGGTAAATAGTATTGTTGGTTTATATATATCACACAGTGGTGAAAACCGCCTTAACTATGAGGGAAGGAGAAAAGAGAGGAAAGAAAAGCGAATCAAAAGGAGGTAAAAAGAAAGGAGGGGGAAGGAAGAAGGGGACGGTACATGAAGTGTGATGGTATCATGCAAATTGTTTTGCGTTGTTTTATTCATGAAACTTTACTCTCCTGCAGCCCTCATGTACTGCCCCTCCCTCTACTCTAGACTTGCCTTTTCCATTTGGTTTTTCATTGACCTTATATTTAATTTCTTGTAGTTAGTTATACCCTTCTCTTTTTCGGAAATGTTACTCTTTATAATTTCCGTCTTATATTAACTATTAGTTTTCTTTGTACTGTACAGTATATGTATTCCTCGGTTTGAACTTTTATCTTTCTCCCTATCATCACCCACTTCTCCCACATAGTTGGAAACACAGAAGGAAACAAAACTGTCTGTTTTAAATAATTGCAAGAATAAACAATAACAAGGGAAGACGAGATGATGTGGACAGGTAATTGAAAACATATTTATAAATGGTAGAATATACAAGAGGGGTTGAAATGAGTTACTTGAGAAGTGCGTGTGGAGTTACATGGAGGGATACACAGACGAATGAGGAAGTACGAGATAGGTGTGGTGTGGATGTAGATGTGCTGGAAAGTGTGAAAAGGAACACCTTGAGATGGTTCGGCCATGTGGAACGTATAAGAAGCGAGAGAATGGCTAAGAGGGTGTACAAGAGCAAAGTGGAAGGACAGAGAGGGAGATGTAAACCGAGAGAGAGGTGGAA
This sequence comes from Paralithodes platypus, assembly GCA_032716605.1. Lineage (NCBI taxonomy): Eukaryota > Metazoa > Arthropoda > Malacostraca > Decapoda > Lithodidae > Paralithodes > Paralithodes platypus. The sequence continues at coordinate 59,066,266 of CM064523.1, read as the reverse complement.
GGATGGAGTGAAGAAGTATATGAATGAAGGCGCTGCTGGTTGGGAGGAGGGGCGACGACTGACTGGGGACAGAGATGCATGGGGGCGTTTCGTTTGTGGCCACACCTTCGGGGATCACGGCCTCAGGCAATAGATAGATAGATAGGTAGTAAAGTTGGTGGTGGTATTTTGGATCATATTGGTCATCACGGTGGTGAAGCTGGTAGTGAGGTTGATGGTGGTGTTGTGGTTACTACTGGTGGTGGTGGTGGTGTTGTTACCATGGTGGGGGTGTTGTGGGTCATACTGGTGGTGGTGGAAGTGGTATTATGGTTCATGCTTGTGGTGGTGGTGTTGTGGTTACTACTGGTGGTGGTGGTGTTGTTACCATGGTGGGGGTGTTGTGGGTCATACTGGTGGTGGTGGAAGTGGTATTATGGTTCATGCTTGTGGTGGTGGTGGTGTTGTGGTTACTACTGGTGGTGGTGGTGTTGTTACCATGGTGGGGGTGTTGTGGGTCATACTGGTGGTGGTGGAAGTGGTATTATGGTTCATGCTTGTGGTGGTGGTGGTGTTGTGGTTACTACTGGTGGTGGTGGTGTTGTTACCATGGTGGGGGTGTTGTGGGTCATACTGGTGGTGGTGGAAGTGGTATTATGGTTCATGCTTGTGGTGGTGGTGGTGGTGTTGTTACCATGGTGGGGGTGTTGTGGGTCATACTGGTGGTGGTGGAAGTGGTATTATGGTTCATGCTTGTGGTGGTGGTGGTGTTGTGGTTACTACTGGTGGTGGTGGTGTTGTTACCATGGTGGTGGTGTTGTGGGTCATACTGGTGGTGGTGGAAGTGGTATTATGGTTCATGCTTGTGGTGGTGGTGGTGTTGTTCGTAGTGATGGTGGTGATTGTGTAACATCAGTCGGCATGTTGACGTGAGGATGGTGTTATAGTAATGGTTGTATTTAAATTGGTGATGGTGTGCATGTTGTGAAGGTAATAATGGAAGTGATGATAACGGTGAAAGGAGATCTGAACGAAGAAGAAAATATGAATAGACAAGAATATCAAAGAAGAGAGAAGGACTATAAAAAGACAAATATAAACACGATATGTTGATGGTGGCGAAATGTGCTTTCTGAAAGTGAAAGGTTAGAGGGCGAGCAGGGAAGGAGGTAGGTGATGGGAGATGGTGATGGTGATGTTGGTGGTAATGATGATACTAATGGTCGTGTTGTGATGATTAGGGTTGTGATGATAGTTGTAGTGATGAATATGGATAAAAGGGTTGACGTTGGGTGGTATTTAGGGGTTTGGTGATGATAGATAATTAAGAAAGCTGGTGATAATTGTGCTGGTGCCAGAGATGAAGGTAGTAATTGTGGATGATGGAATGATGACATTTGGTAATGGTAATGATGGAGATGATAATGTTGTGATGATGGTGATTGATTAATTCGGTGATGGTGAATATAACGTGTTATCTCATGCACAAAGGGATGTCGGCTAGAAGTTTGGGAGTTCTTACTTATATATATTGTGTGCACGGTAATACAAATAATATCATGGAACATATGATGTGAAACGAACAGACAATGACACAGGAAATAAACAGAAACACACACAAATACAGCAGTGGTAGTGACAATATATATATTCCAAATACAAATAATGATCACTTAACGCCAGTCTAAGTAAAAACTAATACGTTCTTGCTCTCTCTCACACACACACACACACACACACACACACACTCTCGATCTCTCTCACACACACATACACACACACACAAACTTGCCCTAGCAACTGCTATGCATGTAATTACCTCTCCCTCACTTTACCGGACTCTCTTATTTTTTCTCTCCAGCCTTACCTATACCTGCAATTCTTCCCACCCCCTCCTCTCTCTCTCTCTCTTTCTCTGATGTCTTTAATGCTCTTCCTTCTCTTCACCTTCAACTTTGAACTATCTATTTTTGTATTCGTTCGTTTATTTCACCTCCCATCTTCACTCCTCCCTCCCTCTTCACTTTAGTTTCTCTTTCGTTGCCTTGCTTTCTTGTGTATCATTCATTCTCTTTCTACTATTTTACTATCACAATATTCACCATAAATACAATAAATACCAATAAAATATCATACTTACTTTTATCATCCTCAGACTGTTTGAACATTTCATTGTGTTTGCAAACGCATGCAATTAGGAATGCGATCCGAAAAGGTTGTGTCCCTTTCAGATCTAATCAGTGATAACTTATATTAAAAATTGTGAACAAATTGGACAATGTACATGATGATATGTTTACTTTGTTTTGTATTTAGAGAACGAGGACGAGAAGTTATTACATAATTAGGAGGGGGGGGGGGGGGCCGATGGTGCACGTTGTGGTGGTGGTGGCAGGAAATAAATAAGATGGTCAGGATGTCTGTGGCGTTGGTAAAGGTGATAGTGCTTGTGTGGGTAGTGTTGGCGAGGATGGTGTTGGTCGTCATGATGTTCGGCATGGAAAATATATTAATGCTAAAAATTATATATTGACAACAAAAGGAAATGTATGTGTGCGTGTGTGTGTTTCTATTTGGTGTATTAATTTCCAGCCTACTATTGCACATTTTGTTCCAAATGATTGCAGAGAACAAATAAGAACGAGGTGACTGAATGATGATGATGATGATGAAGAGGAGGAGGTGGAGAAAGTGGGAGGGAAGTAGGTGGGAAGGGGAGGATAGACCAGGAGAAAACAAATAGGATAAGGTAATTAGGAAAAGGGAATGGATGGTTCTCTCTCTCTCTCTCTCTCTGTCCACTCACATATGGCAAAGCATTTATGTTTTAATCGAGTGGTAAACTTATGAAATGGACTACCTAGTATGTCATTAAGTGTACTGTTCAAACTTTCAAAAGTCGTCTAGATAATTGTATCGCTATTAATGCCCGATTAACAGCGTTTACAAAATAAATGCACCACTTTATACTATGCTATCCATTCCTGTTTTAACATGGAATAGGAAATGTTGTTACAACCAGCCTCGTAAGGATCAATAGTTATATTCTTGCTCGTTTTCCTATATTCTCTCAACCCTTTTAGTATGCCACCATTCTCTGATTGGTTCCCCTTACATTATTATGACCATCTCAGTGGGGAGAGCTAGCGACCCTATCCTGGGTCTAGGGAGAGCGAGGGACCAGGACGAATGGAATATACCTGAGAAAGGAAGATGATGGAAGGTAGAAGAAGAACACATATTTAGTCAATCTCAAATACATGTTTCGATTCTTTTCGTCTCACTCTTATGTATATATTATCTACCAATCTCCTGCACTCCGCTTGTGTAATTATTATAGGTTTATTTTCCTAAAACCTTTTTGTTTTGTCTTTAATAAACTTTGTAATATAACCTATCGAATACAATATCTTACCTTTTAATTATTTGATGATATTAGTCTAACAAATGTTATCTGTGTTTGTATTCATCAGTCCTTCATACAGCTCTCACAACAACACTGTACCCTTGTAAGATGTATTTTTGTAGGCCACTGCTTGCATTGTAGTTACATTCTAGTGTTTCAACATAACATATATTTTGCACTCACGCATTTTGCTCGGTCACATTTGTATTAAGTTGGTTATATTAGGTTGGTTTATGGAAAATATGTTAGGCAAAGTTACATAGTTTATGTTAGGCTCTGGTAAGTTATATTAGGTTAGGGTTGGATAACAAATATAGGACTGCATCAAGTTGCTCATTGTAGTTATGTTACATCCGGTTCCATTAAGAGAAGACGGGTTGGTTGACTCGTTAAACACAAGCTAAATTGATTAGCTAGAGAAAGGAAATATAATGGTAGGTTTATGAAGGTAAAGTTAGAGTGTTCAGGTTAGAAAACAGAGAAACAGGTCACCAACCCTGGATGCTACATGGCTATTGTTAGAAGAGAAAGGAGGTACTGGGGGTTGGTGGAAGTGTAAATTGACTGGCGAGTTTTAACATTATTGGTATGGGAATGGAGTGAGAACTGCCTGACCTGGGGAAAAGTTGGAACACTGGGGGAGCGTAGAGGTGATAAAGTTGTACGAAATTGGGTGTGAGAATAAAGTAGAAACGTTTCGTTATATGTTTGGAGAATGGACATTTAGACGGCGTAAGTGAATGGGAGTGCTAAGGTTCTCACCATATGTGCTAAAAACTATTGGATATCTATACTTTTACTATCACAATTTTCTTTTCTATATTCCAACTACTCACCCTCGGGCATAGGCTGAGAGCCTGTACACTCCACCGCTGAGCACGGTGAGGGGGGCCGTGAGGTCTTGTTCCAGTCTAGGGAGTGAGACATGCGAAGCACTCATTCACGGCTCGAAGCAACCCCTTCTCTGAAGCTGCTCCGCCTCTGCGCTGCACCGTCTCATCCCCCAGACTCGGACCTTCACTCTCAGAACGCCACCTATTGAGCAATTAACTCAATAGGCATTGCCCCCCTGTAGCATATTTTGAATATGGGAATATTCTATCTATCTATCTATCTATTACCTGACGCCGTGATCCCCGAAGGGGTGGCCACGAACGAACCTCCCCCATGTACCTCTGTCCCCAGTCAGTCGACGCCCCTTCCCCCAACCAGCACCGCCTTCGTTCATGTACTTCCTCACTCCATCCTTCCACCTCTCATTCGGTCTACCTGTCCCTCTCTGTCCCTCCACCTCGCTCTCGTACACCCTCTTAGTCATTCTCTCACTTTCCATACGTTCCATATGGCTGAACCATCTCAAGTTGTTCCTTTTCACACTTTCCAGCACATCTACCTCCACACCACACCTCCTTCTTACTTCCTCATTAGTCTGTCTATCCCTCCATGTAACTCCGCACGCACTCCTTAAGTAATTCATTTCCACTGCTCTCACTCTTGGTCTGAGTCTCTCAACCAACGTCCATGCTTCGCTTCCGTAAGTCAGTGTCGGGATTACCACACTGTCATGCAAGGACTTCTTCACTTCCATACTGACCACCCTATTTCTATATGGGAATATTCAATGCTATTTAATCAAGGAACAATGAGGGTACTTTTTTGGCATTTCGATGTGCTGTGGTAATGCACTGATACTAGGTACAGCACAAATTCCTTCCCAATAATATCTTCCACTTGACATATTGGGATTCGAACCTGGGTCCATTGGATTACCAGCTCAGTGGCAAGACCACTCCGCCACACCTCCTCTCATAGCTTCATATGACTGTATTCCTTACTATATCATTGTTATTTTAAGAGCAATTATCCCTGGTCAGAAAACCAAATATGATTATGCATTCATTTTATCTTCCCAAACCATACTCATAATTCCTCTATAGTATTTTGATCCTGCTACCCCGTTTGGGATTGTAGCATACAGCTAATACACGAACTGAATTAAATATATGACAAAAGAGGATCGATTAATGATACTTTTTTTTTTTTTTTTTTTATGTGAATAAAGGAGACAAAAGGCAGAACTGCCTGCAGCGAGTGCCTAACCCAGAGTTGAATGAGTGACAGGGCCAATATCAAGGGACGTTCGAGCTAAAATGCCTGGACACACAGAGTTTGAAGCAATTTAAGTCATAGGAAGTGGGAAAGATTGATTCTGGGAGAGAGTTCAAGAGCTCAGCAGTTGAATAGAAGAAAGTCTGAGAATAGCGTTTCATTCTTGGGTTGGCGAGTTGCACAGAGTAGGGGTGGGATTGTGTTGCAAGACGGGTACTACGTACCCAATTCTCTTTCTAATTTACATCAACGACATAGATGAGGGTCTCACCTGCACAATCTCAAAATTTGCTGACGATACAAAAATTGCAAATAGCGTACTCTCAAAAGAACAAGTTGACGATATGCAACACAATCTAGATAAATTGTCATGTTGGGCCCAAATTTGGCAAATGAGTTTCAATGCGGATAAATGTAAAGTACTACATGTCGGATACCTAAATGAGAAAGCAAACTATTCGATGAATGGCACTCAGCTTAAGAATGTAAACAGAGAAACCGATCTGGGAGTAACAATATCGAGTAACCTAAAACCGAGTCAACAATGTTCAGAAGTTGTTAAAAAGGCAAACAAAATAATTGGCTTTATAGGCAGGTCATTTGAGCATAAATCCAAAGAAGTTATCCTAACCCTTTACAATTCCTTAGTCCGCCCTCTTCTGGAATACTGCGTTCAATCCTGGTGCCCTTATTACCAAAAAGATATAAACAAGCTAGAACGAGTTCAACGTAGAGTTACCAAAATGATACCTAGCCTAAAGAACAAACCATACGAAGAGCGTCTTAGAGAATTAAATCTATTTCCTTTAACCCAGCGCAGATTAAGAGGTGACTTAATTCAACTATCGACCAATCTAATTACACGCGGGGAAACGGTTGCAAAATTATTGGTAAATCTTTTAACTCGCACGAATCTAAGAATTTCTTCTTCAATCGAGTTGTCAACTTGTGGAATGGGCTTCCCCGAAACGTTATAGACTGCATCACCGTTGATTCATTTAAACTCCGCCTAGACAAATATCTCTCATCAAACCCGCGACTGACTGCGTTTGTAAATGAATAACTTTATTTTATCCCCTCCTCAGTTACTAACCCCTCTGTCCTCTACTAACTTCCTAATCCTGCCACGGACATTAGTTCCAGGGCAGTAATTCCCATTCCAATGTTCCCTTACCCACTCTAAACCACTGTTTGGACACTTGATCCTCAGTGTTTTGGAGGACAAGCAACCTAGAAGGGTCACTAGATCTGTTGTTGCTTGATTTCCTTTGTACTCCTTTGTACCCTATGTAGAGGAGGTGGTATACACTAGGAAAGCTCCGAGGAACACTGATTATTGTAGTAGCGATAGAATAGCGAGAGAGATGCAACATTGCGACGAAGATAGAGAGATTGCAGAGAGTTGGTGAGTAGACGGGAGTTAATGATACGAAAGGCTTTCCTTTCTACTTTATCTAGGAATGCGGTATGCGAGGATCCTCCCCACACATGTGAGCAATACTCAATACAAGGAAGTAGTGTGCTCCTGTACAGAGCAAGAAGCTGCGCAGGGTTAAAGAACCCCTTGAGGTGGTTGAGTATACCCAGTTTCTGGGAGGCTGCCTTAACAAGACTGGTAATATGGTCCTTCCAAGTGAGAGCAGAAGAAAAAGAGATACCGAGAATATTGAGAGACGATGAAGGATTGATTTTTGCATTGTTGAATTGTAAGAGATAGTCCTCTGGGAGTCTGAACGGGTAGTAAGATGGAGAAATTGGGTCTTGGAAGCATTAAATGTAACAAGGTTTTCTACTGATGACACCTGACTTACCCCTTTCTCCAACACAATATGGTATCAGGCCATTGCACTCCACGAACACTCTTCTTACAGACCTTATACAAAGAGCTTTTGACGGCATCAACTCAGCTAGACCACCACACAGATCGGTACTTGCCACACTCGACATAAGTAAAGCCTTCGATGCCATCCCCCGCCACAACCTAACAAACAAAATATACAACACAAACATGCACAACAACACAAAAAGATGGCTGGCCAACTTCTTAGCAGGCAGATGTGCACACGTATCTTTTGCCGGTCAGTCATCTAGCATTAAACATTTCCCAAACGGAGTCCCGCAAGGATCCGTCCTGTCGCCCGCACTCTTCAATCTGTACATGCATGATATAAATACACAAAATTCACCGCAAATAACCATAGCCTCCTACGCAGACGACATAACACAAACAAGTACACACCAAAACCCAGACACAGCAACAAGACTCCTTCAAGACTATCTCGACACATTACATGAATGGTGCACTACAAACAGACTTAATTTAGCCCCAGCTAAATCCACTGCAACCCTCCTCACAAGCTGGACAGGAGAGCACGATTACGTCCCGGGACTCAACATAAACAACACACCCCTAACACACACAAACACACACACACAAAATCCTAGGAGTAACATACGACACCCAAATGACATTCAAACAGCACACCACAAACATGAAAAAGAAACTGACACCCAGACTTAACGCCCTCAGATCACTTGCCCACACGAAATTTGGACACAACAAAGAACCCACCACCACAGTCTACAAACAATACATAAGATCAGTTATGGAATACGCAAGCCCGGCCTGGGCTTCTAACCTAGCTGAAACACATCATAATACCTTACAGACTATTCAAAATATAGCCCTAAAAATCATCACAGGATGCACAGCTACTACACCCACAGATCACCTACCTCAAGAAACCAAAGTCCTCAAAGTCAAAGATCATCTAAACATGAGAGGCACTCAATTCCTGGCAGAAGCCTCCACGAATCAACACCACCCACTACACTACATGGCGACACACCCACAGACACCAAGAATTATCAAAACAACACCCAGCACACTCTATCACACACAAATACTGTCTTTTCTCCCTCCCTGCCCACCCCAAACCAACTTCCGGAAGCACATTCACACTCATATCACTCGCCGTTCCACCCACTCACTCATAGACAACACGCAGCTGCAAGCACAACCTGCCGAAATCCATCCTTCTGAATCCTCCCTTCCTCGCGAGGACAGAGTCCACCTGGCCAGGCTGAGATGCAGACACCATCCAGCTCTTCTGAGCTATCAGAAGAGATTGGATGACTCCGTCATCGACACCTGCCCAGGTTGTAACACAGCACCCCATACCATTAAACACATCATAGAAGACTGCATTTCACACAACCACTTACGCCAACAACACAATTTACACTCTTTGAGAGCACTGCGGGAAAGCCCGACCGTGGCCATGGCCTTCCTTGAGGACTCGGGGCTGTTCGGCCAGGCAGCTTAGGGAGCAACAACAACAACAACAACAACAACAACAAGGTTTTCTCTACCCCAATTGGAAATAGTAGCTAGATCAGAAGATAAGTGTTCTATGGCTTCATTACATTTTTCTTTAAGGGATTGGTGGCTGGGGCATTCTGGAAAACTAATTGAGTAGTGTAAGGTAGATTCCTCTGCATATGAATGGATGGGACTGGATGTACAGTTGAGAAGATAATTTATGAAAATTAGAAAGTGAGTAGGAGATAGGACAAAACCCTGAGGAACACCGGAATTGATAGAATGAGGAAATGAGCGATGGCCGTCCACAACCGCAGCTATGGAACGACCGGAAGGGAAATTAGAGACAAAGGCACAGATGGAGGGATAGAAACCGAAGGAGGGTAGTTTAGAAATTAAAGATTTGTGCCAGACTCTATCGAAGGCCATCGATATGTCTAGTGCAATAGAAAAGGTCTCACCGAATTCCCGAAAGGAGGATGACCATGAGTTAGTAAGATATGAAAGAAGATCAATAGTCGAGCGACCCTTAACCCTCCCCCCCTGGGCTGGCCTTTTCTAAATGATAGCACTCCAATCCGGGTAATCTGGCCAAAAAAAAATAGTAATAGGCCTAGGCCTATTTTTTTTATTTTACAGCTATAGAGTTCACATAAATCTCACAATGTAGCCCTGTTTTGTATCTGTAGACTGGCATTAAGTAGAGATATCTAGGTCAACTGGTTCAGTTGTGATGACGATTTTCGTGGAGAGAGTTTTGATGCGGTTTTAGCAATATCGGACATTTACAAACACTTATTATAGTTCTACCAAACAACAACAACCATGGTCCGACTACTTCTTCTTGTTTTTGAAGCTGCGCGTCGCTCCGACCGGCTTTGCTTACAAATGTTTCGCCGCACGGCTTTCAAATCACGCTTAACCCTTCCTGCCCGGTTGTCATTTTAAAATGACACCACGAAATTAGGGCAGGTGCCCGGTTGTCCTTTCAGGACTTTTAAGCTTGAAAGCCTATTCAGCTTGGTATGAACGCCGTGCGTCCGACGCATGTAAACAAAGCCGATCGTTGCGTCACCTAACCTCCGAAAACAAGAAGGAGAAGACTCGTTTGTTATTGTATGTCTGTATGTCGTTGTTCAGTAGTGAAAAGAACGTCGTATTGCTAACATCGCCTGAAAATGCTCTCCACTGAAATCGTCATCACAACTGAACCAGTTGACTTAGAGAGCTCTACTCAATGCCAATCTATAGATTGGAAACCGCACTACATATTTTATAGATGCGTGGGAAATTTCTAGCAGATAAAATTAACAAAAATATGGTAGCCTAGGCCTAGACGTTTTTCGGCCAGATGGCCCGGGTAGCCCACCCTGTCCTTTGGAGATACAGCCCGGGCCAGGAGGGTTAATAGGTTTTCAAGATTACAGAGTTTAAAAGAATACCCGGGCTCCTACCCTTCGCAAGGGGTGTCATTTTAAAATGACACCCGGGCAGGAAGGGTTAAGGAAGCCATACTGGCGATCTAAGAGCATATTACTATAAAATAATTTTGGATCCTCATTACCATTATACTAGTAATATAATATAAGGGAACTATCAACATAGCAACATAACATTTGAGCTATACGTGAGGTACACACACAAAATGACAGAAAATGACACACTCACAGTCTCCCCTCGTAATAAACAGAAGCACATACAAATAATGTCTACAGAAACACTTGCTCATAAGGTTTCCAACTTTATATTTTCGGGCTCAAAGTTCCGCTATATTGAAGGTACCCATATTTAAGGCATTTTTTCCCTATTATTGTAAAACATACACACATGAAAACGGATCGGGATGGCCCAGGCAGTGTTGGCAGTCCAGTCTTAGCGTTGAGGGTTCGAGCCCAAACCAATTGAAAAAGATTATGTGGCTATCCCAATGGAGAACAATTGTAGGTGGCCCCTCTCTAGCCATCAGCTATCAGTTTGGGTTTACCTACACGTCGTATCACAAGTGCACCTGCGTATGTACTATGGTCGGAGCTCAGGCACCATCTCGGTCACCAAGGATCGCATGTGACACACATTGGTCCTAGACTTAATTTTACCTTCATAACTTTGTTGACTGCGTTGTTGTTCATTTGGTGATGACCAGTCGTACATACCGGCACACTACACACATCAAACTCAGTCGCACTCTCCCTATGTCTATCTATGTATCAATCTATATATCTATCTTCTAATCATGCTTATAAAACTTTAGCCTATAATTCTGTTAAATATTATAAATCCCTCCATTATTCCATATTACTTCACATTCACAACTTCACATTCTTTGTTGTACTATTTATATCCTATCTGTCTATATCGTCAATTAATTTTCTTTGTAGTCTTCTAGTTTTTAATTCAGTGTATTTTCCTTTCATTTGCCCATTTCTCATTACTTCAATTGCTGAAAGTCTCCTTCTTCAACTTCTTCCTCCCTGTCTTCATTACTTACTATTTCACCTCTTCCTCCTCCCATCACTTTGTTTCCACAAACAGACACACACAACATAAATTTAACTTACACATTCTCATAGTGTAGTGTCTACAGAATCTATGGCTTCATTACTGCCCGCTATCACTTGTGTACCTATTTCCCCAACTCTCTCTCTCTCGTTACACCATGACGTACTGTACGTGGTGTAAGGCAGCAAATGGTACCGTGTAGTGTCAGCTCATATGTCAAGGTTGGTAGATAATGAATATTCACTATACCAGTACTGTGTGTTGTGTGTTGGGTGTACGTTAGTGACCATAGATAGCCCATGTATTTATGAAGGCTTGTGTATGTTGTTAATCTGTGCAATATAGCCGCCTGTCAATTAAGACACTTGGCACTAAATTATGTCATAAAACGGGCCCTGCAGAGTGCTAACCGAGCATCAATCCTTGAACCACAAGGATTTACCAGAGATGACGGCAAACGGCCAGATGGGATGACCACCTTCCCTTACATTGTTTACAAGAATGATTCGGTGCCTCGTGAGGGATGCCACGTGTGTTGACACTGTCTCAATAACCAACATCACCAGAAGCGCCAACGAAGCAGGTGAAGCCGCCTGGATAGCAGAAAGTAGAAAGTGAGAAAAGTATCAAACCCTCGCCAGAAGTCAAGAGTTCGAGCCTCTGGCGTTCGAAACATCAGGAGTCTTCGGCCCTACCACCCTCAATATGGTGAATGAAATAGGCCGCAAAATCAGAGAAGTTTCAGGAAAACCCCGGGTAACCCTCTGGCTCAAGCAAGACTAGGGATGGCTATCCTCCGGGGCTATGCCACCAGCGTCATGAGCTCAGTGCAACTGGGCCATGCCACTGAGTGAGGCCCGGGCAGGAGTGGTGTATCCGTAGTCTTTCCACGGTAGGGTGTAAATATAAACATTATTTGTATTTTGCATGTTGTTTGATGTACATAAATAAAAGGAGATGTGTCTGATGGTTGAACGCCACAGTTGCTCCCGCGTTTGGGGCTAGCAACACGTAGTATGAAAAACATGTATCCACGATAATTTACTTGTACTCACCCCCGTAATTTACTGGAGGATAACAGGTTTATCACATAGACGGAGGTCTTAAACAAAAAAAAAAGTAATTACCTCTCCTTTACTTTACCGGACTCTTATTTTCTCTCCCCTGCCTATGCCTATGCCTACAACCCCCCCCCCCCCCTGGTAATGGGGTGGTCTATCAGAGTGAGAACTGACCGATCTCTGCCATACCCATAGCTTACTCTGACTGTTCCTTTTACTTATATATTTTTCTAGATCTCAAGTGACGGCATCTCTTCTGTGGATTGACCTCCCTATCTACCAAGATTGGAAGCCAAAGCATCACATTTTTCCTTTGCCCCTCAACTTTCTCTTCATAATTGCTGAGGGGCACAGGGCCCTGGGTGGGTCTTTGGTTTCCCGGGCGTTTCCGCACCCTCCTCTGCTCCCCGCCATGGAGTGGCTTCGGTCACCCAGGCTTTATTGTGGTCGGCAGGGAGGATTCTGTGGGGGCGCTCGGTTATGGCGTTGGCCTTGCTCGGGGCCTTGGGGCTGTTCGGCCAGGCAGCTTGGGGAACAACAACAACAACAACAACAACCCCTCTCTCTCTCTCGCTCTCTCTCACTCTTAGCTATTTTTAATTTTCTCCCGTCTCTTGCTCGTTTATTTCACCTTCCACCTTCACTACTCCCTCCCTCTTCACTTTAGTTTCTCTTTCTGGAAGCATTAAAGCTAACAAGGTTTTCTCTGCCCCAATTGGAGAGAGTATTTAAATCAGAATTTAAGAGTTCTATGGCTTCATTACGTTTGTCGTTGAGGGATTGCTGGCTGGGGCGTTCTGAAAAAACTAATGGAGTAGTGTAAGGTTGATTGGTCTGCATATGAATGGATGGGAATTGAGGTACAGTTGAGGAGATAATTTATAAAAATTAGAAAGAGAATAGGAGATAGGACAGAGCCCTGAGGAACACCGGAGTTTATAGGGTGAGGAAGTGAACAATGGCCGTCCACAACTGCGGCTATAGAACGGCCGGAAAGGAAATTAGAGACAAAGGCACAGATGGAGGGATAGAAACCGAAGGAGGGTAGTTTAGAAATTAAAGATTTGTGCCAGCCTCTATCGAAGGCTTTCGATATGTCTAGTGCAATAGAAAAAGTCTCACCAAAGTCCCGAAAGGAGGATGACCAAGAGTTAGTAAGATATGAAAGAAGATCACCAGTAGAGCGACCCTTCAGGTAGCCATACTGGCGATCTGAGAGCAGATTATGAGAAGAGAAATGCTTAAGAAATTTGGAAGCAAGAATAGTTTCAAAAACTTTAGAAAGACATGAGATGAGAGCAATTGGACGATAGTTGGAGGGTTGAGAGTGGTCACCCTTCTTTGGGACAAGTTGACTGTGAGCAAGTTATCGGCGAAGTAGTCGTTGTAGGCTCCTAGAATTCCTCAATCGTCTCTCCTCTTCTCCCATGTGAAGTTCTTCTCCTTACTAGGTGGTGTTGAAGGGCTGGGGTCTTCTTGTTGTTCCGTCGGCGGGTCCATCTCCTCTACCTCCACGTCAGCGGAGGCAGGAGGGCTGGGGTCAGCTGTAGGTGGTTCAGTGGTGGCTTCATGCTCCATCTCCTCTATCTCCCCGTCAAGAGAGGCGGGAGGGCTGGGGCTTTCTTCAGGTGTTGGTGCTGTAACTTCAGGCAGCCTCTGCACATTGCTCCTGTTAAAGAGGTTGAAGCAAGTTGAGGCGCTTGGATGGAGTTGTTTTGGGCCTCAGAGCTTGTGTTGGGATAGGCTCCAAGAACCAGGTTGGTTTGGGTGCTTCGGGCCTGGGGAAGGCGATGGTGGGGAGGTTATTTGCCTCCAGGAGGTCTCTCAGATAATCTCTGAAGAGGTTGTGGTCCCCACCAGTGAGAGCCATGGCCGTTGTAACAATAATCTTGATGACATTAGATTGGTTACAGGATGGCTGGCCACAGCCTGCTGATGGGTAGTCCATTTCTTTTTTCACCTCCTTAATTCCCCGGGCATGCCTGGAGCCTTTCAGGGTTGCCCCTTCAGGCCCATATACACTGGTGGCTTCGTCACCCTTCCTGGTCTTCCTGGTGGTAAACCTTACCCTCTCATTGTTGGCAAGAGAGGGTGTACAAAAATCCCCCCCGTCATATTGAACCATTTAGCATGGCCTGTGAAAGTCTTGTAGGTGTTGGAAGCCATGGTGGTAGAGAGAAGCGTGGACTTTCTCTGTTGGGAGCTCCCATCACCACCCTCCACCGTTGTCCACGTGAACTAACTTATCTGCCTCCACCCGTTACGTATTCCTGTAATCCGAATACTAGACTGTCCAGTAGCAAGGGTTCCATTGGTTTGGTTCATTTATACCATGCACTTCAGGACCGTATATAAGGCTATCGTTTAATCGCTTCCTTTTTTCATTCGCTCATTTGAAATGATGGCCAGTGGAACCTTATTTGAAAGTTTACTAAAGCCCCTACGATACACTACGTTAAGCTGCAGTTTAGCTACAGTAGCTACATGCAGATGCTTCTTATATGCAGTAGCAGACACAGTAAATAACTCTACGGTCTTAATTAGGTTTACATCAACACCACATCAACATAACACCATAATATATAGAAATATGAGCTCGTTCACTAAAAATAACACCATACAATACAAACTATAACATAGAATGACATACTCTATAGTTCATGACATGCAACAAAATATCCACCCAAAATACATATACAATTCTGAAATACAGGTAGAGCACATTTCACCAAACAATACCACACAACACAATGCATTGCCGATGCACCTTCTATAATGGTAGATACAACACAAACCACCCATCCTGTACACACACACACACACACACATGTGTAAAGATACACCTTCTATAATGACAGATACAACACAAACCACCCATCCTGCACACACACACACACACATACACATGTGTACAGATATATAGGTATGTAACTATATACACACACTACAAACCCTGCACACAACACCACACAAACCAATATTTCTGCGACTACCGCCAGTCTGTTATCGCTCAGCCAGTCTGTAAAACTACTGTATATAGTAAACACTACAGTAGGTTCAGTTACACCCTCACCACTACGGCCATTACCTGTTGATGGTCTGTATATACCCGAGGTTCGTAAAGTATTATAGCCTCTTCCATTGTTGGTTCAGGAGTCACTCACTACTGTATATAGTAAACACTACAGTAGGTTCAGTTACACCCTCACCACTGCGGCCATTACCTGTTGATGGTCTGTATATACCCGAGGTTCGTAAAGTATTATAGCCTCTTCCATTGTTGGTTCAGGAGTCACTCACTCGTAGTACGGGTTGGGGGAGATGGATCAGTAAATATACGTGTAACCTACCATAACAAACCAAGATGACAACAACAACTAGATGTTCGGTTATCGGTACATACCAACACTTATTGTATCATACATAATACATAGATATATACGTAAATACAAATACAGGGTGGGTGGGTGGGGAGGTATCTATCGTGGTAGCCTACAGTAGTTCCTGATCTTAAGCTGATCTAGAACTACACTGACCATGTCATTAAGATATTATTGAACCTTAGTGCCATCACATAACCTGATATTATAGATAATTATAGTAGCTAAGATTGGTTTATGATTAAATGTTAAGACATTTTATCTTCGGGGTTTTGGACAACTCATTTCAAAGCAGTAGCTCTCAGCCAGTGTAAACTTAACCAACATTGTTAGGCGAGGTAGGATCAGTACTGATGCGTTAGACCATCTATGTAACACTAATGTAATTGTCTCTGGTCGATATGGCACTGGTTGAGATTTACTGATTGAAATTACCTACTGGTTGAGTTTTCCAGGAACAATCATATATATACTTACCTGTCATGTTGTAGAATATCTTTAGTAATATGACATACTGTATAGTCTACCAATTTTATTTATTTATGATTTAGTTGGTCAACCAATTAATACATTTATAAATCCATGAATACATCAATTTAATTGAATATTATTGTATCTAAAGATCTCAGTAATAATAAGTTTTATTTTATATTACATGTGTTATCCGTCTGTCTATAATAGAAAACGTTAAAAATAGAAAAGCAAGAAGAGTTGAATGGTAGAGTTTAAAGATAAAGTAGAACTGGTGTGAGAAGGAATGGAGAAGCAGATGAGAGAGAGAGAGAGAGAGAGAGAGAGCGAGAGCGAGAGCGAGAGCGAGAGCGAGAGCGAGAGCGAAAGGGAGAGGGAGATTAGAGGCAGATCAGAGTAGAAAGAGTTTCGGAGCAGAACAGTCTAAACGAGAGCAAGGGATTACCATCCCTTGCTCTTCCATTTGATCTTTCTTCTCTCTTTTCAATCTACTTGTCGCTTTTTCCATAGTCCTTATTTTAGTTTTGTTCACTTTGTCCTAGCGCATTTTTCGATTTAGATATGTTCTTTTATGGTAGGCCTACTGTAATTTCTTTGTATCTATCCTTCTAGCATACATTTAAGTTTATATAGTAGGTAACTTTGTTGTAGGCCAGCAATCTTCCTGTTATCTGTTGTTGTTATATATTGTCTTTGTACCACCATTATATACAGTAGTTCTTCAATAAATCTCCAAAATATAATAAGAGTGGAGATTACTTTGAACACTTGTAAAATGTAAACCGAGTCTGGCCTGTGTAGCCTACAATAATTGTATATTTATTTACTTATTAATGTATTGTAATATTTATATATCAGTCATATACTTTCTTATATTACATGTTGAGTGTCTACCGATTATTATATTCAATGGGTATGAAGGAGATGTTTGCGGATGATACCGTTCTGATGAGTGATAATGAATGGGAGTTGCAGGGTCTGGTAAATGAGTTTGGAACAGTGTCCGAAAAACGGATTTTGAAGGTAAATGCGGGGAAGATCAAGGTTATGGTCTTCGAAAGGGGTGAAGTTAGAGTGTGAGGTGAAGCTGAACGGTCAGGCTATGGAGATCGTCAGCTCTTTTAAGTATCTGGGCAGTGTGTTGAGTAAAGATGGGACTATGGATGAAGAAGTGCGGGAGAGGGCACAACAGGGGAAGAGGGTTGTAGGAACGCTGAAAGCAGTTCAAGAAATAGGGTGGTCAGTATGGAAGTGAAGAAGTCCTTTCATGACAGTGTGGTAATCCCGACACTGACTTACGGAAATGAAGCATGGACGTTGGTTGAGAGACTCAGACCAAGAGTGAGAGCAGTGGAAATGAATTACTTAAGAAGTGCATGCGGAGTTACATAGAGGGATAGACAGACTAATGAAGAAGTAAGAAGGAGGTGTGGTGTGGAGGTAGATGTGCTGGAAAGTGTGAAAAGGAACAACTTGAGATGGTTCGGCCATATGGAACGTATGGAAAGCGAGAGAATGACTAAGAGGGTGTACGAGAGCGAGGTGGAGGGACAGAGAGGGAGAGGTAAACCGAAGGAGAGGTGGAAGGATGGAGGGAGGAAGTATATGAACGAAGGCGGTGCTGGTTGGGTGGAGGGGCGTCGACTGACTGGGGACAGAGGTGCATGGAGGCGGTTCGTTCGTGGCCACACCTTCGGGGATCACGGCGTCGGGCAATAGATAGATAGATAAATGAAGGAGATAACAGTCAAAGCTGTCTGTAACAAGTGCCTCCCCCAAAGTTGAAATAGTGATAGAGAGCCAAATTCAACGTACGTTAGAGACAAAATGTCTGGACACGCGGAGCTTGAAGCAGTTTAAGGGAAAGACAGAATGAGAGACAGAGTTCCAAAGCTTACTTATTGAGTGGAAGAAAGACTGGGAAAATTGTTTCACTCTTGGGTTAGATAGCTCGACATAATAGGGGTAGGAGTGTGTTGAAAGGTGGGTACCATCCACGGATACCCACCTTGAGATATATGCAACATCTCTCCTTTTACTACGTTGAGGTTATGGTAGGAGTCATGTGTAAGGGTAGTAAAGGAAAAACGGAGAGGTCGGGAGAGTCTGAGAGAAAATCTGCAGTGGAAGTTGGGGAAAAGTGAGAGGTTGGAGGGTATTCCAGGGGTTTGGAGGAAGAGGGGAGCTCAGATAAGAGTTGGGAATAACGTGAGTAGAAGCTGGAACTTCCATATATGTAGCTCAGGCTCCATCCCAGGCATAGGCACGGTGTTTCCTGACCAATATAGGTATTTATAACGTGTGTAACATATTTTGATATGCTTACCGGTAGCTCCATACGTGAAATACCATATTACGTTTGGTTTTGCTATTCAGCAAAGCTAAAATATCTATTTGAGGTTTTTAGACAAGCTAGGCTATGGTACTCGTAGTAGGTCGAGTTGAAATGCAAACAGTCGATCCTTATGAAACAACATTAGGTTGTGACACGAGCACACATGACAATAAACAACAAATTATTTATTAATGCTCACGATACTTACAATAACTAGCTAATTAATCTAGCCCAAAGTGACAGAGAAAGGATATAATAAAGCAAGACAGATGACAGGAAGCGGAGACATCACGAACCCAGATCATCCAACAGCATATAATTATCCTTCCAATAAAGTTAGTGGTAGCTTTTGGACTCAAACGGCTTGGTAGATTAGGCTAACATATTATGAACTACACTATATTAGCTTGGCACAATGGTAAACTAGGTTATGAACTACACTATATTAGCTTGGTACAATGGTAAACTAGGTTATGAACTACACTATATTAGCTTGGTACAATGGTAAACTAGGTTATGAACTTAGACTAAAGTCAAACACATGAATATCGTTAACAAAATTGATCTACGTCAAGGTTATAATTGTACTTTTCTTTCCTGTGTAAATGAAGGGGACAGAAACAAGGTTGCCTGTAGCGAGTGTCACATTTTAAAAGTAGGTTACAATAAATTACAAATAAAAATGCCCGGACACACGTTGTTTGGAGGGTTTCAAGGTAAAACTATATATTTTCTGAGATAGGTTAGGATAGGATATTACACTAGAGTTGACATGAAACCATAACACTATTATGCTGTACTGACCTCCATGTAGATGTGATATTGGTGATCTCTAACCCAGGACTTGACCGTCACGAGGTCCCTGACGAAGTATGGTACACTCGGCGACCACAAAAACGGACCCCCCCTTACCGGCCCCGGTTTTAAGACTGGGTCCTTTCTGGATGGCGACTCACACAAACTATCACGGAGGTTTAACAGACGGACGAACGCACACAGACTGTGAGTGATTCGAAGCTTTGCTCTTTTTTCGTGATCTGCTTTTATTTGTCTACTGTTTTAAGTGATGATAAAATTGTGTCTATATAATTATGTTAGATACCACATTCAAAATACCATTACAACAACCTAACTGGAGGGAGAAATCCTGCACGGTGGAGCTAAATATGGAACTGCAAATGAATCTTCAAACCTTCGCCAAATCCTGCATCGTTTGATTTCATACAGATCCTCAAAAGGTAGCATCATGCTTATATCTTTTTGTGTTATTTATTATATTATGAGTGTGTTGAAATATGTTTGAAATAACAACTTAAACCGCTAACTTACTTTATATCGTTATTGATATATTTACACTTTCAGAATGTTCTGTAAGTATTATGAAGTTACACAGAAACGTGTATAATGTAGAGGTATAATCCTATATGCAAGTAGTTTACTTACTTTATATTCCAAATATGTATTTTACATAGTGAGAAATATCACCTAGTCAAATCTAATACGTGTTACTTTTATACCAAGGCCACCAACATTTTAGTTAAGGCATTTTACTTGTAAACTTATATTTGCATACTTTAGCACAGCCATATCTCCCTTCCCTATAACTCGCTTCTTCCTATCTACAGGATGTGTTTAAAATAATGTATTGTTTTGTTTGTTTTTGTTAAATCCCTCTCTTTGGTTTGGCTGTCGTTCCTAGTCTCCTTTCCTCTGTTCGTCCTTGTCTCCAGGCTCTCTTATTATCTTCCTTTGTTTGTCTCCCTCACCTTGTTTTCTCTTTTCATCCTCATCCTTCCAATGTTCCCTTCCCATCTCTTTCTTCCTCGCTTCTTCCTAATCTCCAACTCCACTCGTCTCTTCCCTTCCTGACCTTTCTTCCTCGTGTCCATCCCTTCATCTCCTTTCATTTAATACAACTACTCCTCGGTTACAAATTTCAATATACATCTGCAGTATCTTTATTTCCACTATCTTCATGTTAATTACATTCAATTTCAATATTAATTTTCACTATTGCAAACAACCATTCGCCGTGATTAGAGATATGTAATGACTTACGTTATTTACTATATATACGCAGGGCCGTAACTATATGGGGCAGAAAGGTTTATAATGAGTTAATGCTTGTTTGCTTTCCATATCAATATAAACAAAATAAAAATAAAAAATATATTGATTAAATTAATGTAAGAGAATATACTGATGATTTAATGAACTTTGCGGCCTGGTTTTTAGTTAAGCTTTTAGTCAGATAATAATGAATGTCTAGTATAATGCTTTCGACACCCCGCCATAATTTACGGTGTTATAATAGTTAAGCAAATTTATAAACGTTTACTCCTATTAAATTACGCTGTGGTCAGGAGGAATACAAACACTATTGTGTTCGGACAAGGGTGGAAAGATAATGGGAAGGGTCATACGTGTTGTTTGAACACCTGTTTATGGTATTTACATTCAGATTGATTACAGTCAAATTTATTTAAAATCCTTAATGTTATTAATTGGCCTAACTATTATACACAACAAATTAAGAGAGAGAGAGAGAGAGAGAGAATGAGAGTGTGTTTTTGTGATGGCAGGTCCCATGGGAGGGGTGGAGGTGGTGGTTGTGGGTTGATAAGAAATATGATTTCACTACTGTGTTTGTGTTGGATCAGGTCATATTAGACGCGGCTGCATGTTACATTCAGTTGTTGAATATCTTACACAAAAATATGAATACAGTAATGGAGGCTCAACCACGACGTACTGTGAGACCACCACGAACCAGGGCGAATCGTCCAGAGGTAATTGAGCGGCGCCAACAAATCCTCCAGGAAGCACAACACACGCTACCAACGCAGAGGAATGGGGCGTGGAAGAAAAAAGAAAGGAGGCAGTGAGTGTACCACACACCGCAGTACACCAGTATTTCCGCCGATCACATACTCGTCATACGCACGGACCTCAAACTCTTGGACCACCACTGGAACAAGACAAATAAATGTTGTTCAATACTGCGCTATGAACATAAATGTATTTCATGAGTATGGCATATGCATGTCATTATGTATACTATGTATGCAAAATCTGCCATCTTGGTTTCGAATCCCATCGGTATAGACTATAGAGTAATAATTATGCTTGTGTCCGACTGAACGTGATCAACTCACACTCACTCACTCAGTCACTCTCTCACACTGTCTCACTTCTAATTAACAGATACACAACAACGTATCATAATAAAGAAGTACATACTGTATATATTGCACTTTTGAAAAAGCAAATATAAAACTGTAAGAGTAAAGTGAGAGCGACAGGGCCAGACGTATAATCAATAAAGCGTAAACGTGACGTAAAGACAAATATAAAGATGAAAGGAGGACCCAACGGAGGTCCTGTAAGTGGGGGTGGGGGGGAGGGGCGAGGAGATGAATAGCTCAGTGTTGTGATAAAGAGGGGGGGGGGGGCTGTATTGGAGAAGAAGAGAGAGAGAGAGAGAGAAAGTATAAGGAAATAATCGAGGGCCACTGTACACACTCATGAGAGTAAATAACACGCATATCAGCTTTTGTGTACAAACAGACATACACAACCACTTACACGGGCTAGTAATCATACACAAAGAAACATACGGATCCACATAGACATATACAGTAGCCCAAGCACGCACATACAATAGTTACACACACACACACACACACACACGCAGGCTGACATATATACAGACATGCTCACAAACAAACATTAACTTATGTCATACATACTCTCATGATCAGCGCCGAACAATTGTTTTGCAAATATCATGTGTCGTTGTTGTTTCTTTGTCTGTCTATTATAATCTGTAAACAGGAATTCTAAAATAAACAATGGAGAGGATTATATGAAACAGGGTCAGTACCTTCATTTGTTATCAATATTTCAATAGTAATTGGTGCCGCTAGAGGAGCGGCGAACACATCCAAAGGTATCCAAAGGTAAGGTAAGTTAACTTCACATCCACCCAATAAAAGTATATTATTTATAAATCAATAAATGAACTAAAATTAGTATTGTTTGCCCGATTCCCACGATACTAAATGTGAAATATACTGGTTACCTAAGGACTTCACACACGGTAAATGATGATGTTTGGAAAACACCTACTGGGGGTTTTGGGGGCTTGACCCATACAATATTAAATGTTTATCTATTCAATGCACTAACGCAGTAGAATAACACTTGGATGTTGTATTCCCTAGATACCAATAGCTTAAAGCTGCCATATGGGCAATACAAGATCAACAGCTAAAACAGCAACCAAGGATCAATATGGTCACTCTGTCATTGTATATTGGATTATTTTGACTATTCGGCTCTCTCCATTTTGGCCACGGACTAAATTAGTCATGGACCAAAAACGGGCCAAGACCCAAACAGCTTTATCCAAAAGCGAACATGGACCAAAATGGTCACAAACCAAAACTTCCCACCAAATTGTATCACTCAGCACCTATCAGTCATGGACCAAAACAGTCATAAACCAAAACATCTGTTGACCAAAACTAGTGGGGCTAAACATTAGGGAGAAGGGGGTCCAGCAAAACAGTCTTCCTCCCCTTAACCAAGTTACAGTACTATGCTGTTTCTACCTTAACTACGAGGTCACATACGACGTTTGGCGACTGTGAGGTGCCCGAGTACCGACCTTAGTACATGATCAGTATCCCTTTCGGATTCTAGAGGATTCGAACCCTTACCCTCACCTGGGCAGTTAACGAGTGGTACCTTGGACGCCTGGACGATCCTGATCCATGTGTGTGGGTGTATGTGTGTGTGTATAGGTGTGTCTGTGTGCTTGTGTGTGTGTGTGTGTGTGTGGTTAGATTATTTTACTCCCATAAGTTCATAAAGGTGCATGACATACGCAAACTCATGCGTCCGTGTAGTAGATACAATAGGTAGATAAGTAAATATACCAGTAAGTAACTATTGCACAGATCGTATAAATAAATACACATAGATAGAGCAAAAACAAACAAAACATACAAATATGGAAATTAAATAAATATATAGTTAAATAGATATATAAATGGACAAATCGAAAGAGAAAGTCAGATATATAGGTAGATATACAGATGCACAGACAGCCAATAAGACAGACAACGTAAATAACCCACAAAATCTAGTAAACTTGTGCCCAACATCTCTCACCAAGCCATCAACCACCAAAGTTTACACAGGTGCCCACAAGTTCCCTCGGTCATCAAACAACAGTTCTCTCTTCACATAATTATAAACCCTGCACGTACGCACCCACATAACTTCTACCTTTACACGCACCAAAGTCACAAAACATCACAGATGTACCTATAACTCACACACCTACACACACACACACACACAAAACACAAACACACACACACACACACACGCACACGCACAAATCACAATCACACACACAGTGATTGCTGGTAAAGTTCGGCAGTGTGTCGTTCCTGGAGTATAGATGGAGGCAAAGTCCAGGTTTTGTAAAACATCGAAACCTTCAACTCTGTTGGAGGGTCATAATATGACTTATTCCCTATTCTACTAGGAAGAGGGTTGTGTTTTACTGATTTGAATTTGGTCGTCTCTGGAACCTATGGTGCACTACTCCTCCTAAATGGCTGCCTCCATGACATTGAACGCTAATACTTATGTTGTTTGTAGAGCCATTATGAACAAAGTGAACCTGCCAGATCTCCACTACACTCATTAAGTAGGTTGTTTCATTGCATTCTGTCATCTCCAGAACCTTTGGCACACTACTCCTCCTAAACGGCGGCCTCGATGACATTGAACACCAAGACCACAGTTGTTTGCAGATCCAAATTGAATAAAGTGAACCTGCCGGATTTCAGCTACCAACTGTGGTGGCTCTTGCACCTCGAGATTGTCTAAAACCTGACGTAGTGGAATCCAGATGTAGCGGATTCTTCTGCCTTGTTGGTTGTTGGAAGGAACATAATAATTAACTAATAATTTATGGAATTAGGAAAACAGTTACAATTGTGTGTCAGATATGGGGTTAGATAGTTTTTATAGGCAAGGAGGATATTTGTTTAACATTATATTACAATACGCATGAAAGAAGGGAAATCAGGTCTTAGATTAACTGTGATATATACTGCTAATATGTAAATTTGTTGCGTTTCCAAGAAACTTTATGGTATTTATAGTGTTATGAACGACATACTGTATGTTATGCTAACCGGGGAGTAGATTCCATTATTGAACTGTTAGACATAATTTATGGTTTAGGCGTGAGATGTACATTAATGCCATAGCTCACCGAGCTCAGAATATGAGTACGGTACTCAAACCAACTAGACACCAATAGATATTTCTGGAAAACTATCTATCTATCTATCTATATGCTCAGGCCCAATCCCCATTTTGGGGGTAGCCGACTCAAGACAGAGCAAGAACAGGGAAAACACAAAAACAACATAAAACAAAAAATAAACACAGATAAAAAACACAAACTCTCACACATCCAGGTCACCCAGGAGAAGACCCAGAGACCAGGGTTACCAAGGTCGCTCCAGCACTCCCCCGGCCCCTGACCACCAGGAGATGTTCCGATCTCGGCAGGCAGACATGCAGCGGAGCCAAAGCGACAAGCCCTCCCACCACACTTCCAGGCACACCCTTCAATGGAAAACTAATAATAATAAATATATCTCTTCCCTTCTGAAACGGGTATTCTAGGCCAGTGCTTTCGTCAATAAGAATGTGACTGTCAAACTTATCCATCTAAAGTAAGTAACGTAAAACCCAAAGTATTGTTTATAATTATTATCTGTCTTCAGTCAGCTTGATTATCATGTCCAAGTAGCCTTTGACAATAGCTATTCATGTACCATGTGGAAGGAAATTTATTTAAGGAGGACTAAGCAAATAATGTGCATGGTATTAATGTGGTTGCTTCGTATCATATGCATTACAAATACAAACGCACACACGCACATACACACTCACACTGTTCCACTCACTCAATCGTGCATGCACAAAATCACTTTGCCAGTCTCTCGTTCTCACTCTCCTAAAAAAAAAAATAGATAATTGTATCAGTGATAACGACACGATGTACTCACTTTACCCACCATCACTCCCCATCTAATCAACCAATCAAGTCTCTGTGCAACCTATTTTTAGACCATCTGTTTTACCATAATAATGCATCGCAGATACTTTCCCAATATTCCGAAGTTAATATTTGTTTAGACTAGCACCATTACTACTACTACTATTACTACTACTACTACTACTACCGTCAACACAATTATAATAGCCACACAAATTATCATGAGCATCACCACCACTACTCGTATTTCCTACCCGATTCTGGACCTCTCATCCACCTTATAATATGTTCTATCATGTTCCATTTTTTCCTCACCATCTTACACTATTTCCTCAACGTCGTTTACTCCACCACTACCACCACTTCCCACCCTCGCTCAACATATACACCTTTTTTCCCCAATAATTTCTACCACCACCATCACTAATTCCTCCACCACCATCACCTCCAATCATTTACCACCACCACTCTTTCCAGTTATCACCTCCACTGGTTCTTCCTGTTGCTCTTGAGCCCCCAAGTGAGGTTGTGCAGCGGCTCATTAACAAATGCTAACATATCTCTTCTCTCTCTCCCATCGCCACAACTTATCATAACTCTTCCCAAGTAATACAATAGTTATTGGCAATTTGCCCATTTCCGTCCAGTCTGTGTAGGACAGTCAAACAGTACTGAGCCAGAGTTTACACCCAATAGTAAAGTCCTGGGTATAGTGGTTCGCCAGCAGGTAATTTACCTCTTAAATCTCTTTACCTACATGTAAGACTAGATACGTAAACACCTAACTTTAGCTTAACCTTATATTACCTTGTCCTAAAGATATATTTGCGAACGTGACTTACCGTACATAAACTTGAACTTTATCTGCCACAGCCAAACCTAAACCAAACTTAACATGGCTTTACCTATCTGTACCTTGCTTTGGCTAAGGTAACCTAACTTAACATTACCTTATCATATCTTTAACTTTCGAAGTGCCCCATAACCTAAGAAAACAAACTTGACGTACCATAATCTGACCGGTCTCCGCGGGAACGAAGCATATAAGCTAGTGAGAGAGACAGAGTGGGAGGGCGAGTGTGGGTGTTATAGAAAAGGAGAGAAGGAGAAGCCGTAGATATAATAACAAACATGTATAACTGTTATGCTTGGTAATAATATTTGCCTGTATAAGTCAGTTCTCTCTTTCGACTCTAGGAAAGCTTTTAAGAACTATAACACTCAGCAGGAACACAGCTGACTCCAGATATACAATTATAAATCTTCTCAATCTCCATCAATGATACAGAATACACGGTTGGGTTTTACAATATTGTATTTAACTTGGTATCAGGGTACTGGCATGGATAATAAATAGATAAAGGGTAGAGCTGTATTTATATTGAAATACTCTCGAACCCACTTCATGAATGAATAATAGTATTCTTAAAGTATGGATGGTATACAAATCAAGTTCTGATAATAATCAATAAATCACAATTGAATAAACATATGATGAATATACTGTATATACATATGGTATAAATGCTAACCCCCCTTTGGGGGTAAGGGATTAGAACATGCCTCACGTGCCTTCTGCGTGTTGTAAGAGGCGACTAAAGAGGTTGGGTCGGTGGGCTTGCGACCACCACCCGTGAAAAAATACAAGCAACGAAAAACGAACAAATAGACTGGCTGGGGGCAGTTCGTTCGTGGCCACCCCTTCGGGGATCACGGCGTCAGGCAATAGATAGATAGATAGCTAACAGAGTGGTCAGTCTCAAAGGGTAGCTGATATCCTGAAGGTCAAGGTTAACGCGAGGTAGAACGTGACTCTGACTCGGGGTAAGGTCAAGTATACTGAGGTCACACCGTCTCAGACAAATAGAATATATAAAATAAAAATATCAGCTGATGGGTGAATAACTAAAGAGTTATACATAATAGGAGAGGTTGTATTTCTCTACTAACGTACAGTATATGGTTAGATTTGATAATAATAGTTCAGGGAACTGAGCAAATAAATATTAGTCCGGTGTGGCAGACTGAGTCCTCGACATTGAGACATTAATGCGATACAGACAATATAGAATTACTAGGAATTCGAATTAAATGTTTAAACTGGTTGCGAAGCCAAGCAACATGAATACAATGAGTCTAACTAAGAGACACACGATAGATAGCACTCTCTGTGAACATTTATATACAACTTTATGTACCCTGATAATCCGATTAACTAAGTATTAGATTTGTCGGGTGTTCACAACATTTACGTGTAGTGTGCGGGTAATCAGGGCGAACGGATATATACTGTATAAACATCTGAGTGGCAATATACGAATATATATTACGCAGTATATATATATAAATCAATCCTAGGATAGCGTTTGTATGTACTGTACTCTCGACACGAGTAACGAAAGGACTAAGGTGTGAATAAAGATCTCAGGTAATTACGTTAATTTGAACACAAAACAGATCCTACACAACCTTTGCAATAATACGAAACGCAATAAGTAAACAAGAAGCACTAAATTTGAGTTGGAGTATCATAGAGAGAGTAGCCTTGTAGAGATCGAACACACGTGGGGGGCGACAAAGTGCATGGCCCGTTTTGGCCTATTGCCAAGGGGGGAGGCCTGGGGATGCCCTCGCGCAGGTAGCACTAACGTAGGGTCACTTCCGGTATAGCCCTCACACACTCTCTCGTCCACACCGTAACAGCTTGAAGGGCATGATCTAGGAGGATTTTGGATAGCCTCAATGGAGTGTGCTATCCGGTCGAGTTGTTCACGTGTACTCCCCCACAGGTTACCCGTGCTACACAGTGCCTCGACTTGCCTATCTCTACCCAGATTGTGGCTAGGTAGTAACGAACTTTACGGAGTATGACAAGTCTGTGGATTCCGGAACATGAGAGGCATGGGAAATCTCGTTTCTGATTTATTGCGTGGTTGTCTAAAGCCTTAAAAATACAGTGCATATATGGTTATGTGAGGAATGGTATGTTTTATTTATTTATAATAAAAGTAGCTGACCTAAAGCATAGGTGTACATAGGATAAATAATTTACAGTATTGGAGGCTTCTCTATTTAGAGGCTTGTGTGGGGCGGTTTGTTTGTTTTCTCGTTTGATCGAATTGCAGACATAGTCTCGCCTAGCGGTGGTAGGGTGACTGGAGAGGAATGACGGAGGTTGATGTCTCATTTGCATAAACTCTTCCTCCGTGTAGTCTAAATTTGGCCCAGGTGTAGGCGGCCATTGTTTGCCTGGTGCCTGAGGGCACAAGCCAACAAACTGTGGTGGATGTCCCGCGCGTTTCTCCTGGAGCTGTGAAAGGGGGGACTGGTGCATTTTGTTGTTGCTGTCAAGGGGAGGCTGCTTCTGGTCTCTTCCAGTTCCTTATGGACGCAAATTTGTACACGGGAGTTGTTGGTCCTGCCGTTGATGGGAATGGGTTTGTGGTCTTCTATCTATCTATTGCCTGACGCCGTGATCCCCGAAGGGGTGGCCACGAACGAACCGCCCCCATGCACCTCTGTCCCCAGTCAGTCGACGCCCCTCCCCCCAACCAGCACCGCCTTCGTTCATGTAGTTCCTCACTCCATCCTTCCACCTCATATTCGGTCTACCTCTCCCCCTCTGTCCCTCCACCTCGCTCTCGTACACCCTCTTAGTCATTCTCTCGCTTTCCATACGTTCCATATGGCCGAACCATCTCAAGTTGTTCCTTTTCACACTTTCCAGCACATCTACCTCCACACCACACCTCCTTCTTACTTCCTCATTAGTCTGTCTATCCCTCCATGTAACTCCGCACGCACTCCTTAAGTAATTCATTTCCACTGCTCTCACTCTTGGTCTGAGTCTCTCAACCAACGTCCATGCTTCGCTTCCGTAAGTCAGTGTCGGGATTACCACACTGTCATGCAAGGACATGTGGTCTTCTTGGGTGATATATTGTCTAGCCATGTCATCTCAATAACAAATAAACATCAGGGTAGTGAGAGCAAACAAACAAGTTAAACAATTGCCAAAGGTTACTGGAAACCTCTTTATTTTATAGCTGGCTCCCCCAGTAAAGTCTTTGGTTGATCCGGTCAAAAAAAAATTACGGATATACACGAGGAAGTATAGGCCTAATAAGCACATACCTCGGGGATTCTAGCAGTGGTAGTTACTTATCCAATATCAATCATATATTTTTGGGTGTCACATTCTAATGTCTGTGTGTGAGTACCCATCAAAGAACTATGCCTTGCTAGTCGGCTCGGGCAGCTTCTGCATATAATAATAAAAATAATTAATTCATGTAAAGTAATCTATGTTCAAACTGGTCCTTTGTACAAGCCCAGTTCTCCCTACATACAATTCTCTTGAGACCTCTGGTGGACGCTTCTGAACTAGCGCCAGAGCTACGACTGTAAACATCACTATACCCAACACCTAGGATATGCACAGTTTATCTAAATTTTGGTGATTCTACACGTTTTCATTATACAGTATACGACTACTCTAAGCGCTTATATAGCATAATAATAAAAGGAAAGTCCATATGCAGCTGATAATGACTACAAACATAATTATAAGCGGATTAATTATCATAACAAAATTGGTGCGAAAATACCTGCTGGATTTGTATTGTAAATATATGTTATTTATGAATTTGGGTGATTTTAAGGCCTTACGAGCGGGCCCGTCAGTAACTTCTACTACCCGCCAAGCGGGTAGTTTAACCCTAAACGACCTTGTTTCCGTGCTCTTTTTCATGCATAAACAAGAGCCAGAGCGTAATATAATTATGTATCCCTGAAAGGGCGATAATTGAGCTTTCCAGTGACATCAGAACCATCCTTCTATGACCACGCGTTCTCTTGCAACGATCGTGCAAAACGAGTGCAAAATCCCTAAAATACAGTAATTTCCTTACATAATTCCCTGTGTAGCGAGGCAGTGAGTGTGGGTGTCTGTGGAGTAGGGCCCAGTGTTGGCGCGGGAGCCGTGCCGAGCGGTCAGAGTGGACTTACGCTCCACCCACCGCTCGTCTCTCTCTCAGAGCCAAATATTGCTCAGAATTGCACACCGCCTGAAGTCGGTCCCCGCCACATAGTCCTTTCTTCTCTAGACCGACTTAAGTCCGGTCCCGCCAGACAAGGGTTAAGATATACAAAACAACAGTATGCATAGACCAAAATATGTGTCAGGTACAGACATTTCGACTAACTGCATATATTATAGAATTGTTGAAGGAGAGGTTGGGTGGATAGCTTCGCGATGTCGCCCATTTCCCACAATGCACCGCGGTAAACCTTGCGTTCAGTGCCTCAATCGGCCACTGTAGGCATTTATTGGTAGGGAGAATTAGGCACTAATTATATTCGGAGTAAGTTGTAGATCAAATATAGTCTGGGGGAAAATAACATTCGTGAGGATTAAGCCCAACGCGATCAGGATTTGAATCCTCCAAAAACATTTACGGAGCCAAGTTACACGATCGGTACCGAATTTTCCAAAACGTTTATTGGTAAAGTTCCCCCCCCCCCCCCCCCCGATACTAACCAGTTCTATTAGTAGTCACGTCCGGAAGTCCTGAGATCAGACCCGAAAATATTTGTGTTTGGTTGTTCAATGCAAGTACCACGGACAAATAAAGATCCTTTGTTTACGATAAGAGTGAGAAAAATGCCAGGGAGCGAGAAGATGAAAGAGGAAGAAAAAAGTGGAAGGTTGTATTACCAGGGATTGCGAGGGATTAGGCGGACAACTCAAAGTGGAAGGGCAAAATGTTAAATTCTACGTAAACGCAACTTTATGAGGGTCGAGTTCAAGTTAACAAGAAGCTATCTATCTATTGATCAGTCAATCTATCTATTTGTCTAGCTACCTACCTATTTATCTCCAGGTTCTGTTCACCAAAATCATCTATCTTCAAAATGTAATAAGACATCAGAGTACTGTGGCTGTGATTCTCGGAAACACACATTAACAAAGTTCTTCCCCGGAGACCTTTCCATAAGCTTGGCGCCCTGGACACACTGCTATTATACAGGATTTAATTTAGGTCCAGCAGATATTTGGTTTCTTCTCTTCGTTAATTGTTATATATATATGTGTTTTTGTTTTTTAGGTTGGCATCCTTTGATAACAGACGTCTATAATGTATGCAATGTATAAGTATATGTTACGTACACTCTATTATGTTTGATAGTTAGTTAGGCATGTATGTATTTAACAGCGTAGCAAATTCCCTGTATTTTACAATGCCATCAATCTACAAGAGTGACCTGCCATTACAGCCAGTGTCAAAGTAATTTGGACACCATAAATTGACTTCCAGTAACCACAACTATCATCCAGTTAAAACCATCAACTACCACTGATAATAGTACCATAAATGTTCTGCCATTACCGCCAACTACCATAATGTGACCAACAATACTGTGTTGCCTCCTCCTGCTGCTGCTGGTGTTGTTGTCCTCTGATGTGCTATATATTCACCAGTACACCAAGGTAACTCAACCCTCATTTATATACTGTTTTGCATCTTCTTTATACCCCTCCTCTCTCTCTCCACCATGAAGTTGTTTGCACATTTTTCTCTTCCTCTTCCTCTTTTTAGAGTCTCTCTCTCCTGCAGTAATTTAATCGTGTTCCCGTCTTTTCTGTCTTGATCCCCTCCAACACACTGTCTTTGTGTCCCAGCCATATTCTATCTACCTATATATTGCCTGACGCCGTGATCCCCGAAGGGGTGGACACGAAAGAACCGCCCCCATGAACCTCTGTCCCCAGTCAGTCGACACCCCTCCTCCCAACCAGCACCGCCTTCATTTATATACTTCCTCACTCCATCCTTCCACCTATCTTTCGGTTTACCTCTCCTGCTAAGTCTTCATTAGTCTATACATCCCTCCATATTCATGTTCATTAATAGTGTTACAAATACTGATCCTATTTTCTTTTTGTTTACCATTCCCAGCCTTCTTCGTCCTTTGATAAATACGTTTGTCTGCTTTCCTTGAGCTCTTTTACCCCTTTTTGTTTTCCATTGTTCGCATCATATTTGTATTACTATTACTATTACCATTTGTCTCATTATTGTCGTACGAACTATTGTTCATCTCCAGCCTATTTCTCCCTTTCTTCGGTTTGGCATTTTATGTGTATTCTGTCACAGTATATTTCTCTTCCCTTCCCATCAGAGTGTGTTCTATGCATCTTCTCTCCATTTCTTTTTCCTGATTTTATTTTTGTTTCTTAGATTGTATTTATATATACTTACCAATCACATTTTACTACTCAATTGTACAGCAAAACATTCTTTTTCTTTTCCAGTACAAGGTATCTCCCCTTTGATCTATACCCAATATTCTTTTCAATTTTTTTTTTTCTTTTTTTTATTTCCTTGCGGGTCAGATGCCTTCGTTCTCTTTCACTTGCGCGTGTGTGTGTGTGAGAGAGAGAGAGAGAGAGAGAGAGAGAGAGCGTTTGTAGAGTAAAAAAAGGAATGGCCTTAGAAAAGTGTGACTATGAAAGATAACATTTAAGATGCAGACTTTGATGATATCATGTAGAGCGGGAGATTGATCGGATTATAGTAAAAACACATTATTTACTCAAGAAAACAAAACAAAGAAGTATTATGACTAAAATAATGAAACATATCGGAAAACAATGTATAAACGTATTGGTGTCGAACATTTGAAGCTGCCTTTTTAAATTCTAAAACTTAGCAGTTGACTTGTAAAGCAGGAGGAAAAGAGAACAGGAAAGGTGGAGAGATGAAGAGCGAGAACCAGAAAAAGAGAGCACGATGACGGAGAGGTTGTGTACAGGAAGGGTGAGAGAGAGATAGTTACAAGGAGTTACAAGTAATAGTTAGTATCTCGTAGACCTAGCGGTCCATTCCGGGAGATACTTGAATTGCAAGGAGAGAGACTGTTTAGTGCACTACACTCATTACAGAGTGCAAAATAAGATCTACTCTCTTCTTGAACTGCTCTCTCTACTGAATAACTGTTTACAACTTCTGAGGGCAGTTTATTCCAGGTTGAACAGATCTTCTATGTGAAAAAGTTTCCACAAGTACTAGTGCTGAACCTTTTCAATTTTAATTTCCAGCCATGGTTGCGTGTTGTATTCATATTGAGACTAAACATTTTGCTATAATCCACGTTGTCAAACTCATTAGGTATTTTAGAAACTTCATTGAGCTGACCTCATAGTTTGCGTGTTTCCAACAAAAAGAGATCAAGAGCTCTCGACCGGTCCTCATATCTGTCTTCTAATCAATGGAATAAGCTTTGTAGCCCTAGCTTGTACTCTTTCCAGTCGCTCTATATCTTTCCTGTGTGCTGGGGACCAAAATTGAACATCATACTCCAGGAGAGGTCATATCAGAGCGTTGTAAAGTGTGAGGACTGTTTCCTTATTTCTATACTTGAATTGCCTCTTAATATAATCCAATAACTTTTGAGCTTTCTTCTCTACTTAAATGCACCGCTTGGAAAACTTTAGGTCACTGCTAATTAGAACACCCAAATCCTTTTCCAAGTCAGTCACTTCCAGAGGCATTCCCAATAGCGAATAGCAAGACTTGGGGTTTGCTTGGCCGATATGCATCACCTTGCACTTTTCCAAGTTTAGAGGCATCTGACATGTCTGCACCATTCTCCCAGTCTGTTGAGGTTCATCCTGAGCTGTTCAACCCCTTTGGGGTCCTCCACATTCATTCCAAGCTTTGTCTTAAGCTTTTGAAAATCTAAGTAAATGATGTCTATGGCTCTACTTTTGTCATACTCAATCAGCATTTCATGGACTTTTTCCAGCAAATTGGTAAGACATGATCTGTGTCCTCTGGATCCATGTTGGGAATCTGTAATTATTCCAGCAAATTGGTAAGACATGATCTGTGTCCCCTGGATCCATGTTGGGAATCTTTAATTAAATTGTGGAGATCTAGGTAGTCAACTATCTTGTTTACTAGTATCCCTTCCAAGAGTTTTAATATGATGTAAGTCAAGCTAATTGGCCGATAATTTGTGGGACACTCATAATCCCCTTTCTTAAAGATTGGGGTTACATTTGGCCAGTTTCCAGTCATCAGGGACCACTCCATTTTCTAATAATATATTGAAAATTTCTGCCAAAAAAGGTGCGATTTCATCTCGCACTTCTCGTACAACTCTGGGAAGAAAGCTATCTGGGCTGGATGAGTTAAACCTATTAAACTTATCTATTCTAGTTGCTACATCCTCTGGGGTACATCTGATTCTGCTAAGAACTTCACCCTCATCCACTAATCCTTTACTTGGCATGTCACTGGTATTTTCGCTTGTGAATACTGAAGCAAAATAGTCGTTTAGGGACTTAGCTATATCAGTGTCAGAGGTTTGTAGTTAGCCTGCTGGATCCTTTAGAGGTCCAACACTACTTTTGAATGGCTTCCTGCTGTTCACATTGTTGAAGAACTCTTTAGGACTCTCTTTGCAACCCTGAGTTCTTCATTCAACTGTGCGTGCTCTATAAGAGATTTCACTCTCCTACACATATTTATGACGGAATCTAAGTCTCCTGAGAGAGAGTACAAAGTACAAAGGAGTACAAAGGAGATCAAGCAACAACAGATCTAGTGACCCTTCTAGGTTGCTTGTCCTCCAAAACACTGAGGATCAAGTGTTCAAACAGTGGTTTAGAGTGGGAAAGGGAACATTGGAAAGGGAATTACTGCCCTGGAACTAATGTCCGTGGCAGGATTAGGAAGTTAGTAGGGGACATATGGGTTAGTAACTGAGGGGGGGGATAAAATATAGTTATTCATTTACAAATGCAGTCAGTCGCAGGTTTGATGCGGGATATTTGTCTAGGCGGAGTTTAAATGAATCAACGGTGATGCAGTCTATAATGTTTCGGGGAAGCCCATTCCACAAGTTGACAACTCGATTGAAGAAGAAATTCTTAGATTCGTGTGAGTTAAAAGATTTACCAATAATTTTGAAACCGTTTCCCCGCGTGTAATTAGATTGATCGACAGTGAAGTACTTACTAGAGTCCATATTGTCGATGCCTTTGATGATTTTGAACACTTGAATTAAGTCACCTCTTAATCTGCGCTGGGTTAAAGGAAATAGATTTAATTCTCTAAGACGCTCTTCGTATGGTTTGTTCTTTAGGCTAGGTATCATTTTGGTAACTCTACGTTGAACTCGTTCTAGCTTGTTTATATCTTTTTGGTAATAAGGGCACCAGGATTGAACGCAGTATTCCAGAAGAGGGCGGACTAAGGAATTGTAAAGGGTTAGGATAACTTCCTTGGATTTATGCTCAAATGACCTGCCTATAAAGCCAATTATTTTGTTTGCCTTCTTAACAACTTCTGAACATTGTTGACTCGGTTTTAGGTTACTCGATATTGTTATTCCCAGATCGGTTTCTCTGTTTACATTCTTAAGCTGAGTGCCATTCATCGAATAGTTTTTTTTTTCATTTAGGTATCCGATATGTAGTACTTTACATTTATCCGCATTGAATCATTTGCCAAATTTGGGCCCAACATGACAATTTATCTAGATTGTGTTGCATATCGTCAACTTGTTCTTTTGAGAGTACGCTATTTGCAATTTTTGTATCGTCAGCAAATTTTGAGATTGTACAGGTGAGACCCTCATCTATGTCGTTGATGTAAATTAGAAAGAGAATTGGTCCTAGTACCGATCCCTGGGGTACCCCGCTACGTACATTGGTCCATTTAGATGCCTTACCGTTTATGACAACTCTTTGCTTTCTGTCGCTGAGCCAATTTTTTATCCATTTCAACACACCGTCTTGTATTCCATGCGCTTTTAGTTTTAGCAGTAAACGTTTGTGGGGAACATTGTCAAAGGCCTTTTGAGTATCAAGGTATATAATATCTACAGCTTTACTCTCAGCGTAGAGGTTGAGGATATCGTGGAAGAAGTCTAAGAGGTTTGTTAAACAGGAACGTTTTTTACGAAAGCCGTGTTGAGTATCTTTAAGTATGTTATTTTCCTCTAAGTGATTTACGAGTCTGTCTCGTATGACCGTTTCTAGCATTTTACATACAACTGAGGTTAAGCTAATTGGACGATAGTTACTGGGTAGGGATTTGCTGCCTTTTTTGAATATCGGTGTTACGTTGGCTAGCTTCCACTGATCAGGCATAGTTCCAGACTGCAAGGATTTATTGAATAGTAATGTCAGTGGTTTGGAGAGCTCATCCTTAGCTTCCTTTAGAACTCTAGGCGAGATTGTATCAGGTCCAGGCGTTTTATTTACCTTGAGTTTATCTAAACAATTCAATACTTCTCTCTCTGTAACGGTGATATTGCTTAGAACATCTGAATTATCAATCTGAATCGGCGATGGTGTAGAGATATCACTGAGGTCTTCTGTTGTAAAAACTGATGCAAAGAAGGTATTGAGGGCATTACTCATTTGTACTTCGTCTTTGGTGTATTCTCCATTTTCATCGACTAGCGGTCCAACAGTTGAAGTAACTACTTTTTTCTTTCTGATATAACTATAGAATTCTTTCGGGTTTGTTTAACTTTGATTCGCAATATGTAACTCTAAGGTCTTTTTACTTTGATTAATTAACTTTTTGGCTTTGCGTCGTAGCTCTACAAATTTCACCCGTTCTTCGTCATTTTGTGAGGATTTTAATCTATCATTAGCAAATTTTTTAGCAAGCAGGCAGTTTGAAATATCTTTATTCCACCATTTGGGCTTATTATTATGGCCTGGACGCCGTATTTTCGATGGAATGCAGTCTTGCACTGCTTTTAGGTAAGTGGTTTCGAATAACTTCCAAGATGTATTTATGTTGTTATTGTTAATTACAAAGCTCCAGTCAGTTTCTTTAAACATAGCTCTAAGTTAATGGAAGTTTGCTTTCTTGAAATTAGGGACTTTTTCGATGCTACTATTTGGTTCGTTACTAGTAAAGTTTAAAGTGAAAGTTATCGTACGATGGTCGCTGTTACTGAATTCATCACCAACATTCAAATTCTCTATTAATTCTTCTTTTGTTGCAAGTACAATGTCAAGAACGTTATTACCACGGGTCGGCGTTCGAACAAATTGATAAAGCGAACTCTCTTGCAAGTTCATATACAAGTTATGTCCGGAGTGTGAAGTAAGAGTATCGCCCCACTTGGTCACAGGTAAATTAAAGTCGCCAAAAATTACGGTATCTTGTGAGTTACTTACATCTGCAATTTGTTCGTAAATTTCTCAGTCAGTTTGCACTGATTGAGCTGGAGGTCTGTATATTAATGCAAGTATTATTTTTGTACCTTTATTATTCTTT
This sequence comes from Paralithodes platypus, assembly GCA_032716605.1. Classification (NCBI taxonomy): domain Eukaryota; kingdom Metazoa; phylum Arthropoda; class Malacostraca; order Decapoda; family Lithodidae; genus Paralithodes; species Paralithodes platypus. The sequence goes on along the minus strand of CM064523.1, from coordinate 59,028,306 downwards.
ATTAGCACAAAAGATGTGTCGACGTTCACAATTTGAGGTTTTGACAAGAGGGTAGGGTTAAGACTTTCTTTGATATAAAGTAAAACGCCACCTCCATTTCGATTTATTCGGCTTTTCTCTAACATTACATAACCGGGAAGTGAATACTCTGCTAAAAAGTCTCTATCTTCTGTATTGAGCCAAGATTCTGTTATGCCAATCACATCATAATTTTCTGTAAACACTAGCTCCTCTAAATCTGAAAATTTATTGCGTATGCTACGAGCGTTTGCATAGAAAACCTTTAAATTTGTTATTTTAGAACTCACGGAATGCTCTATAATAATATTTTTGGTTCTTGTCGGGTCTACATTTATGTTCATGGCTGTCCTCGGTCCTCGCTGTCTTCGGTCCTTATCGCTGGTGGTCCTCGGTTGCCTCTGTTTTTTTGCTTGGCGTTGGATGATTTATGTCACTGCTGCTTCTTCTCGGATGGCGTTTTTTGATCCATGGCTGCGGACTGCTTCGTGTAGGAGACGACCCATGCGTGCTGAACCCACAGGGTTTAGATGAGTGCCATCCTTGCGGAACAGAGTAGGCTGGTTGTAGAAGTTGTCCCAGAGGTTGATGAATTCAACTTCTTCCCTCAGACACAATATTTTAGTCGGCTATTTGTGCTGAAGGCCTTGTCGTAGAATTTGTCAAGTGCGTCGATCTTGGGGAGAATGCCTGAGATGATTATATTCCTTGACTTGTTTTTGTAGTGCTGGATCATCTTGCGATATTTCTCCATCAACTCTTCGGATCTGGTGCGCATGACGTCATTTGAACCAGCATGGATGACAAAAAGGATATTTTCATTTGCATCTTTTGTGGTATCTTCGAAGGCTTCCACAATGTCGTCCAGTCCAGCTCCTGGGATGCAAAATCTTTTTCGTCGATTTGGAACTCTCTTTGGAACTCTGTCGAGAGAGAGAGAGAGAGAGAGAGAGAGAGAGAGAGAGAGAGAGAGAGAGAGAGAGAGAGAGAGAGAGAGAGAGAGAGAGAGAGAGAGAGAGAGAGAGAGAGAGAGAGAGAGAGAGAGAGGGAGAGAGAGAGAGAGAGAGAGAGAGAGAGAGAGAGAGAGAGACTGTTGGATATCACTCCCCTCTCCCTTCCCAACACATGAGTGGATCTACATGCTATCCTACTGAAGGAAGGGGATTAGATAGGAGAGCCGGAGTAATTAGTATATGACACTAACAAATAATGTCCAAAATGGTGACAGAATAGTTCAAAACACTTTTTGAAGAGCAGCACGATATTAACGTGTTGCATATCGGTTCTTTATATATACAGTACATACCAGTAAGGTTCTCCCCCCCCCCCCCGCCCCCACCACCACCCTCTCTCTCTCTCTCTAACTCTTTCATACTCTCACTCTCTCTCTCTCTCTCTCATTCTCTCCTTCAAACATACCGTACTGATAACAGTATGTAATATCAATGTCTTGACCATATGGACTGATGTTGTATATCGCAATTACTATATTAACCCTCGCTGACATATTACGCGATTTTGAGCCTATTGGGGATACTTTAAAGCCTTTGTTACCATCAGGGGTATTTAGAAACCTTTAGTTTACTTTCTTCAACCTCTGCAGTTGTCTTTGAGTTAGCTGTGGGCAGAAAACTAATTTTGGAGAGTTAATTATAAGAGTGAGAGAACTCTATTTCTTATTGCTAATCTGGCAACCTCTGTGTCATAAATTCGTGAAAGGGTTAACAAACATACGGTACTGATAACTGTAATATTAATGTCTTGACTATTTGCACTGATGTTGTATACCACAATTACTATATTTACAAACGTTAATTGGTGAAATCGAGACCAAGCAATTACAATGTATTTTATTACCGTTATAATTTTTCCACAAATGCAAATCATGGTAATTATAACGGCACTTTGTGTTATTAATTGAACTAATTACTATATGGCTGCTGTTATAAAAGTTATATATTACTAGTATCAATTATTATCAGTCTAATACATGTTGAGTGGATTGAAAGCCCGCACAAACACGTACACACACACACACACACACACACACACACACACATATATATAGAAAGTTACAACCAAACCTATAAACTGGTATAAACTTACACACAACAAACATTCACATTAACAGTACCATACTTGGGAAGGTACACACACGAACATACACACATACAACTGATAACAATAATCAAGCTAGAGAAAGCAAAGAAGCACAAACACTCATACACAAACAAACAAAATAACAAGCTAAAAGGTACAACATGCATTAACACTTCTTCACACACACACACACACACACACACACACACACACACACACACAAACACCACTATACCACTATACAATAATTATACGCACAAATAATGTAAATCGTATACAAATGTAGAAACGAGGTAAAAGGAACATAACAACACCTATTTATTCATGGTAGAAGATAGTCCTGCAGATAAGTTAGAAATAGGCATAGTTTACCCACAGGGCACCAGCTGATATATAATAAATGTAGGCTACTCTCTAGGACCAGCCAAAAATGGATTTAATTTTTTCCTAAAACAGCTTAAATAGGTGGGAAATGAAGGTAAAAAAAAAAAAAAACACTAACCTCGGTCATTTGGGGGTCCTAAGGGGAGGGGGGGGGGGGGGCTCAGCCATCAGCAGGTGCCAGGCGCCTCGTCAAACCTCCCGCGCCAGCACTCCACAGCTGGGTGAGGTAGCATGGCTGATGTACGATGCCTCCAATGTTTGGGTTACGGTTATTTACACCACCCGAGTATCATGTGCCTTCATAATTCATATACTATTAAGAGCAACATGTATCACATACTGTCATTGTAAGTTACAGTGTGATAAGTGCATAGATTCCAGTTTTATAAATGCCGACGAGTGGCAAGGCCCGCACACTTCCAGGTTACCATGGCGACTGGCGGCCATCTTGGCCCACGAAGCACACACGTACACAAGGCCAGCTGACTGACGCTTATTTGCCACCACTCTCACTTTCATTCTCTGCCTCTCTCCCGCACTCTGTTTATTGATTGTATGTTTTATAGTTAGAATATGAATTTTACACATTGTTTTAGGCACTTTTGACTTAGAAATATGGGTTTTGACATTGTATTTTTAGTGGGGAGAGTGTGAGGTGGTGGTGAAGGCAGGCGTGGGAGAGAACCACGGCGCACTTTTTGTTGTGAAGCAACATGACACCTCTCATTCTCAGCTCATCACTTCTGACCCCTATGTTACGATCCAGTTTCTCAAAGACACAGGGCTCTTCAACATTGGACTAGATAATGGCAAAATGCAACAACGGTAACACTAGATCCAACCCCTGCCTTAAACACTGGAAAACAAAACACCATTACCGCCCTGAGTCGTGCCTGGACAACGAGGTATCCTATGACTCGGTAACTGGTGCACACACACTAGGCTGACGCTCGATGAAACAGCCTATTATCAAACAGTAAAAGATTACTCGATTATGTTACACAAAGAAAAGATAGTTAACATGATTAATTAACGTTACGGTAGATACTCAAATAACTGGCATTCCTGTATTAAAGAAAGTGCAATGCTAGTCCTGCAACATCAACTGGAAACTTCTGAAATAAGTCTGATGCTGGGAAGATGTTCGTAAAGAATCTTGAACAATTATAATGCAGAATACGGGTCACAATAAATGCTAGGACATATACTAATAATAGGCAGGCGAATAATAAAGACTGCGCAAAGGTAGTAATGCTCGACAACTAAAGAAATGCTTCGTGACACAACGCAACAGCCTACTAGGGTTGTGCAACTCAACAACAACCTCGGCTCTAAAGTGCAGTGAATAATAATGCTGCATACATATAATAATGGGGGCTTATCTCTAAGCAGTGTCTGCTCAGTTAATAAAGTCTAGCTGGGGTATCAAGGCAGGGCAACAATGGGCGAGCATGCAGCTCGTAGCCTAACGTTGTCCGAAGGTGGTATAATGAAGATTACGTTATATGACGGGGATGCTCTCTTGATAAATCTAGGTCTCTAGTACCTAGCTCTATCCTGGCGATCCCTCAGAAGTCAACACAAAGAGGCAGCACTATGTTGTGAGGGATAGGCTATGGCCCTCTCACATCACGGCGCTGTGCTCGCAAAGTAAACCCACCCGAAGACAACTTAGGCTCCCACAGTACCTGTCGACGTCGTGCAGGGCTTAGCTAACATTGCATACATCGGAGACAACGACACAGTAACCTTACCCCTAGTCTAGCTTTAGATAACCAAGAAGAATCACTCAACACCTTGCCAGGGAGACATATACCGGTCTACAACCTTCCCGAGAGAGGACACATACGGAAAAGTCGGTCTCTCAAAACCTCAATAAAGCATAATACCTCCTTAACCTAATACATGGAAATATCTGAGAGCTTCGCGTACAATACGACTGTTCGACGGTGAACGTCTATGCTGAAACCAGAAGGGATGTTGAGTTTAATAAAGATTAGAGAATGAGAAAGGAGAAGTCGAGAGAGAGAAATAGTATGCATAGTGGCGAGTATGGGGGACAGAATTGCAAAGGATGTAGGCGGTACGCGTGTCAGGCAAGCTCTGAGCTGGTAAAGAACACGAGGCCGCGACGGGAAGGGACTAGTTGACCACCCGGCCGCCAACGCCGTCAGCGCTCAAGCGAGCCGCGTCATAGCTCACCCCGCTGCCAGGTGTACTCCGTCAATCTCTCTCGCTCGCCTCCCACACAAGCAACATTTATATTATAGCGAATATAAAATATAAGGCGCAGTCACAGACCAAAACAAAGACCATTTCTAGACTGTCTGTGGCAACACGACACTAATTAAATAAAGCAGATCATTCTAGGACAACTGTAGCCCATCCCCCCATCGTGGCGAGCGCTAGCTAGCTGCAATGCCCCATGCAACCATTCTGCTAACACCGGGAGGCGTCACACACCCCCCCAAGATATGGCACACTCAACCATGAGCCCATATCTGAACAGGCAGAATGTCGCTAGAATCTGCCACTCCTAACCACTCTGCCACTCATGGAATGCAAGCTCAGTCTCCTCCAAAAAAATACAACAAATTTTTTATATAAAAACATCTTATCACCCTTCCCAAATATAATACTTTAATTCATAACATTGTGCTCCCAGAGCGAGCTTTAAGAAGCACAGCCTACTGAGGGAAAATCATCTGCACTCAGTACTCAGCTACAATATTATCTTAAAATTAATTATTAAAAAGAAAGTTTTTATTTAATTTTTCATATTTTATTTTAATGTTGTTTTTGGCGGCTACTATAGATGTAGCCTAATTTTCTTCTAATCAAAGCCAACAACTCCTACCCTGCGACCCTACGCTGATGCTACACACGCGAGCCAACAAGCAACAGCGCAAAAATACACCGCGAGCCAAGACAGGAGGCTACACCAACATACTGTGGTAGCCTACCCCGGATCCTCCACCCGCGACAAACAGTCCGCAATTACATTCTCACAACCAGCAATATGGCGAATGTCTAAGTTGTACTCTTGCAACATGAGCGACCATCTGGTCAGCCTCATATTCCGGTTGTGGGATTGATTGAGGAATTTAAGCGGGTGGTGGTCGGTATACACTACCACGACTGGCCCATAGGCAGGAACATAGACCTCAAAGTGTCTGAGCGCTAACACGATTGCCAGCAGTTCCTTTTCAACAACCGAATAGTTTTTCTGTGCTGAATTAAATTTCTTTGAAAAGAAACTGACTGGATGCTCAAGACCTTCCTCGTCTATCTGCAAAAGTACGGCACCAGCCCCTACTCCGCTGGCATCAGTCGCCAACTGAAATGGTCGTTCAAAGTCCGGGGCCCTGAGGATAGGGTGAGTGCATAAAAGGTGTTTAACTACTCGAAACGCCTGCTCACACTCAGGTGCCCAGCGGAACATTTTATCTTTAGCTAGTAGATCTGTCAAAGGAGCTAACACAGTAGAATAACCTCTTATAAAGCGGCGGTAATACCCAATCATGCCCAAAAATCTCATGATCTGCCGCTTGGTGGTCGGCCTGGGGAACAAGTCGATAGCCTGTATCTTCTGTTGGGGCGGGCTCACCTGCCCTAACTCAACCACAAACCCCAGATACTGCACCGTGGCTTGCACAAAGTCACACTTGCCCAGATTAACCACCAAGCCTGCTTTACTAAGTTGACTAAATAAGGCTTCTATGTGCTCACAGTGACTTTGGAAATCGTTGTCATAAATGATCACGTCATCAAGGTAGACAGTACAGTTTGGGATGTCTGCTACGATGTCGTTCATTAAGCTCTGGAAAGTGGCCGGTGCATTTTTCAGACCATATGGCATCACGTTGCAACGGTAAGTACTGCCATCCACCACAAACCCGCACACCTCTTTAGCCCGCTCAGACAGTGGTACTTGCCAGTAGCCTTTGACGAGGTCTACCTTGGTCAAGTACCTTGCTTTCCCGATCTTATCCACACTGTCATCCACCCGGGGAAGAGGATATGCATTGGTGGGGGTCAACCCGTTCAACCGCCTAAAGTCAATGCAGAACCGAACTTTTCCATCAGGTTTGGGCTGCAGAGTGACAGGAGAAGTCCACCGTACTGCCCCCTTCTCGATCAAGCCTCTCGCCAGCATATACTCCAGCTCATCCCTGAGCGCTGGGAGTTTAATGGGTGGCACCCGATAAGGTATCGACTTGAAGGGGGGGCGCTCTCCTACATCGACGTCATGCACCGCTTGAGTAGTGAAGCCTGGGTGCTCGGCAAATACAGTGGGGTATGAATCGAACAGGCGCTGCACTGCCACCTGCTGTTCCTCCGGCAGGTGCGCCAGAGCATCATGCGCACATTGGCTCGAATTCCCCGCCCACTGATCAGCCGAGACATGACAATCCCAGTTATCATCCACCTTATCATTGCTGCCCCCCTCTCCTTCTCCACCATGACCGCAGCAGGTCAACACAGGGACAGCTAGTGACTCAGGTGGGCGCCTCACATACTCCTTCAACAAATTAATGTGGCATAGTTGGTTACGCTTCTTCCGGTCTGGAGTGGCAACGAGGTAATCTAGATCGGAGATCTTTGACACCACCCGATAAGGCCCAGCGTACTTGGCAGCCAGAGGATGACCTGACAAAGGCAACAGGACCAACACCTCTTGACCTACCTGAAACTCCCGGAGTTTCGCCTTAGTATCGTACCTGTCCTTCATACGGGCCTGCGAACTCACCAAATTACGCCCGGCCAGCTCCAGACTTCTAAGCATTCTCTCTCTGCTCTCGAGGACGTATCTCAACATAGAACATGGCTTAGCGGTACCCTCCCAAATCTCCTTCACCATGTGGAGAGGGCCCCTCACCTGATGCCCGAAAACAAGCTCATTCGGACTGAAACCGTGACTCTCTCCAGGTACTTCTCTTGCCGCGAACAAAACATACGGCAGACCAAGGTCCCAATCCTTTCCGTTCTCTGCGCAGTAACATCGAAGCATGCTTTTTAGCGTGGCGTGCCACCTCTCCAACACTCTCCGGGTGATACGCAGAAGAGACGACAGTGCTGATGCCATGCTGAATCATAGTTTGTTTGAACAGATTAGATGTAAAATTAGAACCTTGGTCCGATTACACCTCTTGCGGGTAACCATACCGCGAGCAATACAAGAGCAGGTTCCGGACAACAGTTTTCGCCGTGCCATTTCTCATTGGATATGCATCAGGATAACGAGTGGCCACATCCATGATAGTTAATAGAAATTTATTACCGGCACTAGTAGGGGGTAGGGGTCCGACCATATCAATGATGACCTTACTGAAGGGCGGTCCACTGACAGGAATGGGGTGCAACGGGGCTCGGAATTGTTTGGTTAGGTTTTCCAATCCTCTGGCACGTATGACACCTTGCTATCCAGGTTACCACCTGCCCCTTCAACCCCGGCCACCAAAACAATTTTTCTTAAGCCGCCACCGTTTTTCTCACCCCTAGATGTCCTGCCAGTGGTATGTCATGCGCCAACCCCAGTAGGCTATCCCTGCACTCCCGTGGCACCACCAACTGGTCCACTACTCCGGACCCCTCTTGCCAACTACGTTTAGGGTCTTGAAAACGCCTATAGAGGATGCCTTCTAAATAAAAAAAATCTCCTGGCTGTGCATCGCCGTCCTCGTCGAGCTCTACAGCTCCATTAGCACACGTTTGGAGCTCAGGGTCCTCTAGTTGCAACCGACGTATATCTGAGGGTGCCAAGCGATCTAAATGCTCCCGGAGCAATGCATGACCTTCCCCGATACTGGGCTGCTCCCTCTGTCTCTCTCGATGTACATAACGTTGCTGTCGTGGAGTCTCGTCATGCCCAGCCTCGTCACTCTCGATGACAGGCCCAGGGGCTACTCCAGAATTAAGTAATGGTGCTAATACTGAATCACCCAGGAGAGCCGCCGAGTCAAAACTCTTAAAACCAACTCCAGCTTTAGCCTCCTCCTGTTGATCGTTCCTCCGCTGGTCTGAAGACGGAGGACTAGGCTGTGACACTTTAGCTGCCCGAGCTCGGGTGACAACACACGCCATGGGTTGTGTCTGGCACCGCTCGACTCACTCTTGCTCACGTCGGCCGGCCTCTCGGCAACGACTAAGGGTAGAACCTCAGAAGCGGGCATTGCAAAGTCGTTGCCGAGAAGAAGGTCGACGCCCTCCACTGGCAGTTTCTCCACAATCCCGACATCCAATTCACGTGCCACACCATCCACCTCCAACTCCAACCGCACCAGCGGGTATGACCGAGTTGCATTAATACCCTGCACCACCACCACCCGAGCCGCGTTTATAGGGTAGCCAGTCAAGTTTTTCATCAGAGTCTGGGAAGCACCTGTATCACGCAAGACCTCTACTCCATGCTTGCGCCCCGCCCACATCACGCAACCCCGCCCTCTATGGTCGCAAAAAACATCCTGAGCAGGGTTCGAGCCTCCCAGGTGCTTCTGCATTGGCTGTGCCTCAGCCTCTGACGAACTGCCCCGGGCAAACTCAGATGACTTCGGAGACACACCATGTTGCAGGCCAAAGACACAGCTGCTGTAGGTGGTTTGCTAGGACAGACTCTTGCAAAGTGCCCCTTTTTATGACAATGATAACACTCCAACTCCCCTTTGGGCTTCCCTTGGTACTGGGAAGGGCCCGGCCCCTTCTTAAACGGGACGGTGCTAGTCTTGTGGTCAGTCTTGGTATCATGGCTCTTGTACTTGTTTGCATAAGGTATACCACTAACTCGGGGGGGTGGGGTATCACGCCCCTTGTTACCTGCCTCACTACGCTGGGCAGACCCGCACCCACGAATTAGTGATAGCCGGCGGTTAGCCATCTCAGCTGCCTCCTGTAGAGTTTTTGGTTGCTTTTCTTTCAGGTTTAACGTCAGGTCGCCGCCCGTGCATTTGAAAAACTGCTCTAAAAGCACCAACTGTTTAATGTCGTCAAACGTAGTAGCTTTCTCCGACCTCAGCCAATTCCCAAAAGCATCGGACAGCTCCCGGGCATGTTCCAAAAAGGTGCTCTCCCGACCCCTGGTAACACCCCGGAACTTCAACCTGTACGTCTCTGGTTGTAGTTCGTATGCTCTCAGGACAGCCTCCTTGAGTTCCTCATAGATAATACACGACTCTATAGGCAATGCATCATAAGCCCTGAGTCCCTTGCCCACAAGTCTAGAGGAAACAAGGGCTGCCCACTTCTCCCCAGGCCACTGGTGTTCCTGGCACTTCTTCTCGAATCTCATGAAAAATTCGGTGACACCCGACTCACCAAATACAGGGACTAGTTTCAACAGGTGCGACAAAGACTGATCATGCCCACAATTCCCACCACCGAGACGTTGCCCTGTCGTTTCCACCCGAGTCTTCTCAAGATCGATATCTGCCCGGTACCTGGTAGACTCAGCCTCCGACTCAGATTTTATTCTCGCGAGTTCGAGATCAGTCTATTGTTTAGCCTTAGCGAGTTCGAGATCCGTCTGTTGTTTAGCCTTAGCGAGTTCGAGATCCGTCTGCTGTTTAGCCTTAGCGAGTTCGAGATCAGCCTGTCGCTTAGCCATCTCAAACTGCCGCTGCTGGTTAGACATCTCAAGCTGGAAAAGCATTTCTGTAGTGAAACCTTGAGGAGGAGGTGCAACTATTGGAGGCCCACCCAGCGATCCTAAACCATGCTGCCAGCGGCTATCGGCCTGCTGGAACATACTAAACTCCGGCATCCTAGAGGTCCCGATGGGAGTAGAGTGGAGGGGGGGCTCGAGCAGAAGTCCCCGAGCACCCTCTCTACCCTGGACCTCACTAGCCGCCCCCAGTACGCAAGCCCTCAAATCGTTCTTCTTGATGCCATGAGCCACCTTAAGCCCCATGAGGGGAGCCAAACACTGTAGACCATACTTGCTAATTCCCTCTAGTCGATCAGCTGTTATAGGCACCTCCAAAAACTTCTTTGCGGCCTCCTCACTAGTTACTAACCCCCCTGGCACCTGCCCATCAGAGCCTGCATCATTCCCTGAACTCTCAGTATGATCTGATTCGTCTCACATTGTGTCCACCAAAAATTCTCACGTTTATAAAAAAAAAAAAAAAAGTACCCAAGCTCCTATGTAGCACTATTCACATGCCAAAAATGTCTGAAGACTCTCAAGTGCTATACTACTTTGCCAAAACATTTTTTAACGTGCCCACTATATTCCTCAATAAAACAAATGACCACAACAATCCTGCAATTATCTCTTAGTTCACAAGATCCTGAGCTAGGTCGCCATTTGTTACAATCCAGGTTCTCAAAGACACAGGGCTCTTCAACATTGGACTAGATAATGGCAAAATGCAACAACGGTAACACTAGATCCAACCCCTGCCTTAAACATTGGAAAACAAAACACCATTACCGCCCTGAGTCGTGCCTGTACAACGAGGTATCCTATGACTCGGTAACTGGTGCACACACACTAGGCTGACGCTCGATGAAACAGCCTATTCTCAAACAGTAAAAGATTACTCGATTATGTTACACAAAGAAAAGATAGTTAACGTGATTAATTAACGTTACGGTAGATACTCAAATAACTGGCACTCCTGTATTAAAGAAAGTGCAATGCTAGTCCTGCAACATCAACTGGAAACTTCTGAAATAAGTCTGATGCTGGGAAGATGTTCGTAAAGAATCTTGAACAATTATAATGCAGAATATGGGTCACAATAAATGCTAGGACATATAGTAATAATAGGCAGGCGAATAATAAAGACTGCGCAAAGGTAGTAATGCTCGACAACTAAAGAAATGCTTCGTGACACAACGCAACAGCCTACTAGGGTTGTGCAACTCAACAACAACCTCGGCTCAAAAGTGCAGTGAATAATAATGCTGCATACATATAATAATGGGGGCTTATCTCTAACCAGTGTCTGCTCAGTTAATAAAGTCTAGCTGGGGTATCAAGGCAGGGCAACAATGGGCGAGCATGCGGCTCGTAGCCTAACGTTGTCCGAAGGTGGTATAATGAAGATTACGTTATATGACGGGGATGCTCTCTTGATAAATCTAGGTCTCTAGTACCTAGCTCTATCCTGGCGATCCCTCAGAAGTCAACACAAAGAGGCAGCACTATGTTGTGAGGGAGAGGCTATGGCCCTCTCACACCACGGCGCTGTGCTCGCAAAGTAAACCCACCCGAAGACAACTTAGGCTCCCACAGTACCTGTCGACGTCGTGCAGGGCTTAGCTAACACTGCACACATCGGAGACAATGACACAGTAACCTTACCCCTAGTCTAGCTTTAGATAACCAAGAAGAATCACTCAACACCTTGCCAGGGAGACATATACCGGTCTACAACCTTCCCGAGAGAGGACACATACGGAAAAGTCCGTCTCTCAAAACCTCAATAAAGCATAATACCTCCTTAACCTAATACATGGAAATATCTGAGAGCTTCGCATACAATACGACTGGTCGACGGTGAACGTCTATGCTGAAACCAGAAGGGATGTTGAGTTTAATAAAGATTAGAGAATGAGAAAGGAGAAGTCGAGAGAGAGAAATAGTATGCAAAGTGGCGAGTATGGGGGACAGAATTGCAAAGGATGTAGGTGGTACGCGTGTCAGGCAAGCTCTGAGCTGGTAAAGAACACGAGGCCGCGATGGGAAGGGACTAGTTGACCACCCGGCCGCCAACACCGTCAGCGCCCAAGCGAGCCGCGTCATAGCTCACCCCGCTGCCAGGTGTACTCCCTCACCCTCTCTCGCTCGCCTCCCACACAAGCAACATTTATATTATAGCGAATATAAAATATAAGGCGCGGTCACAGACCAAAACAAAGACCATTTCTAGACTGTCTGTGGCAACACGACACTAATTAAATAAAGCAGATCATTCTAGGACAACTGTAGCCCATCCCCCCATCCTGGCGAGCGCTAGCGAGCTGCAAAGGCCCACGCAACCATTCTGCTAACGCCGGGAGGCGTCACACCTATGATGGCCTGGCGGAATTTTGAGGAATGCCATGGGGTCTTGGTCATCCTCCTCCTCTTCCCCACTTGTTGGGGAGTCAACTATGTCATGGGGAGCAGTGGGGGAGCGATACACACTATCTGCTCTTTGTTTCAACATTGCGAGGCGAAGAGGTAGGTCAGACACTCGCAAAGTAAACGGGTCAACTGTCTTCCCCCCTCCTCCCGCATGTCCCTATTCCCACCCCCCACCGCGGCTAAACTTGGGAGTTGCCAAGTACTGCCACTGCTCGGCAACATCATAAGGTATATCCCATACAAATTTGAACCCTCTAGCTAACATAGGACAAGAGTAAATAAGCTTGAAAGTGGTGGTGAGATAAGTGGGTAAACTGGCTTTCCCCATCCGCCCGTCCCCACCCGTGTGGCTGGATTTGGGGGTTGCTGAGTACTGCCACTGTTCGGCAATATCATAAGGTATATCCCATACACATTGGAATCCTCTAGCTATCATAGGAAAAGAATAAATAAGGTCGACAGTGCCGATGCACACTACGCGGCGCTGGGGTTTAGCGTTACATACAGTGCCGATGCATACGCTGCGGTGCTGGTGCCCACTGTGGGTTACGTAAATTGTTAAATAAATAGAACATGTAAATTAATGCATACTGGTATACAGAATATAGGCATAAAATTGATAAATACAAATACAAATAAAGACAGAGAGAGAAAATGTGTTGGAAGTGAACCAAGCTAAAGTTGAAACAGTTGCAACAATACTGCAAACACAGCAAACCTTATTCAAAAGCAATGATAAAATAGCCAGATAAGAATACAAAATAAGAAATTGAAGGTGTGTGAAAGGAGACTACCTGGGGAGTGTGTAAATAGTATAGACAGTAAACACAAACACACAATATCTATCTTACTCCCCTTAATGGGGGTGGCCATACACAAAATGCCCCTAAGCAGACATATCCCCTATAAGAGGGACAACCCATGGCAGTTTACTGAAGGACTTACAGCATTGACCACTCAATTTAGGGTCCGTCCGACTATGAGGCCTTTTATTTATTTTTTAGCACTATTTGTCTACAGTGGTGTGCGGCTAATCCATCCACTGACCTGCTTCACCCTAAGGTGGCAGTACAGATTTGTATAAGGTTTACTCCCCTAAACTGGTTGCCGACCAAGGCTGATGAGTCCCATCCACCCGGATTTTTAAAAGGTTATCTCCCCTGAATTGGGTTGCCGACCAAGGCTAACGAGTCCCATCCACCTGTAATATACACAATATATAGTATATATATATACAGGTATATACTGTATATATATATACCGGTATATATATACTGTATATATATATATATATATATATATATATATATATATATATATATATATATTCTGACATACGGAGCCCTGTATGTTAATTTAAGAGTTAGAATTAGAGTTGAAGGAGGTTCAAACTACCCAAACGGCGAAGCAAACTAGCGAGCCAACTAGCGAGTGGGGAAACCAGCTCGCCGCATACCAGCAAACAAGCCTTCACACCTGCGTGCGTCATAGGGGACCCTGCAAACTACCTCGATGACCCGACGTTATGACGTATGTTCGACGCCAGGAGCTGTGATTGGACCAGGCACCTGCTATGCAACTCGAGGAGCTGTGCTTGGAGCAGGCACCACCTCCCGCCTCCTGATTCGTTCCTACACCATCATTGTTTAGTATATAAGACCCGAGTTGTGGGCATTCAAATCAGTCTCATTTGGAGTTGGGGAAGGTGAACTTGCAGCTGGAGGAAGACGGGGTGAAGTATTATAATGGGATTGTGACTGTCAGTCAGATTATATAAATGTGTGTTAAGTGTGTTCAGGTGTAAACACTTACGTTATGTTGGTTAGTGAGATATGTGATTGGGAATTAACGTTAACGCTACTATTATGTGCTTAACTATTTGATTGGGAATTAACGTTAACGCTACTATTATGTGCATAACTATTTGATTGGGAATTAACGTTAACGCTACTATTATGTGCTTAACTATTTGATTGCGAATTAACGTGAACGCTACTATTATGTGCTTAACTATTTGATTGCGAATTAACGTTAACGCTACTATTATGTACGTAACTATTTGATTGGGATTTAACGTTAACGCTATTATTATGTACTTAACTATTTTAGTTTACTAACTTGTGGACTAAAGCAACTCTTTAAGTAATTGGGTTATGATGAAAGTAATACTATTGTTTTATATTAATACTTACGAGTTCTTTCATTTTCTTTGAATTAAGCTTACATTGCTTAACGGTGCTTAGTACGGTGATGCTATTGTCTCATATTAGTAATATCGCCTTAGACTAACATGGCTGTGTTAATATTACTTCTAGTAATTTCCTAAGCTGAAGACAATTATTTTGCTTCAAAATATTATATTTTGCTTTTCATATTATTTGAGTGAGACCTGAATCGAATCTATGAAGCGATCCTGTAACTTTATTTACTCATAATTAAACCTCATTGTTACGTGGTTAAGAAATACATTTAACTAATTATTAAATATATATCTAACTTTTTATGTGACTTTGATATAAATCCTGATAATAATAATATAATACTGTTAACGTAAGACAAGAACCAAGAATAATTACATTAAATATAAATAAAAGGACATAGAAGAAAACTATCTATTCATTTCAAAAAGGGTAAGAGACAGAAATATTCTTACCTTAATATTTATCTTTCAAGACTTTTTATAGAATTAATAGTCCTTCTTTAGATATACTTCTTCGGTTCATAACCATAGCCTACTAAGCTTCGGTTAAATAATAATTCTTTATAAATACTACATGACTTTAATTAGTTTCAGTATTTTTCATAATTAAAGAGTATCAGTCAATAAAGGATACTAAGTCCTAAGATCCAAAAGGAAAGGAAGCAACAACAGGAAATAATTTTATTAGATTTTACTTTTGTTTTGCCTTCAGCTGACTGATACCTTAATATATATCTCTGTGCTATCTAGATTCATCAAGTTAACCACTTGAGGATCAAGATACGTAACAATATATATATATATATATAGAGAGAGAGAGAGAGGAGGAGAGGGTAAAGGGGAGCATATAGAATGTTCAGGCTTGTATCTGAGTCTGGCTGGTGGGTCTCGATTATTTTCTTTCTAATGATTGGCTCTAGAACTGTGAATAAAGTCCTTCATTTGTGTTTGCCTCAGTTCATTTCTATATCAATTTCCTTATCTACGTATCAAACTATTAATCCATAATTCAATAATAACTGTGTCATATAATTATATATCTATCTAGCTATTAATGTATGCATTTACCTTGCAGCCAATATTTCTGTATCTATCAACCACTTTAGTGTTTTGCTTGTAAAATATGCACATTTTCATGAAATTTGCCTAGTCTATGAGTAACAAACCCAAAATGTTGTCGGAAAAGGTTGGTTATCGAAAATTACTTATCGAAACGTCAGGAAAAAATATTTATGTCTATCTATCTATTGCCTGACGCCGTGATCCCCGAAGGGGTGGCCACGAATGAACCGCCCCCATGCACCTCTGTCCCCAGTCAGTCGACGCCCCTCCCCCCAACCAGCACCGCCTTCGTTCATGTAGTTCCTCACTCCATCCTTCCACCTCATATTCGGTCTACCTCTCCCTCTCTGTCCCTCCACCTCGCTCTCGTACACCCTCTTAGTCATTCTCTCGCTTTCCATACGTTCCATATGGCCGAACCATCTCAAGTTGTTCCTTTTCACACTTTCCAGCACATCTACCTCCACACCACACCTCCTTCTTACTTCCTCATTAGTCTGTCTATCCATCCATGTAACTCCGCACGCACTCCTTAAGTAATTCATTTCCACTGCTCTCACTCTTGGTCTGAGTCTCTCAACCAACGTCCATGCTTCGCTTCCGTAAGTCAGTGTCGGGATTACCACACTGTCATGCAAGGACTTCTTCACTTCCATACTGACCAGCCTATTTCTTGTTACTGCTTTTAGCGTTCCTACAACCCTCTTCCCTGTTGTACCCTCTCCCGCACCTCTTCATCCATAGTCCCATCTTTACTCAACACACTGTCCAGATACTTAAAAGAGTTGACGATCTCCATAGCCTGACCGTTCAGCTTCACCTCACACTCTGTGACTTCACCCCTTTCGAAGACCATAACCTTGCTCTTCTCCGTATTTACCTTCAAATTCCGTTTTTCGCACACTGTTCCAAACTCATTTACCAGACCCTGCAACTCCCATTCATTATCACTCATCAGAACTGTATCATCCGCAAACAGCAGTATAGGTAGCTTCCACTCAATTCCCTCCCTTTTCAGCGATACACCAACATCCACTGCTCTTGATAGGATTTCTTTCATGACTCCATCCATATATACAGTAAACAACCACAGGGACATCACACACCCATGTTTCAAACCAACATTCAGGTCAAAGAACTCGCTCTGCTCACTCTCCACACATACTGCCGCCCTTGCACCCTCATACATGCTCTTCACTGCTTTCAGCAACTTGCCCTCTACTCCGTATATTCTAAGTACTTTCCACAAACCTTCTCTATCCACTCTGTCATAAGCCTTCTCCAAGTCCATAAAGGCAACATACACCTTTTGTTTCTTCTCCAGATACTTCTCCACAACACAATTCAGGGTAAAAATCTGATCTACACATCCTCTTCCCTTCCTAAAACCTCCCTGCTCGTCGCCTATCCATTTCTCCGTTCTCACTCTCACTCTCTCAATCACTACCCTACTGTATACCTTCCCTACTACGCTTAGAAGACATATTCCTCGGTGGTTACCACACACTCCTCTTTCCCCTTTGCCCTTATATAGGGGGACTATTATGCCAGTCTTCCAGTCATCGGGTGCACTTACCTTCTCCCATGCTAGTTTGCACATTTTCCATACCCATTCTATCACTATATCACCACCATACCTCAACATTTCCACACACACTCCATCTGTTCCTGGTGCTTTCCCCAACTTCACTCTTTTCATGGCTTCCCACACTTCTGACCTCCTGATCCCCATCTCCACCCCCTTCTCCACTACTTCTCTTCTTCTCCCTCCCATACCATATCCAGCTATGTTTGCTGGCTCTTCATTCCTTACATTTAGCAACTCACTGAAGTAGTCCCTCCATCTTTCGACTCTCTCTTGCTTCTCGGCTAGCATTCTCCCATTCTTATCTTTCACACCCTTACTGTTTCCCTTGCTACCTTCCCTAACTTTCTTGACTTCTTTCCAGAACAGTTTCTTACTCTCCCTCCATTTTACACTCAGATTCCTTCCAAATTCCTCATCTACTCTTCTCTTACTTTCCTTCACTACTCTCTTCACCACCCTCTTACTCTCCACGTACCTCGCTCGTTTCTGTCTCTCGGAATCTTCATTCCCTCTACTACCCAACCACTCTCTATATGCTTTCTTCTTTTCTTCCACAGCTATTCTTGCCTCTTCTGTCCACCATGCTGTACCTTTCACTCCCCTCCCTCTTCTCCTCCCTCCACACACCTCCTCACATGCTGCACAGATCTCATCCTTAAACACCTTGCTCATCTCCTCCACTTCCTCCATAACTTCCAGGTCGAACCCCCCTAGTCGTCTTTCAACTGCTCTCCTGTACTCCTCCCAGACTTCCTCCTCCTGCAACCTCTCCACCCTCCTCACCATTCCACCCTCCTCTCGCCTCCCTCCAGTTCTCCTCACCCACTTCTTTTGTATCCTAACCTTAGCTACCACTACATAATGATCAGACAGACCCCCTCCAATACCCCTATACACCCTAGCATCCATCACAGATTTCTTCATTCGTTCATCCACACATACATAATCAATCAATGACCTTCGTTCCACCACTGTCTTATCCTTCATCATCAACATCCGTTTCCACGTGTACCTGTGGATCATTCTGTGTCGGAAGAAGGTGTTGGCTATCCACAGCCTCCTCCCCACACATACGTCCACAAGTGCACTACCATTCCCATTCACCTCTGATGGTACCTCCCACCCTCCCACCACTCCCTCAACTTTCCTATCACCCACCTTACCATTCATATCCCCAATCAGAAATATTCTTTCGTTCTTGTCAAACTTCTCCAGGCACGCCTCCACATTCATCCAGAACTCCTCTTTCTTTCTTTCAAGTATATCCTCTGTTGGGGCATGCACGCATACAATCACCCACGTTTGTATTCCTACTTTCATTCTCACCCACACAATCCTTGAACCCACAGACCCATACTCTCTTACATTTTTCTTCCATTTGCTACTTACAAACAAACATGCACCTTCTCTCGCTGTTCCTTCACTCACTCCAGCACACACACCCATTCCACACTCCCACTCTCTCACATCTGAACCTTTCCATTTGGTCTCTGTCATTTGTGACGTTAACCACTCCGTTAGAACCGCATGGCTTGTCCTACAGTGACTCGCTAGGATCGCCAGGGTAGTGGATGGGGCTACAGTTTATGTATTAGAGTGTGCTTTATTTCATATGAAAGCTCGTGTCATGGGCAGTCCAGAAAGGCTCTTTGTTTTCGCCCATGTCAAGGCTTTATATATTTAATTGTAAAGTATATATTTTATCATTAACTAGTAATGATAGGATCTGGGAGAGAGAGAGGAAGTAGAACAGAGTGAGAGGGGGCGCGCAGTGTTTTTTGTCCCGCTCGATGACGTCACGGCTGGCTGCCTCGCGGGGGTGGGTGGAGAGAGGCCCTTACCATGCTGTAAGCTTTGCTAGTGGTTAGATGACTTGTAACCGCTGTTTTCCCACGCGGCTCGAGCTAGTGCGAGTATATATACAGTTCCTCGCCACTCTCTCCCTCAGATCTGGTTTCTAGAACACACCCATCTTTTTTCCCTTGCTATCTGTCCCCGCTCCGTACCTGAGAATCTTTTCCTCTGCCTATCTCTCTCATTTTCCATATCCTTCACCACCTTTTATTAATATTATACCCCCTCTGGTTAACTCTGCAAAATCAGCTTCATGCTGGCCAGTTGTATTGTGTGTTAAGGTCTGATATAGCCTATGTATGTTAGTTGTTAAGATAAGTGGATCACGAAGCATTGGTTGGCATTTATATTGTTTAGTACTGCTTCCTTTAGTTATTAGTGTTCTGCTGGATTAGATAATGCTAGACTAGGAGTCTGATATTATAGGTATTGTTTCCTATGAGTGCTGGCTTCAGTTAAAAGCGGCACGACATACCTGAGAACTGGAGTTGATTGAGTAAATTCTAGTCTGTGTGCCATTGAGAGTAGAGCATGCACGAATGAGGGTTTTTTGCCTATACCATTCTGCACTGTTCTAGTCTCGATTGTTTGTCTTTGAGGTACGCCAGGAGAACGCTTAATACTTCGGTATTAAGGTTTCTCAAGAGAGCTACCCTTCATTATAACGTAATATTTGACGCACAGACTTGAGATTTGCACTAGGCTATGCAGCATGCCATGCGCACCAGTATCTCGTATCATTGACTCTAGCTAGACTTTATCAATCATAGTAGACATTAAGTATATTAACCTTATTACTCTTTTTTATGCATACCCATTTATGATTACACAAGCATTTCGCAGCCTAGTTTGATGTATTGAGACACAAACGACTTAGGCTCTTTTTGTTGATAGGAATACTGCATTGTCGTGGCGATTATTATTAGTGTTGTAGTGTTTAGGATATTCTTGGCTCCGACGGCATTATATATTCTGCCTTTTTGTGTGCATAGCCTGCACGAGCATTGTTCCGCTGCCTGCCTTTTTGGGTTCCATTTCCGATACGAGCATCTTTATAGCATCTAACATTTAAAGAAGATTCCTTGTTAGTGTTGAAGGACTTTAGTGCACTTTCTTTCATGCAGGAGTGCCTGACATTTATTGATTAAAGTAACGTAAGCTGTAACTTCTCTTACCACCTTACTTTGCATACCATAACCAAGCACCTTCGGTTATAGGTAGTAATAGGCTGTTTTCACATAACATTAAGCCTAGAGTAGACGCACATTTATTGAGAGTTTGATAGCCTATTATTGCATATAGAACTCTGTAGAGTATTTGTGTTCTTTGTTCACTGGGAATATACATCAGAGGTTGGAGCTAGCGCTTTCCGTTGTAACATTTATGCCATTACTAGTCCAATGAATAAGAGCCCTGATATATTTGAACCCCAGTCGTAACAAATGGCGACCTTGCCTAGGATTTGGTGAACCTACATTTATTAAGCAGGGAACATTTGTTGTTTTGGGGAATATTTTGCGAGGATCAGCAAGAATATTTTTTTTTTTGCAACATAGTATAGCCCTTGAGTATTTCCGAGAATTTTTGTGTGTATATCGAGGTATAAGAGTTTGGGGTGCTTCTTTTCTGAATATTGTGGTGAGAATTTTTTGTGAGCATCATGTCTTATACCGGATCAGAGGAGAATGGAGACACAGTACGTAATGTCGAGACTGAGGAACAGCAGTATGATGAAAGGGTTAATCGGGTGAACTGTGAGGAAGATGCTAGGATATTTTTGCAATGGCCTGTTACTGCCGAGCGGTTGGAGGGTATGGAGCGGTATGGTCTTCAATGCCTGGCCACAGCTATCGGTCATGCGGTTACTAGCAGCATGACCAAGGATAACTTGATAACGTGTGTACTGGGCAGGGTGACTGGTGAGCGAGATGGGTTGAGTGCTCAGAGCCCTTCGGCCATGCTTCCCCTACACTCGACTCCCAGCCATCCCAGTAGTTTGCCGACCCCGGGTACGCTTCCACAGGTGGGTGGTGACTGGCAGGGTGGGTTGCCCCTGGGGGGACCACCGGTAATTTCAAACATTGTAGCACCTTCACCTCCTCAAGGGTTAACTCCAGAATTATTGCTTCAGCTCGAATTAGCTAAGATCGAAGAGAGAAAGGCTATCAGGGTATGTGAGCTTCAGCTTCAGAATCAGCAGCAAATAGAATTAGCCAAGATAGAAGAGAGAAAAACTATCAGTCAAGCAAAAATCCAAGCTGATTTAGAGTCGACTAGGTACTGTGCCGACATGGATGTAGAGAAGTCGCGAGTAGAGGCAACGGGACAGCGACTTGGGGCTGGTAACCGTGTTCATGAGCAGTCTCTCTCGCACTTATTGAAACTGGTTCCGGTGTTTGATGAGAGTGGTGTAACAGAATTTTTCACACGCTTTGAGAAGAAGTGCCAGGAACATCAGTGGCCAGAGAATAAATGGGCAGCACTTGTATCTTCTTGATTAATAGGCAAGGGTCTTAAAGCCTACGATGCATTACCTTTGGAGTTATGTATTGTGTACGAGGATCTCAAGGAGGCTGTCCTGAGGGCTTACGAACTGCAACCAGAAACGTACCATTTGAAGTTCCGGGGTGTAACTAAGGAAAGAGATAGCACCTTTTTGGAACACGCCCGGGACTTGTCCGATGCTATGGGGAACTGGCTCCGATCTGAGAAGGTAACAACGTTTGATGGAGTTAAGCAGTTAATGATGTTGGAGCAGTTCTTTAAGAGCACGGGCGGTGATCTAACTTTGAACTTAAAGGAGAAAAACCCAAGAACTCTAGTAGAAGCAGCAGAAATGGCTGATCTACGGCTGTCGTTGATTCGGGGTTGCGGATCCTCACAGAAGTACGATGCAAGTGCTAGGGACCATTATCCTCCCCCTCCCCGTAGCAATGACACATTTAAACCAAAGAGCAACCAAACTAAAACTGAAGCCAAACCTACCACCACACCGTATGTGAAAAGTCAGGGGCCTTTTACATCACAGTATAAGCCGAAACCGAAATTTATGTGTTTTAGGTGCCACCAGGAGGGTCATAAGGCAAATGAGTGCCCTAGTCGACCTCCTCCGGCAGCCGTGTCTTTTGCTCACGGCATTGGAGTGTTCAAGAGGACATCGGAGTTTGTTAGAGGCATTTCTTCCGAGGTAAATACACTGCCAGTGCAGAAGGATCCGGAAGGCTTATTCCCTGTCCGTGATGCCTTTAGTGACCACAGGGGACTCGGTTGTGTGGAGTGGGGGGGTAGAAGACATGAGGTGAGAATTTTGCGTGACACTGGGGCATCGCAAGCACTGATGAGAAATTTCACTGGTAAACCTGTCAATACGGCGCGGGTGGTTGTGGTTCAGGGAGTTAATGCGACAAGGTCATACCCGCTTGTAAGAATAAAGGTGGAAGTTGATGGTGTGACTCATGACCTGGATGTAGGAATTGTGGAGAAGTTACCTGTTGGGGGCGTCGACCTCCTCCTCGGCAACGACTTTGCGGGACCTACTTCTGAGGCTCCACCCTTAGTCGTTGTCGAGAAGCCGGCCGACGTGAGTAGGGAGGAGCAGGAGTGGGTTGGGAAGTGTCCGGGGCAGCCTATGGAGTGTGTTGTCGCCGGAGATTCTGCATCCAGGGAGTCATATTCTGGTCAACAATCTTTAGATCAGCGGAGGAAGGGTACCGAGAAGGGGTTGAAAGTTGATGCGGTTGAGAGTTTAGTGTCAACGGACCTTCTCGGGGACTCAGTATTAGGACCACATTTCGAGTCTGGAGAAGACCCAGTAACTGTTCCTGAAGGGGCAGAGGATGGGCTTAAAAAGACGAAAGAGTTGAAGGAGGACAGTGATGCACAGTCGGGAGATGTAGCAACAAGGTACCCTGACGCGTACCCTATGAGAAATGGGTCGGCGAAAACGGTGGTCCGAAGCTTGCTAGTGTATTTTTCCCGGTATGGTTACCCGCAGGGGCTTCAGTCAGTCCAGGGACCCAACTTCACTTCTAGCCTCTTTGTCCAAGCAATGCCGCAGCATGAGATTGTTGGGGTCGTGTCATCTGCATATCATCCGGAGAGCCAGGGTGTGTTAGAGCGATGGCACTCAGCCTTGAAATCTGTGCTTCGTTGTTGTTGTTTTGAGAGTGGGAGGGATTGGGATCTTGGCCTGCATATGTGTTTTGTTTGCTGTGTGGGAGGTACCTGGGGAGAGTTTGGGATTCAGCCCTAATGAGCTCGTCTTTGGACACCGTGTCAGAGGGCCTCTCCATATGGTTGAAGAAGTATGGGAGGGCGCAAAAAAACCTTGTTCTATGCTCAAGTGTGTCCTCAACAGTCGAGAACGGATGTTGCGCAGTCTGGAGTTGGCTGGCCGTAATTTGACTAGCTCTCAGGCCCTCAGGAAGGACAGGTACGACCTCAAGGTTGAACTCAGGGAGTTTCATGTGGGTCAGGAGGTGTTGATTCTACTGCCCCTTGTAGGTCACCCCTTATCTGTGAAGTACGCTGGTCCTTATAGGGTGGTGGAGGAGCTATCGGACCTGGTTTACTTGGTAGCCACTCCAGACAGGCGGAAGCACAATCAGTTATGTCATGTTAATCCCATGAAGGAGTATGGGAGGCACCCCCCTGAGCCTCTCACTGTGCCTGTGATGACGTTTAGTAGTCAAGGTGGAGAAGGAGAACGGGACAGTCAAGCTCAGGTGGAGGATAACTGGAAGGATAAGAAGTTCAAATGGGCGCCTGAGTGTGAGAAGGTGTTTAGAGAAGTAAAACACATGTTGTGCACTCACCCGATCCTCAGGGCCCCTGAATTTAGCCTACCTTTCCAACTAGCAACGGAGGCTAGTGGTGTGGGGGCTGGTGCCGTCCTTGTGGAAAAGGACGATGATGGGCTGGAGCATCCTGTTAGTTTCTGCTCGGAGAAGTACAATTCGGCCCAGGGGAGCTGCTCTGTTGTCAAGGAGGAGCTGCTGGCGGTTGTACTTTCTCTGAGGCATTTCGAGGTCTGTGTTCCAGCCTATGGTCCGGTCGTTGTAGTTTACCCAGATCATCACCCTCTCAAGTTCTTGGACCAGTTTCACAATCGGAATATGAGGCTGACCAGGTGGTCACTAAGGTTATTGGTATATAACCTGGACATACGCCATATTGCCGGTTGTGACAACGTGGTTGCAGATGGTCGTTCAAGGGTATATGATCCTGGGTAGATTGACACACGGGTAGCCTGCTGCTTTAGTTTGAATAGTATTTTGTGCTTGGTGCTTGTTGGCTCGCGGTTGTAGCCCAGCGTATTGGGTCGTAAAGCAGGAGTTGAGCGTTTGGTATAGAAGAAAAAACTAGGCTTGCCCCTATAGTGCAGCCGAAATAAACAAATTATAAACATAAAAATCAAATAAAAACTCTTTCTTTGATAGTTGAATTTTTTTAGTATGTTATAGCAGTAATTCTGAGTTGCACTCCTCTCAGAATGCTGGGCTAGAGAAGCTCGCTCTTGAGGAGCATAACTACATATAATTTAACCTATGGTGTTGGGGAGGGTTATAATTTTGAAAAATGTTTTGTTGAAGAACTGTGCCAGATATTTTACTGCCGCTGGGTGATAGGAAGTGGAGATATAGCATGGGTTCTAACCATCAGATTTTTGTGAGCCTTGGGGCCTCTGAGAAAAATCTTGGGGGGGGTGTGACGTTAACCACTCCGTTAGAACCGCATGGCTTGTCCTACAGTGACTCGCTAGGATCGCCAGGGCAGTGGATGGGGCTACAGTTTATGTATTAGAGTGTGCTTTATTTCATATGAAAGCTCGTGTCATGGGCAGTCCAGAAAGGCTCTTTGTTTTCGCCCATGTCAAGGCTTTATATATTTAATTGTAAAGTATATATTTTATCATTAACTAGTAATGATAGGATCTGGGAGAGAGAGAGGGAGTAAAACAGAGTGAGAGGGGGCGCGCAGTGTTTTTTGTCCCGCTCGATGACGTCACGGCTGGCTGCCTCGCGGGGGTTGGTGGAGAGAGGCCCTTACCATGCTGTAAGCTTTGCTAGTGGTTAGATGACTTGTAACCGCTGTTTTCCCACGCGGCTCGAGCTAGTGCGAGTATATATACAGTTCCTCGCCACTCTCTCCCTCAGATCTGGTTTCTAGAACACACCCATCTTTTTTCCCTTGCTATCTGTCCCCGCTCCGTACCTGAGAATCTTTTCCTCTGCCTATCTCTCTCATTTTCCATATCCTTCACCACCTTTTATTAATATTATACCCCCTCTGGTTAACTCTGCAAAATCAGCTTCATGCTGGCCAGTTGTATTGTGTGTTAAGGTCTGATATAGCCTATGTATGTTAGTTGTTAAGATAAGTGGATCACGAAGCATTGGTTGGCATTTATATTGTTTAGTACTGCTTCCTTTAGTTATTAGTGTTCTGCTGGATTAGATAATGCTAGACTAGGAGTCTGATATTATAGGTATTGTTTCCTATGAGTGCTGGCTTCAGTTAAAAGCGGCACGACATACCTGAGAACTGGAGTTGATTGAGTAAATTCTAGTCTGTGTGCCATTGAGAGTAGAGCATGCACGAATGAGGGTTTTTGCCTATACCATTCTGCACTGTTCTAGTCTCGATTGTTTGTCTTTGAGGTACGCCAGGAGAACGCTTAATACTTCGGTATTAAGGTTTCTCAAGAGAGCTACCCTTCATTATAACGTAATATTTGACGCACAGACTTGAGATTTGCACTAGGCTATGCAGCATGCCATTCGCACCAGTATCTCGTATCATTGACTCTAGCTAGACTTTATCAATCATAGTAGACATTAAGTATATTAACCTAATTACTCTTTTTATGCATACCCATTTATGATTACACAAGCATTTCGCAGCCTAGTTTGATGTATTGAGACACAAACGACTTAGGCTCTTTTTGTTGATAGGAATACTGCATTGTCGTGGCGATTATTATTAGTGTTGTAGTGTTTAGGATATTCTTGGCTCCGACGGCATTATATATATTCTGCCTTTTTGTGTGCATAGCCTGCACGAGCATTGTTCCGCTGCCTGCCTTTTTGGGTTCCATTTCCGATACGAGCATCTTTATAGCATCTAACATTTAAAGAAGATTCCTTGTTAGTGTTGAAGGACTTTAGTGCACTTTCTTTCATGCAGGAGTGCCTGACATTTATTGATTAAAGTAACATAAGCTGTAACTTCTCTTACCACCTTACTTTGCATACCATAACCAAGCACCTTCGGTTATAGGTAGTAATAGGCTGTTTTCACATAACATTAAGCCTAGAGTAGACGCACATTTATTGAGAGTTTGATAGCCTATTATTGCATATAGAACTCTGTAGAGTATTTGTGTTCTTTGTTCACTGGGAATATACATCAGAGGTTGGAGCTAGCGCTTTCCGTTGTAACATTTATGCCATTACTAGTCCAATGAATAAGAGCCCTGATATATTTGAACCCCAGTCGTAACACATTCCACATACATCCAGCCTGGCATTCACTAACACTGCCAGAACCTCTCTCTCTTTTGTGCCATCATTCATGCCACTAACATTCCACGTAGCCATTCTCAGAATGTCCGAAGGCATGTCCTTAGTCGGTCGTGGTTCGTCAACGTTGGTTCCGTCCGCATCCGACGCTGTTCGTTCGTTTTACTTTGCTTAGATATTTTTTCCGGGTGGGGGTCGCAAGCCCACCGACCCAACCTCTTTAGTCGCCTCTTACGACACGCAGAAGGCACGTGGGGCGTATTCTATTCCCTAACCCCCAGGGGGCACATATGTATGTGCCTCCGCTTTTAAAGCAAGTGCATATTGGTAACGCTTGGGCCAAGAACTTGGTAAATTCCATGGTCCTCGTAAGGTCAAGAATCACCAGGACTCTAAGTGGGAATATCAACCTTAATCAACAGGTCCTTTTAGACGCTCGGCTCAAAGTTACCAAATTTGTTAGAGCCGGGTTGTATAATGATTCCTACATGGAGTGCTGGGCTTAGGTGTTGATGTTGTTGATGATGATGTTGGTATGTGATAGTGGTGATTGATGATAGTAGTGGTGGTTGTGTGTAGTCATAGTGGTGGTATGTGGTTATAGTAGTGGTGTGTGGATAGTTTTGGTGTGTGGTTGTAGTGGTTAGGTGTTCTTGAAAGTTTATTTTGTTGTTGATGATGTCTTAAAATGGTAGTTGGTGATGGTTGTTGTTGTTCCCTAAGCTGCCTGGCCGAACAGCCCCGAGTCCCTTAGGAAGGCCATGGCCACGATCGGGCTTTCCCACAGAGCTCTCATTGAGTGTAGATTGTGTTGTTGGCGTAAGTGGTTGTGTGAAATGCAGTTTTCTATGATGTGTTGGTGATGGTAACTTTAGTTTGTGTGCGTAATGTGTTCACACTATATACTATTTATTCTATCACATCACCTACCAACTAAGAAACCCAGGTATTCTTCTTCGTTTCTCCCTGCACTACAACTCCCGCGGCCTGCACCACTGGGTACCACATAAAACACGTACAACATCCGTGTTAAAATGGTTGCCAGTGCAGACAAAATGTGTACTTGGATTAAGACAGGGACGGACGGGAAAGTAAGGCTGGAAAAAAGCGACATTGCGAGAGGGTACGGAAAAAGTAAGGCTTAGTGGAGAGAGAGAGAGAGAGCAGGGATGGGGAGTTTGGGGGAGGATTGATATTGCGTGCCTTAATGAGGAGGGGAAGTTTAAATATATACGAAAGATGAAAGTGGAAATCTGATGACCATGCAAGAGGGACGAGTTATTATTTCGAAAGAGGATATGAAAAGCTGTTTGTTATGGGAAAACAAGAAGTATTCAGGAAAGAGAAAGAGTGAGAGTAATTGTGAGTTACTAGAAAAATATGTAATAATATGGTCGATAATCAAACGGAGACAAACATTTAAATGTGTATTTTCATTGTGTATAATTTTACATTTTGTGATATTTCTTTCTAACTCTCCTATTAATTATATCCCAGTCTGGCACATTGTAAGGATATTTCCTAATTGGTGAGCCTGTAGGTGTGGAGATGCCGTCTGGTTGTGCTGTCCAGCTTCTCTGTCACTTTCGGTATTAGACTAGAGGAAGCGGTTATTTGAGGATTGGTAGATTTATTGTTGCTTGTTTTCCTGTGTACTACTTTAAGAAACGGTCAGATATATCAACAAACGTGCAAACATACACACAAACTAACATTAACAAGTAAACATAAACATTGAGTAGAAAGGTTATTAACCCTTTCCCTGCGGGACACGTTTCGGAACGCCATACCAATTTACAGCAATCTACAGGCTTTTAAAGCCTCTTAAAGCTTGTAAAATCGAGTGCGAGGGAGCAAGAGCACGACAGGCCACCCGTCCTCCTCCCAGGCGGCTGCCTGGCACACTGAAGGATCTGAGTCAGAGTGTCACTAGATAATATTTTATACAATGCTGCCAAAGGCAAAAATACCGCGACATTAGCGAGAATTGCTAATTTTAGCGAATGTCTATGGTAGCACTGCAGGTGAACCACGCGAGCTACGAATCTCGTTCTGGCATCATTTTGAAGCTATTTTCTTCTAGTTTGCACCCGAATACATTTCATTTCATGCAGACACTTGCCTAATCAATGGTGAAAGAGGGTCGGGACCAACCAAACACTAGGACTACAAGCAAACATACACTCTTGTACGATTTGTTTGCTGACCTGTCATATTTCATCTTCCCTCTGTCAACACTTCATTGTCTGCCTGATTCATTGTAATATTCCCGGCAGTGAGTTTATTATGAATTATTTTTGTCTCTTTTGAGTCATTGACTGACAGTATGAGGTCTTTCCTTGTAGGTGAAAGGTAAAATATACGCTTTTTGTATACGAGCAATATGCTATAAAGAAATAAATTGGACCATAGAATAGTATGACATCTATCTATCTATCTATCTATTGCCAGACGATTCGATCCCCGAAGGGGTGGATGCGAATGAATCGCCTCCATGCACCTTTTATATACCTCTCCACTCCATCCTTCCACCTCACACTCAGTCTGCTCTTTCTCTCTGCTCTTTCACCTCACTCTCTTAGTTATTCTTTAGATTCCTGTACTTTAAATATAACCAAACCACCACAAGGTGTTCCTTTTCACACTTTCCAGCACCTCCACATCCATACCACAATGCTCTTCTACTTCCTGATTTGTCTATCTATCTCTCCATGTAACTCCACCTGCACTTCTCAAGTAACTCATATATATTCCTCTTACTCTTGATTTATATCTCTCCAACAACATCCATGCTTCACTCCAGTACGTCAATGTCGGGGGTACCGCACTATCATGCAATGACTTTTTTATTTCCATGCTCACCTCCCTATTCCTTGTCTCTGCTCTCAGCATTTCTATAAACCTATTCCCCTGTTGTACCCTCTCTCACACTTCATCGTCCATACTCCCATCTATATTAATCATATTGCACAAATACTTAACTGAGCTGACATTTTCCATAACCGGACCATTCAACCTCACCTCACAGTCTGTGACTGCACCCCTTTGAAAGACCATAACTTTACTTTCCCCATATTTACCATATTCACGCACAGTTCTAAACATATATACCAGACCCTGCAACTCCCACTCATTATCGCTCATCAGAACTGTATCTTCAGCAAACAGCAGTGCAGGCAACTTCCACTCATTCCCTTCCCTTATCAGGGGTACACCAACACCCACTGTTCTTTCTTGTCGTTCTCGCATGATTCCATCCATCCATCCATATATATATATTACAGTCTGCAGTATACTAAACAACCTTGGGGACATCACACACCATTGCTAGCATGACGTACAGTATAATTATACACTTAAAGGTACTGAGATGGTGCTCGACTCAGGAATAGCCTCCCCTTCCGTTAGTTACTGGTCTTCCCCGGTAGTCCTAGTCCAGAACAACAACGGATCTATTAGGTTTTGCGTAGATTATAGACGACTAATTGACCCCACCATCAAAGACGCCACGCCCTTACCCAGGATAGATAACTCCCTGGATTCCCTGGATTCCCTGCATTGATCTAAATGGTTCACCACCCTTGATCTGCAGGCTGGATACTGGGAAGCTCCCATTAACCCACTGAGCCCCAGCGACACAGGGTTTGCGTCCACAATGTATGTAACTTCAAACAGTCTACTATCGCTTCAAACAGTCTACTGCACCAAATCACCACCCATAACGAGGGGCGTCGCGCTCCTTGGTGCCGCTAGAGGAGCGGCGAACACATCCAAAGGTATCCAAAGGTAAGGTAACGCTAATCCCCAGCGACGTCCTGGCTGGTCCGGTCCTAATTACTCCGGTCCTATGGCACCCCGAGGGCTCAGATTTGTATGGGAACAGTGTAAGTATCCCACGCACCCATGCCAATGGTTGAAAACTCTCAAAGTCCAACCGCATGCGCGTGAGCGCGCAAAAATGTGTTTTTTTGGAGAAATTGCCTTCAATTTTTTACTCTTGTAAAATCCGTTTTGGGGGGCTCTTTAGGACCATTTTTTGCACTTTTTGACCAATTTTTTTTTTTCCTTCATTCCTAACCCATTCGCTATTGTTTCTGGAATTTAAAAAAAAATCAGAATCAGCAGGTCCTGGGTGGTACATTTATTAATATTTAGCTGGTACTCAGCGGGTTAAGAAAAATCATCAACAGAAGATCGCATTTGCCACCAGTGGGGGCCACCTCTATGAGTTCAATGTGCTCCACTTCGGTCTCTGCAACGGGCCTGCAACATTCTCACGCCTAATTGAATCCGTCCTCACCTGGGAAATATGTTTGGCGTACCTGGATGATGTCATAGTATATGGAAAAACCTGGGAAGAACATCTACAGCGTCTCTGTCAGGTATTACCGCGAATAAAAGAGGCCGGACTCAAACTGAAGGCCTCGAAATGCTCAGTAGCCCGGACAACTGTAGGTTTCCTTGGCCACGTCATCTCGGCCGAGGGCATCTCACCCGATCCTCGAAAGCTATCTGCAATTGCGTCCCAAATTCCTCCCACCACCATCAAAGGCATTCTCTTCTTCTTGGGTTTATCCACCTACTACAGGAGGTTCGTGAAGGATTTGGCTGCCCTGGCCCGCCCTCTTCACGAGTTGACAAAGAAAGATGAATCCTTCAAATGGACTGCGGAAAGGGACAAAACTTTCAACGCCCTCAAACAACACCTGGTGCAAGCCCCTAAAGTCGCACTCCCTGATTATAGGCAACCATCCCGGTTATATACCGAAGTATCTCTGTATGCCATCGGAGCTGTGCTGGCCCAAGTACAGGATGTGCGTGAGCACATAATTGCTTGCGCCAGTGCCACTTTGAATGCCACACAACAAAATTATGCAGCTACAAAAAGAGTGTGCCTCGGGGTCATCTGGTCATTAAACCATTTTTGCTCTTTTCAGCTAGGCACAAAAGTGGATATAATTACAGACCACCAATCACTACAATGGCTAAGAAGATCATAAACCAACTGTGCTCTTCGTGTTCGTTTGCGAGAAACCCTGGAGGAGTTCGACTAAAAAATGTACTACCATCCAGGGAAACTTCACACCAATGCTGACGCCCTCCCGCTCCTGCCTGTCACAAGTGCTAGCATAAATCACCTACCCACTATAACCAGTTTAGTGACCCCTTCAAGTGCAAATACTTTAGGTACCCCTATAAATCCAACTAATTTAGTCACCCACCCAAATGCAATAGTGACTCCTTCGTGTTCAAACTATTTAGTTACCCCTATAAATCCAACTAATTTAGTTACCCACTCAAATTCAATACTGACCCCTTCAATTTCAAATACTTTAGTTACCCCCATAAATCCAACTAGTTTAGTTACCCACCCAAGTTCACCGACAAAAACGCAGCCTCAATAACCTCAAGAAAACGCCAACCCCACCTTACTACAATCATGGCTAACTAAAATAAAACCGAAATGGATTCCCAAAGATGTCTTCTATAAATTACATCGTGTCGGAGATCAACTTTAAACGTAATCAGGAAAAATTGCCATCAACTCACAAATTGCCAAGGAAATAATACAAATAATCCACGAAGTCAATGTTGCAAGTCTTTTTTTTTTTTTTTTTTTTTTTCTATATTCCAACTTACTTCCTCTCGGGCATAGGCTGAGAGCCTTAACATTCACCGCTTTACAATGAACAGTGAAGCCTGTGAGGTCTTGTTCCAGTCTAGGGAGTGAGACATGTGAAGCACGTAGAGTACAACGAGCACCTGCCATCTTGCCTTCACATGAGGCACGGTGCTCACTCATGGCCCGAAACGACCCCATCTCTGAAGCCATCTCGTTCCCGTGCTTCACTGTCTCACTACCTACACTCGGACTCTCACACCTACACACACACAACGCCACCTGTTGAGCAGATAACTCACCAGGCATTGCACCCCTATAGCATATTTTGAATATGGGAATATTCATACAGTGCTATTTAATCAGGGAACAATCAGGGTATTTTATTGACGTTTCGGTGGGCTTTGTGGTAATGCACTGATACTAGGTACAGCACAAATTCTATCCCAATAATATCTTCCCATTGATACATCGGGATTTGAACCCGGGACCTTTGGATTACCAGGCCAGTGGCAAGACCACTCCACCACACCTCCCCTTGTAACAAATACTCGCCAAAAAAGTTGCAGAACCTTGCAGACTATGTGGATTAGGTAAAGACCGCACCAGGACTCCAGGCCCAGCCGGAAAACTAGTCGCCTATAAACCTTGGCAGACTCTGTTCCTCGACATCATGGGTCCATTTCCCATGAAACAATGCAAGAGATTCGTCATCACCTTCGTCGACGTCTACTCCCGGTTCTTGGTAGCCTGCCCCTTCAAGGAGCACAGCGTCCTCACCGTGGCAGAGGTTTTAGCCACCGAAGTCTTCACAAATCTCGACCTACCTGAAGTACTCCTCTCTGACAATGCCCCTGAGTTTTCTGGCCAAGTATAGAAACACTTTTCAAGATTATGTGGCATCAAGGTGTCTCACTCGTCCCCCTACTGGCCTCAAGGAAATGCCATTTGTGAAAGGAGCCACAAAACCATCAATAATCAACTAAGGACTCAGCTCATCACCTTACAAACTGAAGACTGGACAGCACAAGTGAAAATGATGTAGTGGGGTATGAACTTGTGCCCTAGGGAAGACGGCGTCACGCCACACAAGAGAATATATGGCGTTGCACTCCTGCGCCACTTTCAGTCATATACCTCTCAACTGAATTCCTCCATTTCACTCTCAGCCTACCTCTCTCTCTTTGCCCTTCTACCTAAAATGTATACACTCTGTGTCATTCACTCGCCATACGCTCCACAAGACCGAACCCCAAATTCCATTCCAATATTATCTTCCCATTGATACATCGGGATTCGAATCCCGGGACCATTGGATTACCAGTCCAGTGGCAAGACCACTCTACCACATCTCCCCTTGAAGGTATAGGAGAGAGAGAGAGAGAGAGAGAGAGAGAGAGAGAGAAGAGAGAGAGAAGAGAGAGAGAAGAGAGAGAGAGAGAATAGGAATTGTTGGAGAGTCTGAACGGGTGGACACAGGGAGGTGGTTTTACCATACTGATGAGTCCAGTGTACCAGTTGTCAGGTGAAAGAAACGAAACAAGATGAGAGGAAAGGGTAGCTGAGGAGATGGAAGGGTGAGAGAATGAACGATACGAGATGATTAGTGCAGAGGAGTATAATACAATAGGAGGATGTATAGCACTTGGAAGACTGAAACAAGGGAGTAATGTTAACATATTGATGAGTTGACCGTACCAGGTGTAGGATGTTGGAGAGGGAAGAGGAGACCACGCCTGTTAGGAGTTTAACACTTTCAATTTAATTACGCAATTTGT
Source organism: Paralithodes platypus (assembly GCA_032716605.1). NCBI lineage: Eukaryota > Metazoa > Arthropoda > Malacostraca > Decapoda > Lithodidae > Paralithodes > Paralithodes platypus. The sequence continues at coordinate 58,994,113 of CM064523.1, read as the reverse complement.
AATGTCTGTCTCTTATTTAATTATTTGATTTAGCAAAGGAAAAACGTTTAATATTACTGAAAATTAAAATTTACCGAAATACCTGTAAATGGCAGTATTTTACTTGATATGTTGGTAACTCTATCTATCTATCTATATACTCAGGCACGTACCCTATAACTCGGGTTGGCCGACTCATGACAGAGCCCGAACAGGGACAACACAACACAACAAAGAACACACTTCTAGGTTGCCCAGGAGAAGACCCAGCGACCCAGGCCCATTTGGGGTCTCCAGCAAGATTTGGTAACTCTAGAGGATTACATTGAGCTACGAAAATACTTCTCATAATGACGAGTTAAAGGTCATTATGCCCTGTCACTTTATCTATGGACATACATGTAGTTGATTTACCATATCTAATATTGACACAACATAACATAATAGCGAAAATATTGTACTCTGGAGGCCAAGGAGTGAGAAATGCGAGGAATGTAAAAAATGATATTGGCTAAGTCATATCTTAATTAGCGAAGGCTTCGTGAATTTCGAGAAACTAGTGATATAAAATCACACACACAAATATACGCTCACACTCGATTTGTATTAGTTCGCTTTGTTGCCTGTTTACACTCAGGGTAATAACATTAGGTAATGTTTTATAACATATCCTAACACACTGTTGTTGTTGTTGTTCCCCAAGCTGCCTGGCCGAACAGCCCCAAGGCCCCGAGCAAGGCCAAGGCCATAACTGAGCGCCCCCACAGAACCCTCTCTGCCTACCACAATAAAGCCTGGGTGACCGAAGCCACTCCATGGCGGGGAGCTGAGGAGGGTGCGGAAACGCCCGGGAAACCAAAGTCCTACCCAGGGCCCTGTGCCCCTCAGCAATTATGAAGAGAAAGTTGAGGGGCAAAGGAAAAATGTGACGCTTTGGCTTCCAATCTTGGTAGATTGGGAGGTCAATCCACGGAAAAGACGCCGTCACTTGAGATCTAGGAAATACATAAGTAAAAGGAACAGTCGGAGTAAGCTATGGGTATGGCAGAGATCGCTCAGTTCTCACTCTGATACTATATCTTAGCAGACTTCAGTGTGTGGGTGGCACAACTCGAATATGAGAGAGAGAGAGAGAGAGAGCATACGAGGGTAACGCGTTCTAAAGAGGTTATCAAGCAGGAAATATGAGATTCTAATGTCAAGATAGAGGAGTGAGATGGAAGGGAAAATAATTAATGTTATCTTATTTTATGTTTTCCGATTTAACCTATATACCAGTCATCGGTTTATCCTGGTTATCTTAAAAAGATTATGTTCGATTTTAGTAATATCGTGGAACTCAAACGCCTAATAAAATATGTTTGACCTCTTTGTTTGTTAGAAATCCTATTCAAACCGTATAATATTGTCTACTGTTAGCCAACATAAAAAATAAGTGATTGTATGGCATCCAAGAGGCTAATATACTACCGTTGTAGTGTATTAAAACTACCGCACAATTTTATTTATTCATCAATTCATCACTTAAATAATTGGTTAACCCGTTCAGTATGAGGGCATCGTTTGGAAACTTCCTCTAGTTCAATTTAGACAATTGTATTTAGGTTGGGGATCTTTGATCTTATTAGCTAACGTTTGTCCAAAGAAAGTCATTCAAAGCACGCATCTTTGCTATACATACAATGTCCTACACAAACCAAATGATGTTCACCAACTTATAAATCCGCTCGTAGCTTCTGAAATATTTTGCGAACTAACACATTGACAAACCGACAGACAGACAGACAGACAAGCAAATGCTGATGGTCATCAAACAATCACGACTACAATTTCTATGGCGTTGACAGGTGGGGTAAACATGGGGAAAACAATTGAAATGGAAAAAATGTATACCTAAAAGTGAGAAGAAAACGATTATTGGAGACAATTTAGAAGATAGTGTTGCAAAGGGTGTAGGCAAGAAATATATAAATACAATTAAGTAACTAATTGGAGGAAACAAAAAGTAACATTATGAAAATTAGAGGTAATATATGAACACCGCATATATAACCTATATATCGTCCTCCAATCGTATGGCTGCTCCCTTGTTGTGGCTTGTATTTTTGCGACAGGCATAATGTTGTATGCAAAATGATTATATACTAAAAAGAATGAGTTCCACGACACTGTAATTTCCCAACCTGGGGGGAATTTCCCCCTGGGGGCAAATTTGAAGCTACCAGGGGGGAAATAATGACATGATTACACTGCCTACTACTACTACTACTACTAGCAATAAAAAAAAAATCTCGGAGATGGATTTTCTCATGCCCGAGAGAGAGAGAGAGAGAGAGAGAGAGAGAGAGAGAGAGAGAGAGAGAGTGTAGTCACAGTGTGTTTCGACTACTCTTTCCCTTGTCCACATGAAGGGGGAAATCTGGATGGTTGAACTGGTTGGAGGGGGAAATGACAGAAAAAAGGTTGGGAATCGCTGCTAGTCATTACCTATAACAAAGACACAAATTAAACATTAAAATAGCAAAACATGAATTTAACCCTCCAGCCCCGGGGGCTATAGCTTGCGACTGTGCTGCGGTACCGGGTGTTTTGACGATCTTTGGCCTATGTTAACTACTCTGTAAGTCAATGAATATGGCATGTAATGTTGTGAATAAAAAAGAATAATGTTCCACAAACCTTCCTCTGTCGAATGGCGTTGAGTAGAGGTCTCTAGCCCCTCTGGTTGCATAATGCTGAGCGCGGGAAGAAGAGTGCTTTTCGGCGGAAAATTCTTCCCGCGTTCGGACGCGTCGCCCCGGCCATGGCTACGACGCACCTAGCCGCTCGTCGCGCCAAAGTATTTATCTCCCTTAGACGATTTTAGTGTTTGATATTGAGAATGTGATGTTTATTTGATATTTTCTAGTTATTTTGAGGCCAATTATATAAAATATGTTTATTAGGGTGTCACTGTCACTGATATTGCTAATTTTCACTCGATACCGTACATTTAATTAGTAATTGAGGTAGCTTATTGTTGTATTAGGCACTGATTATTCGTTATTACAGGTGTTTATTATACTTTGGCCATCAAATATTAGGTCTTGTGTCACTTTCACTTTGACAAATATGCTTTAGAGAGTGTCACTGTCACTGATAATGCTCATTTTCACTCGATACCGTACATTTTATTAGTAATTGAGGTAGGTTATTGTTGTATTAGGCACTGATTATTCGTTATCACAGGTGTTTATTATACTTTGGCCATCAAATATTAGGTCTTGTGTCACTTTCACTTAGTTATATGATTTGTAAACGTTTTATATACAATTTATTGTGTCTTTTTTCACTGATTTATATATTTATATAGGTTCTAATCATATGAATGTCACTTGGTATATACATATGTCACTTTCACATATTATTATGGTGTAATTGTATTTGTATAAATGTTTTCATAATACATGACTTTTGTATAACAATAAATTGATTTACTTCCACTTTTTGCCTATACATATACTGTACATATTGTCATTATCTTTGGCACTTTCACTATGATTATTAGAACTCCAGCTTGGAGTGGTAATCAAAGAAGCACAGAGTGCCACCTTGCACTCCACACACTCCATGTATGACTTTTTACCTGGCCTCGGCCTCACCCTGCTGTTGTAGCAGACATGGCACCGCTTCTGCTGTGTTCTTCCTGATTCATTCTGAGGCAGGGAACCAAGCCTGTGCCTAATCAAGTATTGAGCACACTGCAAGCGGTCAATAACGGCGGGCCCAGGATGTGCCACTGCCCTCTGTGGCGTAGCATACTTCTCCAGGAGCTCCGTCAACACTTGCTTTTGGAACCTCCGCAGGCTATTGAACTTCATGGGTGTGTTCACATTCCGAAGCTTGTATATATTGTAGGCATTCAGAACTGACATGTCCACCATATGCAGAAAGAACTTTTTGTACCATCTGCACGAGGTACGCAGGCAGTCAATGAAGCCTATCTGCATGTCGGACTTGTCCACCAGCCTCATGTTGATGTTGTAGTCCAGGACAGCATCGGGCTTGGTCACCCTGGCCTGGGTGCGGCGATCCACCTTGCCAGTCTCCACCATTTCCCCCTTGTGGATGGTGGTCAGGAGGTTGACCTTCCGCTGGTCGTGCCAGTGGATAGCCAGACTGGGCCCCGACTTCTTCTTCAACACATCACCTTTTTTGGTCTTTGGAAGGAAAGGTGGCATGCCCATCCTTTTCCCTCGTACTGTGCCTACAGTCCCCATCTTGCGCTCATGCAGGTACTGTGAGAGAGTGGGGGACGTGTAATAATTGTCCGTGTAGAGGACGTGATTCTTGTGAAAGTAGCGGTCCATCATGGCTTGCACCACTGCTCCGCCAAAGCCAATGAGGGGGTCCACAAGCAAGTCCCCTTCCTTCCCGCTGTAGACCAGGAAGTCCAGGACATAGCCAGTTTGGCAGTCGCACAGCACAAAGAATTTTATGCCAAAGCGATGTGTTTTTGAGGGGATGTACTGCCGGAAGCTGAGTTTTCCCCGGAACAGCACAAGAGACTCGTCAATGACGACCTTGCGGAAGGGCTTGAAGTAGGAGGTGAAGCGTTCTCGCATCATCTCGTACAACGTCCTAATCTTCCACAGCTTGTCACCGAGGTGGACGTCGGTGTTGGTGACAAGATGGGGCGCTGCGAGGATATCAAGGTACCGGTCACGAGACATATATTTCCTGAAGGCATGGGTGGATATCAGATCATTGGTGATCCAATAGTCAGGCAACCTATGCTTCTTGACATGAGGCATTAGCATGGTGAGTGCCAGGAACACCATGAACTCTTTATGAGCCACTGGGGTCCACTGCCTCATGTGGCCCTTGGTCACCTTGCCCAAAAAGTGGACCTGGAATTGGTGATGCTTATTTGTCTCTTTGACAACATAGCCTACCACCTCCTCATCAAAGAAGGCCTCAAATAGTTCGTGTGGTGGAGCATTGGGGCCTGCAGGAAAATTGGGGGTAATGCCTGAACCCTCCAGTACCTCATCAAAAGCTGGCACATCAGGGTTGTATCCATCCCCATCAACTACGTCTTGCCACTGTAAAACGTAGAATGGGTCTTGTCTACGCTGACGAGGAGCTCCAGCTGGTGGCCCAGCATGCCCACGGCCAACTCGGGAGGCGCGCGCCCTAGGGCGGCGAGGGCGTCGGCCAGGGCGGCGGCCAGCACGACGGGCAGCACGACGCCGGGCCAAGCGGATGGGTCGAGGGTCGTCGATGTCCATATAGTCATCGTCAGAGTGGTCATCTTGCCCTGACGGTGGACCTATGTAATCATGGCCAGAGTCTTCAGAGAGGTGCCCTTCATCATCAGTGGCCCCCACATAATCTGGCGGGGAACCAGTGATGCGTGGACGGCGTGCGGGTGGGCGAGGTGGGGAAGGAGTGGCAGGTGAGGCTGTGTCCCCCCGAGGTCCTGGGCTCCTTGGCCTGCGACGAGTGACAGAAAGCAATGTTTCACTGGCACTAGGCCCAGGTATTGGTGATGCGAGCTCAAAGACTTCTTCAGGAAGACATGTTGAAGGCGGGAGAGGTGGGGAGGACCGTGGGGAAAGTTGCGGGGACGTATGGCTGGGGCCGGCAGGGGTGGACGCCGCGGGAGCCTCGAACAAAACTCTCTTACTGTTCTTAATTTTTTTGGTATATTTCCTACCTTTCCCCTTTTCGGCAGCAGTATGTCTCCTGTCGGGGGACCTAGGAGGCAAATAGACCGAAAGTGGGGGGTCCTCAACCCTTGGCAATGGTGGGGGTGGTGGGGAAGAATGCGGGGCATCCGGGTCATCTTGGGTGGCGTGGGTAGATAAGGGAGACAATGGCGGACGAGAAGGGTCACCACGCTGACCCTCACTCACAGCCTCATCCTCACCAAGTACTTTTGCTTGTTCCCTAGCTGCCGCGGCCGCCTTCTCAAGTATTTTCTGCTTATACAAGTGTAGCTTGAAAGGCGATTTACCTGGGGAAGGGCTTGGAGTCGTGTCACTTATGCGAAATTTGGTGAGTGACCTTGAACTCTCCCACTCACTCACTCTCTCAAGTTCACTGTCTTTAAGTAAACCAGCTTCCTCAACAACTGGTACATCACCTTCATCACTCTCATCACTGTCATGTTCTCTCGCAAATCCCAGGAATTGCTCTTCTTTCTCACTCTCATGGCCATAATCACTCGACTTATAGTTACTGGAGTCGTCACTGACTATATCATCAACACTATACTTGGCATCAGCATGCTCATATAGTCTCAATGTCGTCTCAATACCTCCGGGAGATAACACATTTAGGCGATGGCGTCGGGGTAAGGCGCGACGAACTAGCAAGGGCGTCGTAGGAAGCACGGTATCGGACACAGCGGAATCACTATTTGGCGTACTGTCCATGATGGCGTCGGGGTAGATACTGTTGCTGTGGCGTCGTTTACGCCGGGTGGCGCCACCTACCGTCCCATGATACCATAAATGTACGCGCGGCATTCGAAAGCACGCACGCAAGCAATGGGCGTTCAAGAGCCCTTCCGGGTTGCGCGGGCCGAGGTTGTTATGGGCGTTCAAGAGCCCTTCCGGGTTGGAGGGGTTAATGAAGGATATGGGAAGAGTGAGATAGGAAAATGTGAACGAAATGGGAGGAAAAGAATAACTTTGAAAGAAGAAATATGCAGGGAGAGGATAGGACAAGATAGTGAGGAATGGAAGAACCTGAAAATGGGTATCAAAAGGTGGAGAAAAAGGTAACAGAAAATAAGCAGATAGTTCACATAAAACTGACAGACTAGCTTGGTGTTACCCAGATTGTTAAAGACACTTGCTGTCCCGTATACCTTATAAGATGCACACATGTCTACAAAAACAAACATTCAACCACACAATATTCAATCACAATTGAACATATACTTAACATATCCAACTATCCAACTCTAGCTCTTCCCAAGCCTTCTGGCATCTAGCCAAAAACCTCTCCAACAATTTTTCTTCTTCGTTTTTCACCCCTCTTTTTCCACTCTGACGGCACTACCATCACTTCTTCCTCTGACAAAGCTGAACTCATCGCTAACACCTACGCTAAAAACTCCACTTTGGATGATTCCGCTGCTATTCCTCCCTCTTCTCCCCCCTTTATTTTACTTAAGCCTAACATCATAATCTCTTCCAAGGATGTACTTTCTACCCTCTCTGGGCTTAATACTAAGAAGTCGTACGAACTGGACGGTGTTCCTTCTATTGTACTAAAAAACTGTGCTTCCGTGCTGACTTCTTGCCTAGGCAAACTCTTCTGTCTCTGTCTCTACTTTAATGTCTTCCCTTCTTGCTGGAAGTCTGCTCTCATTCAACCTTTCCAATTGCTCTCATTTTCTGCATCTCTAAAGTTTTTAAAACCATTCTTACCTCAATATTTCTGAAGCATTTATCTTCCCATAACTTACTCTCAGACTGCTGGGGTGGCTTTCTTGAGGGCTGCTCTACTGAGGGCTGCTCTTCTTTCTTATCTTACTAACTCTTGGTCATCTTCCACTCGGGACTTCGGTGAGACTTTGTCTGCTACTGATATCGAATCAATATGTCTTCGATAGAGTGTGGCACAAGTCCCTTATCTCCAAACTACCCTCCTTCGGTTTCTATCCCTCCATCTGTTAGTTTGTCTCTTATTTCCTTTCCGACCGTTCCATAGCTGTGGTTGTGGACGGCCGCCGTTCACTTCCTCATCCTATCAACTCTGATGTTCCTCAGGGTTCTGTCTTATCTCCAATTCACTTTCATATTTTCATAAATGATCTTCTCAACTGTACGTCCAGTCCTATCCATTCATATACTGTACAGATGACTCTACCTTACACTATTCAATTAGTTTTCCAGAACGCCCCAGCCAGCAATCCCTCAAAAGCAAATGTAATGAAGCCATACAATACTAAGAACTTCTGATCAAACTACTATTTCCAATTAGGGCAGAGAAAACCTTGTTGTCTCTAATGCTTCCAAAACCCAATTTCTCTATCTATCTACCTGTTGTGAACTCCCAGAAGACTATCCCTTATATTTCAACAATACAAAAATCAACCCTTCATCTTCTCTCAGTATTTATGGTGTCTCCTTTTCTTCTGCTCTCGCTTGGAAGGACCATATTACCAGTCTTGCTAAGGCAGTCTCCCATAAGCTGAGTGTGCTCAACTGCCTCAAGTTTGTTTTTACCCCTGCGCAGCTTCGTGTTCAATACAGAGGCACAGTGCGTCCTTGTACTGAGTATTTTTCACAGGTGTGGGGAGGATCCTCTCACACCGCACTCCTGGACAAAGTAGAAAGGAAGTCCTTTCGTATCATTAATTTCCGCTCACTCACCAACTCTCTGCAATCTCTCTCTCTTCGCCGCAATATTGCATCTCTCTCGCTATTCTATCGCTACTATAATAATCAGTGCTCCTCACAGCTCTCCCAATATACCACCTCCTCTACGTAGGGTATGTGGTACCCGTTTTGCAACACAATCCCACCCCTACTCTGTGCAACTCTCCAACCCAAGACTCAAATGTTACTCTGTCTTTCTTCTACTCAACAGCTGAGTTCTGGAACTCTCTCCCTGAATCAGTTTTTCCCTCCTCCTATGACTGAAATTGCTTCAAACTCTGTGTGTCCAAGCATTTTAGCTCAAACGTCCCTTCATTTTGGCCCTGTCACTCTTTCAACAATAGGGGAGGCACTCGCTACAGGCAGTTCTGACTTTTGCCTCCCTCACTCACATACAAAAACAAAAACGATATTTTGTCATGTTGGGCCTAAATTTGGCCAATGAGTTACAATGCGGATAAATGTAAAGTAGTACATATCGGTTACCGAAATAAGAAAGCAAACTATTTGATGAATGGTACTCGGCTTAAGAGTGTAGACAGTGAAAGCTATCTGGGAGTAACAATATCGACTAACCTAAAACCGAGTCAACAATATTCAGAAATAATTGGCTTTATAGGCAGGTCATTTGAGCATAAATCCAAAGAAGTTATCCTAACTCTTTACAATTCCTTAGTCCGCCCTCTTCTGGAATACTGCGGTCAATCCTGGTGCCCTTATTACCAAAAAGATATAGACAAGCTAGAACAAGTTCAACGTAGAGTTACCAAAATTATACCAAACCATACGAGGAGCGTCTTAAAAAATTAAGAATATTTCCTTTAACCTAGCGCAGATTAAGAGGCGACTCAATTCAAGTGTTCAAAATCATCAAAGGCATCGACAATACGAACTGTAGTATTTCACTGAGGACCAATCTAATTACACCCGGGGAAACGGTTGCAAAATTATTGGTAAATCTTTTATCTCACACGATTCTAAGAATCTCTTCTTCAATCGAGTTGTCAGCTTGTAGAATGGGATTTCCTGAGATGTTATAAACTGCAGTACCGTTGATTCTTTTAAACTTCGTCTTGACAAACATCTTACATGAAACCTGCGACTGACTGACTGCGTTTGTAAATAAATAACTTTATGTTATTCCCCCCTCAGATTCATCAAGGATTATTGCGAATACATGTATATCTTACTAAGACGTTACTCTTTTTTTTCCAGATATATGAAAGATCACTTATAACGATGTTATGTTACTAACCAATCTGTCCCCTACCAACTTGCTAATCCTGCCACGGACATTAGTTCCAGGGCAGTAGTTCCCTTGCCAATTTTCCCTTACCTACTCTAAACCACTGTTTGGACACTTGATCCTCAGTATTTTGGAGGACAAGCAGCCTAGAGGGGTCACTAGATCTGTTGCTGCTTGATTTCCTTTGTATATATATATATATATATATATATATATATATTGCTACGAATCTGGACCTCAGTTGCTTAGAGACTGTAATACTATACGAAAATAATAACTAAAGCAAATGTACCTTGTCTCTCTACCAAGCAACGCCACGACGCAACAGGTAAGAACACTATGAACGCTTCCAGGCTCTTCTCAGGGCTTAAGGTGCACACTGCCCTGCTCCTATTCTGAATAATAAGTAGAACAGAAAATAATAATCATGTAACTTACTAGCTACGAGAACTCTAAACCAACACCGGGATTAGCAATGCTGGGTTGTATAATCAAAACAGTTAAATACATAGGCTACCAGCAGACATCAAAGAAAGAAGAGTGCAGGTGTACTTCGAGCATAACAGGCTATGGGCGCCCTCAACAGTACTAAACCATGCGCAAACCAGCCAACGGTAATCCACTCTCAACCCACATAATAATATTTTATACATTTAATAATGAACTAACAATACAAGGCAGTGTCCTAATATGACTACTAACCTCGGGGTGATATTAGTGGAAGCAGGTTTCCCTGACTACACCTAATATCGCACCAATATATCGTACTTCAACCTGGGCCCCCCAGTGAGATACCCCCCAAAAACAATGAACTCTAGATGGTCCACCTCCCACACTCACTTAACTATGGGGGGGGGGGGTCTAGACTGAAGCTGGATTTCTACTTAATATTAAACACACCGTTGCTTCAGTTCGAAGCCCGAGACAGGGAACAAACACAATCACTGAGGCAGAACCGTCAAGGTTGTTACCGGGTCCTAAGCACAAACACTGGGAAAAAATATGTAGGGGTATGGATGTGTGTGTGTGTGGATTGTCTATGGGATTAACAGTGCTATTAGTAAGAACCCCGGCAAGCCTCCCAGCTCTCCCTATCACGGATCCCGAAGTACGCCACCGGAGGTACAGGACATATGATAAACATGGAAATATAATAAAAGCTGATCAGAGGAAAAGAATAATCAAAAGAATAAATTAATGTCTAGGATTCTCTGTTAATTACGTTACGTTGATATCTGTGCAAGCAAGGACAACAAAAGGGGCAGACTGGTGGGTAACGAGAGAGAGAGAGCACCACCTGTGCGTCTGACCGCCTAGCAAAGAATGGCGAGGCCTCGCGTCACTAGCAGCAGCCGGCCTCAAAACTAAATGGTTGCAATATATCACCACACAATATGATAACACTGTAGGACACTTCACAAGAATAACTTATAATAACGTATTCCTGTGTTAACATATTGGCTAAAACAGCGTGGCAGATAAAATAAAGTATATCTCAATATTGTAACAACTAAACTTGCAATGATCACGTAATTAAACAAAAACTCCTGGTGCCAGCAAAGTCACCTCCCGCCGCCGCAAGACAGGAGCAACATTCCTTCCTCCCCTTCCCTCCATTCGCTTGCAACCTGACGCAAGGTTGCGGCTATCAATTTCATACCCGAAACTGATAAGACTCTATTGGCTCATTCTACACAAAAGTTTATTGAGCCAAAAATGCTTAGAGGTACGGCAAAACTAGACATGTGCAATTAGAAGGATATCAGAGTGAAACTCACAATCCCAGGTCTTTCTAATAGACTTGGCACAGCTGCCTACAGAAGACAGGCTCCTACTAAAGTCTGGCTACCCCTAAAAGACCCTGGTCATTGTGACACCCTCACACGGGGGTGGGGGTGGGGGGGGGGGGGGGGGGAGTTTTGGAGCTTTGAAACAAAACTTTCATCATTAGTTTACAACTGCAAAATATGTAAATTGACAGTCTTTTTTATTTTTACATTATATAGATTTATTTTTAACTTGAGTAATATGACTTACTTACTAAATAGCCTCGTGCTCTCCTATCACCCCTCAGAGGACTCACAGGACAAACAGTCTGCCAAGACATTATCATCACCACGGATGTGCCTAACATTGAGATGATATTCTTGCAACATCAAGCTCCAGCGAGTAAGTCTCTGGTTTTTGTCCTTAACCAGCAGAGTGCCAGACAATTATTGACCCTATGCATCTGCCAGTGCCAGAGGATTTTAAATTTTTTATTTTTTGGCTAAATCTATCAAGTTGGGTGAGAAATGAAGGATAATGGTAAAAAAAACACTCCCCTTGTCCATTTTCGCCAGAAATCAGGTCCCAGATGGTCCCGAATGTAGCTGAAATTTTCAGAGTAAATCATCTACTGTTATGGTATCCAACGTATAGGTAGGAGGGTGGTGGGAGGGTGGTTTGGGGGATGGTGGGGGGAAGGTAGAAGCGTAATTGACTCGTGTTACAAATATGAAGCCGATTGGTGAGGTAGTTTTGCCACCACGGATTTTCCTTTTTTTCCTTTTCTTCGTACGGATACGCTGGAAATGGGTGGTGGGAGGCGGTTGGGGGTGTGGTGGGGGGAAGGCAGAAGGGTAAGGGACTTGTCACACAAATATGGAACCGATTGGTGCAGTCGTTTCGCTGCCACAGATTTTCCTTTTTTTTCCTTGTGAGGCGATCGATAGTCAGCGAGTGGGTGGCGGGAGGGGGTTGTGTTGGTGGTGGCAAGAAGCCAGAAGGGTAAGGTACATGTGGTAGAAATATGAAAGCCATAGGTGCAGTCGTTTCGCTGCTACAATTTTTTTTCGGCGAGTCCGTATATATATATACGGACCTGGCACTGGGCGTGACAAGACCCTAGTGCGTATATATACGGACCTGGCACTCAGCGGGTTAAGCTTATTATCCCTCTTCTACATATGACGCGATGTTGAGCCTATTAGGGATACTTTAAAGCCTTTTTTACCGACTGGGGTATTTATAAACCTTTGGTTTAGTTACTTCAACCTCTGCAGTTGTCTTTGAATTAGCTGTGGGCAGAAAACTAATTTTGGAGAGGTAATTATAAGAGTGAGAGAACTCTATTTCGTATTGCTAATCTGGCAACCTCTGCGTCATATGAGTCTGAAAGGGTTAAGAAACTGCAAAGGATGAGGATCAGAGTAGATTCTGAGCACGGGCCCATATGGTGGCAAATAAACAGCGAAATGGTGTAAACTCAAAATAATAGCTAGCACCTCCCTTTCGATCACAGAATAATTCTTTTGTGCTCGGTTAAACTTTTTCGAAAAGTAGGAAATGGGGTGCTCAACATCATCCCCGAACTCTTGCATCAACACAGAGCCGGCATCCACATTGCTCGCGTCTACTGTCAAGACGAAAGGCCTGTTGAAATCTGGCGCACGTAATATAGGATGGCAACAGAGGAGGCTTTTGACATCTTTGAAAGCCTGCTCACACTCTATTGTCCATTTAAATGGTTTGTTCTTTTGTAGCAAATTTGTCAATGGGGCAGTCACGGAGGAATATCCTTTGATGAACCGGCGATAATAGCCTATCATGCCAAGGAAACGTTGCACGGCTTTCTTATTATGAGGTGCTCGGAAACTCTGGATAGCCTCCACCTTCGCCCGAGGGGGACAGACCTGGCCGTGGCCAGCAACATAACCCAGGTATTGCACCCGAGCCTGCACGAACTCGCACTTTGCCAGGTTGACCACTAAACCAGCCTCAGACAACTTCCGGAAAAGCTCACCCACATTGGCCAAATGGTCGGTCCAATTTGTGTCAAAAACAACATCATCTATGTAGACTAAACAATTGGGGATATCATGCACAACCCTGTCCATTAACCACTGAAATGTGGCGGGAGCATTCTTCAAGCCGTAAGGCATTACCTGGCACTGATACACTCCTCTACCCACCACAAAACTAGTGATGTTTTTGGCACGTTCGGTTAGTGGGACTTGCCAATAGCCTTTAACTAAGTCAAATTTTGTGATGAACGTGGCTGCCCCAATCTTGTCTAACGAGTCATCGACTCTCGGTAAAGGGTAGGTATCTGTCTTGGAGAATAAATTTACTTTGCGAAAATCGACACAGAAGCGAATCTTACCAGCAGGCTTAGGCTGCAAAGTTACCGGGCTTGACCACTCACTCCAGCCTTTCTTGATAAGGCCCTTTTCAACCATATACCTCAGCTCAGCATCAAGCGAGCTGCTTCTGTGGATTAACTCTATAAGGTGGTAATTTTATAGGCTTATTCTGTCCCACATCGATGTCATGCACCATCCAAGATGTCAAGCCTAGTGCATCCACGAACACGTGTGGATAAGCCCACAAAGTAGTAAACATCTCCTCAACCCTTTTCGGAGGTAAATGAGTCAATTTCTTCCGCAGGGCCAGGTACCCGTTCTCGGCCCATGTCCCAGCCGGCACAGCCTCACCTGGGAAAAGCTCCCTCTCCTCCTTTATGCCTTCTACAACCAGGTCAGGGCAACGAGACACTTCATCCTGGTCCCTGGGACTGGAGAATTGGGGAGAGTGCAGAGGGGGGTTGAGAGGCACTGCAGGAGCCTTGCCTGGCGTTCCCACAGTGCATGAACCACTAGCCCCGGGACCCGGATTATCCAACCATCATCCAGCAGGTCCGGGCTCACCCTGCACCTCCGACTCCAACTCTCCAGTCAATAACATAGGCAAGAAATTGACCGTATCTGACTCAAATTTCCCCACTGACTCGTTCTGAGCGGATAAAGTAGCAGTGACAACAATTTTCTCACCGACCTTAGAAAACAAGTATGTCAATGAAGCATCACTCTGCTGCGCCTCACCAATCTCCACCGGTGCCACGGTGGTAAGATTAGGTATAGCCTCCAAGTCGGTCTGATTCGATGATACAGGATCAACCGGTCCTCCCGTAGGGACCCAATCGCTCCCTTCAGTACCACCTCTGGCACCGGGCGAAATGAGTGAGGTGCTTTCCACTGAGGCTTCCTCCTTGTCCTGCACACCCTTGGCACCCTGCAGATTAGTTGAGTCTATGGGTGATGCAGATTCATTACTGTACATCCCCTCGATCAGATCTATCTCCTCCCCAAACAATTCCTCCGGCTGTGCAACCTGGGGCATAGATCTCGTGACCGCACACACCGGAAACAAATCGGGAGGCAGCTTCTTATCCTCCTTGTTCCTCTCCTCCGGCTGTACCTGCTCTGACACCACTACCAGAGGTGGAAAGACTCTACTCCCTGCCATATCTGCTCCAAGCAGAAAATCAATCCCCTCCACAGGTAATGTGTCCACGACTGCTACCTTCGCCGTCGCCGTGACTACAGGACACCTAAGATGAACAGGGACGAGGCTATAACAGGCCTCAGTGTTTACACTTCGACATAGCACAAACTCGTCAGATTTTATCGGATTCCCCGTCAAGTTCAAACACATGGACTGCCTCGCGCCCAAATCCCTAATGTGACGTTAACCACTCCGTTAGAACCGCATGGCTTGTCCTACAGTGACTCACTAGGATCGCCAGGGCAGTGGATGGGGCTACAGTTTATGTATTAGAGTGCTTTATTTCATATGAAAGCTTGTGTCATGGGCAGTCCAGAAAGGCTCTTTGTTTTCACCCATGTCAAGGCTTTATATATTTAATTGTAAAGTATATGTTTTATCATTAACTAGTAATGATGGGATCTGGGAGAGAGAGAGAGAGTAGAACAGAGTGAGAGGGGGGCGCGCAGTGTTTTTGTCCCGCTCGATGACGTCACGGCTGGCTGCCTCGCGGGGGTTGGTGGAGAGAGGTCCTTACCATGCTGCAAGCTCTCTTGCTAGTGGCTAGAGGACTTGTAACCGCTTTTTTCCCACGCGCCTCGAGCTAGTGCGAGTATATATACAGTTCCTCGCCACTCTCTCCCTCAGATCTGGTTTCTAGAACGCACCCATCTTTTTCCCTTGCTATCTGTCCCCTGCTCCGCACCTGAGAATCTTTTCCTCTGCCTACCTCTCTCTTTTTCATATCTTTCACCACCTTGTTATTAACCCGTTGAGCCCCGGCTAGTTATAATATTTTGTTCACCCCAGTCCCAAGCCATTTTCACTTCTTTTTTTTGTTTGCTAAAATGGAAGACAAGGATGAGAAATGAAAAAAATGGGGGGGGCCGGTGGGGGGTTGGGGGGAGCCTCAAAAAAATTTGTTGAGCCAAAATGGAAGAGAATGGTGAGAAATGAAGACAAAAATAAAAAAAAAATCATTTCGGTCATTTGGGGGGCGGGGTTCAATAGTTCGTCTCCCCCGCATGACCACCCGCCCGGGAGCACTAGGGTAAAAACTGAGTATGGCATTGTACGGCATACATCCTAAGGAGTGTCTCACATAAATCTCAAGCCTCTAGCTCCCATACGACCGGAGTAATGAAGGTTCAAAGTGGCGGTGAACTAAGGGTGTAAACTATCCCCACTAATAGACCAGTCAAAGTAGGGCTGGACTTAGAACAAATTGTAATAGAAGGTTTTTTGGCTTTAACTTGTTTATTAGGTCCCTCTGATGAACATATAAAAAGTCTCCAACTTTTGGACACCGGGAAAGTGGTTAATTTGCATAAATTCAAGATGGCCGCCGTCCAAAGCTTCAATTTACAGATAACTTTTTTCTGGTTGCTCCTAGACCCTATAAATGTATTACAAACAACGTTTTTTGGCTTTAACTTGTTTATTAGGTCCCTCTGATGAACATATAAAAAGTCTCCAACTTTTGGACACCTGGAAAGTGGTTAATTTACAGCCAAAAAACCTTACAGCCAAAAAACCTTCTATTGCATTTTGTTCTAGGTCAAGCCCTACCTTTACTGCACATTATTGTCTATTACATTTTGCCTAGGCCTATACTAATCCCATCATCTTGTTTCTTGTTTCATGCAAGGACTTCCAGGAGGCTGCAGATCTTTTGGATAAGCTGTTGCGTGAAGACGTTTCACCGGATGAAGTCTGCAGTAAAGACGTTTTCAACAGAATTTCTGAAAAACTTAAAGCTGAGAAGAGCTCCTTAGCAGAGCATAAGATGGGAAAGCTATGGATTCAATACATGGACATGATTGACCTGCTGCGTCGCTTCCTGAGGGCACTGAGAATGGGCGATTTCCTACTGTACCTCGGAACACTCCAGGAGATGTTGCCGTACTTTGCAGCGTGTGGTCATAACAATTATGCCAAGTCAGCCCATGTGTACATTCAAGACATGATTGAACTTGAGCAGCTCAACCCAGACATGTTCTGTCAATTGAACTCCGGTCTATTTGTGATCCGCCGAAGTGATCGGCTGTGGGCAGGACTGCCAAGCGACTTGGTTATAGAGCAGGTTTTGATGCGCTCTTTGAAAACGAATGGTGGATTGACACGTGGTAGGGGCATGGAGGAAACGCAACGCCTGCGCTGGTTACTTGCTATGCCAGCCTGCGCTGAGGTGAGTGAAATTATGTAAGAACTGACAGGGAAGCATTTCCACACCTCTGAGCAGCACAAAGAAATGACTGAAGCAAGGCGTGAACGAGATAGGAAGGACACAGAGAAGGTTCTCGCATTCTTCAAGGATTATGATCCATTTCAAGAATCAAATGAACTCAGGAATATTGCCAACGGTGTGACAGGACCAGCCTCGGCCAATCCTCATTTACTGTATGAGGTTGGTATGAACATTGTGCAGAAGATGGAAGGTAGCAATGCTTTTGACTTTTCATTTAGGAAGAAAGATCAAGTTGAGTCGTTGGGTGCAAAGGTTACAATCAGTGCTGAAAAAGTACCAATCGACCCACAGCTCCTTTTCCAGAGGCTCCTCATCTTTGCTAATAACAGGGACTTAGGTGTTGAAGAGGTCTTTGCGTATGAGTTGTCTAGCTACCCTACTGCTCTGTTCGATAAGTGGGGGAGGCTCAGGGAAGCCAATAAACCACAGCTAGGAGATGAGATAGCTGCTGTTGTTCCCAAGTCGTCATTGGAATCATTTGAGGAAGAAAGGACTGTGACCCATGTTCTGGATGGTGGTTCCTTATTGCAAAGGATTCCATGGAAGAAGGGTGACACATTTGAGGACATTGCAAGCATGTACATGAAGCATGTTTCCAAAAACTTTCTCAACCCGGTGGTTGTATTCGACGGTTATAAATCAGGACCTACTACCAAGGACATGACACACAATCGACGATCAAAAGGAGTCTTTGGTCAAAAGGTGATGTTCACTCCAACCATGCCCCTTCGGTCAAAAAAGGAAAACTTCTTGTCAAACTCGGACAATAAGCAAAACTTCATTGACTTATTGTGTGAAACATTCAAGGCAAATGGAATTGACTGTGTCAATGCGCCAGCAGATGCAGATGTCATGATTGCGAAGAAGGGAATTGAGCATGCAAGGGAAACCGTGACATATGTGATAGCTGAGGACACAGACTTGTTGGTGCTGTTGTGTCATTATGCGGAACGAGGGATGAATGATTTGTACTTCAAGTCGAGCAAGGAAGGTGGGAAATGTTGGCATATTAACTCAGTAGCAGAAGCTCTCGGTGAAAGCATCTGTCGTGTCCTGCCAGTTGTCCATGCACTCTGTGGATGTGACACAACCTCACGACTGTATGGTATTGGTAAAGGGGCTGCCTTGAGGAAAGTGAGGGAAGACAACGGTTTCTTGAAATGTATAGAAGCATTCTGTTGCCAAAGTGGAAGTAAAGACGCGATATCATCAGCTGGTGAAAAGGCCTTGGTTTATTTGTACGGGGGAAAAGGAAATGACACCCTTGACGGACTGCGAAAGACAAAGTTTTGCAACAAGGTGGCAAAAAGTTCAACTACCGTTGAAGTTCACAGCCTTCCCCCAACAACCGATGCAGCCAAATACCACTCGTTCCGAGTTTATTGTCAGGTCCAGGAATGGATGGGGAACTGTGTGGACCCCGAGAAATGGGGCTGGTGTCTGCGGAAGGGACAGCTTGAACCGAAGACGATGGATTCGCCAGTGGCTCCTGATTCACTACTGAAATTGGTCAGATGTCAGTGTAAGGGCAACTGTGACACTCAACGCTGTAGTTGCAAACGGAATGAGCTTGAATGTTCCAGTGCATGTGGTCAATGTAAAGGACTCTGTCAAAATAGCAACTTTGATGCAAGCACCGATGATCCAAGTGAATACGAACTCCTATCATGAATTACATAATTGGCTCTGAATGACGTCATACTACGTCATGTTTTTTTTTTTTTTTTTTTTATAAAAAAAGAGGGACAACAGGTCAAAAAACCCATACAAGCACAAAGTGCCTGTGTCACCCCTTGTGAAAGAGACAGTTCAGCCTGTCTGTAAGGTTTTTCGGCTGTAAATTAACCACTTTCCAGGTGTCCAAAAGTTGGAGACTTTTTATATGTTCATCAGAGGGACCTAATAAACAAGTTAAAGCCAAAAAACGTTGTTTGTAATACATTTATAGGGTCTAGGAGCAACCAGAAAAAAGTTATCTGTAAATTGAAGCTTTGGACGGCGGCCATCTTGAATTTATGCAAATTAACCACTTTCCCGGTGTCCAAAAGTTGGAGACTTTTTATATGTTCATCAGAGGGACCTAATAAACAAGTTAAGCCAAAAAACCTTCTATTACAATTTGTTCTAGGTCCAGTTAAATGATTGCTAGATTTACTGGACTATAAGCCCACCACCACCAGCCGCGCGGCTGTCTCGGCCCGCTCACACCTACTGGCCCGGCTCCCACACACACTACGGTACCTCCCCCTCCTATTCTCCCGCCATCTCCTACCTTACGAGCCACGTAAGTGTTTTTTATATGTCAGACGCACGTGATGCGTCGCTGGGAGTTGGTGATCAAACACTGCCGACGCAACACGTGCGACGCTGGGTCTCACCGGGTTAATATTATACCCCCTCTGGTTAACTCTGCAAAATCAGCTTCATGCTGGCCAGTTGTATTGTGTGTTAAGGTCTGATATAACCCATGTATGTTAGTTGTTAAGATAAGTGGATCACGAAGCATTGGTTGGCTTTCATATTGCCGCTTCCTATAATTACTAGTGTTCTGCTGGATTAGATAATGCTAGACTAGGAGTCTGATATTATAAGGTATTGTTTCCTATGAGTGCTGGCTTTAGTTAAAAGCTGCACGACATACCTGAGAACTGGAGTTGATTGAGTAAATTCTAGTCTGTGTGCCATTGAGAGTAGAGCATGCACGAATGAGGGCTTTTTGCCTATACCATTCTGCACTGTTCTAAGCTCGTTGTTTGTCTTTGAGGTACGCCAGGAGAACGCTAAATACTTCGGTATTAAGGTTTCTCAAGAGAGCTACCCTTCCCTATAACGTAATATTTGACGCACAGACTTGAGATTTGCACTAGGCTATGCGGCATGCCATGCGCACCAGTACCTCGTATCATTGACTCTAGCTAGACTTTATCAGTCACAGTAGACATTAAGTATATTAAACCAATTACTCTTTTTATGTATACCCGTTTATGATTACACAAGCATTTCGCAGCCTAGTTTGATGTATTGAGACACAAACGACTTAGGCTCTTTTTGTTGATAGGAATACTGCATTGTCGTGGCGATTATTATTATTGTTGTAGTGTTTAGGATATTCTTGGCTCCGACGGCATTATATATTCTGCCTTTTTGTGTGCATAGCCTGCACGAGCATTGTTCCGCTGCCTGCCTTTTTGGGTTCCATTTCCGATACGAGCATCTTTATAGCATCTAACATCTAAAGAAGATTCCTTGTTAGTGTTGAAGGACTTTAGTGCACTTTCTTTCATGCAGGAGTGCCTGACATTTATTGATTAAAGTAACGTAAGCTGTAACTTCTTTTACCACCTTACTTTGCATACCATAACCAAGCACCTTCGGTTATAGGTAGTACTAGGCTGTTTTCACATAACATTAAGCCTAGAGTAGACGCACATTTATTGAGAGTTTGATAGCCTATTATTGCATATAGAACTCTGTAGAGTATTTGTGTTCTTTGTTCACTGGGAATATACATCAGAGGTTGGAACTAGCGCTTTCCGTTGTAGCATTTATGCCATTACTAGTCCAATGAATAAGAGCCTTGATATATTTGAACCCCAGTCGTAACAAATGGCGACCTCGCCAGGATTTGGTGAACCTACATTTATTAGCAGGGAACATTTGTTGTTTTGGAGAATATTTTGCGGGGATCAGCAAGAATAATTTTTTTTCGCAACATAGTATAGCCCTTGAGTATTTCCGAGAATTTTTGTGTGTATATTGAGGTATAAGAGTTTGGGGTACTTCTTTTCTGAATATTGTGGTGAGAAATATTTGTGAGCATCATGTCTTATACCGGGTCAGAGGAGAATGGAGACACAGTACGTAATGTCGAAACTGAGGAACAGCAGCATGATGAAAAGGGTTAATCGGGTGAACTGTGAGGAGGATGCTAGGATATTTTTGCAATGGCCTGTTACTGCCGAGCGGTTGGAGGGTATGGATCGGTACGGTCTTCAATGCCTGGCCACAGCTATCGGTCATGCGGTTACTAGCAGCATGACCAAGGATAACTTGATAACGTGTGTACTGGGCAGGGTGACTGGTGAGCGAGATGGGTTGAGTGCTCAGAGCCCTTCGGCCATGCTTCCCCTACACTCGACTCCCAGCCATCCCAGTAGTTTGCCGACCCCGGGTACGCTTCCGCAGTTGGGTGGTGACTGGCAGGGTGGGTTGCCCCTGAGGGGACCACCGGTAATTTCAAACATTGTAGCACCTTCACCTCCTCAAGGGTTAACTCCAGAATTATTGCTTCAGCTCGAATTAGCGAAGATCCAGCAGCAAATAGAATTAGCCAAGATAGAAAAGAGAAAAACTATCAGTCAGCAGTCTCAGCACATAGAGCTAGCAAAAATCCAAGCGGATTTAGAGTCGACTAGGTACTGTGCCGACATGGACGTAGAGAAGTCGCGAGTAGAGGCAACGGGACAGCGACTTGGGGCTGGTAACCGTGTTGATGAGCAGTCTCTCTCGCACTTATTGAAACTGGTTCCGGTGTTTGATGAGAGTGGTGTAACAGAATTTTTCACACGCTTTGAGAAGAAGTGCCAGGAACACCAGTGGCCAGAGAATAAATGGGCAGCACTTGTATCCTCTAGATTAATAGGCAAGGGTCTTAAAGCCTACGATGCGTTACCTTTGGAGTTATGTATTGTGTACGAGGATCTCAAGGAGGCTGTCCTGAGGGCTTACGAACTGCAACCAGAAACGTATCGTTTGAAGTTCCGGGTTGTAACTAAGGGAAGAGATAGCACCTTTTTGGAACACGCCCGGGACTTGTCCGATGCTATGGGGAACTGGCTCCGATCTCAGAAGGTCACAACATTTGATGAAATTAAGCAGTTAATGATGTTGGAGCAGTTCTTTAAGAGCACGGGCGGTGATCTAACTTTGAACTTGAAGGAGAAAAACCCAAGAACTCTAGTCGAAGCAGCAGAAATGGCTGATCGACGGCTGTCGTTGATTCGGGGTTGCGGGTCCTCACAGAAGTACGATGTAAGTGCTAAGCACCGTTATCCTCCCCCTCCCCGTAACAATGACACATTTAAACAGAAGAGCCATGAAACTAAAACTGAATCCAAACCTTACACCACACCGTATGTGAAAAGTCAGGGGCCTTATACATCACAGTATAAGCCGAAACCGAAATTTATGTGTTTTAGTTGCCACTAGGAGGGTCATAAGGCAAATGAGTGCCCTAGTCGACCTCCTCCGGCAGCCGTGTCTTTTGCTCACGGCATTGGAGTGTTCAAGAGGACATCGGAGTTTGTTAGAGGCATTTCTTCCGAGGTATATACACTGCCAGTGCAGAAGGATCTGGAAGGCTTATTCCCTGTCCGTGATGCCTTTAGTGACCACAGGGGACTCGGTTGTGTGGAGTGGGGGGGTAGAAGACATGAGGTGAGAATTTTGCGTGACACTGGGGCATCGCAAACACTGTTGAGAAATTTCACTGGTAAACCTGTCAATACAGCGTGGGTGGTTGTGGTTCAGGGAGTTAATGCGACAAGGTCATACCCGCTTGTAAGAATGAAGGTGGAAGTTGATGGTGTGACTCGTGATCTGGATGTAGGAATTGTGGAGAAGTTACCTGTTGGGGGCGTCGACTTCCTTCTCGGCAACGACTTTGCGGGACCTACTTCTGAGGTTCCACCCTTAGTCGTTGTCGAGAAGCCGGCCGACGTGAGTAGGGAGGAGCAGGAGTGGGTTGAGAAGTGTCCGGGGCAGCCTATGGCGTGTGTCGTCACCGGAGATCCTGCATCCAGGGAGTCACATTCTGGTCAACAATCTTTAGATCAGCGGAGGAAGGGTACCGAGAAGGGGTTGAAAGTTGATGCGGTTGAGAGTTTAGTATCAACGGACCTTCTCGGGGACTCAGTATTAGGACCAAATATCGAGTCTGAAGAAGACCCAGTAACTGTTGTGGAAAAGGCAGAGGATGGGCTTAAAAAGACGAAAGAGTTGAAGGAGGACAGTGATGCACAGTCGGGAGATGTAGCAACAAGGTACCCTGACGCGTACCCTATGAGAAATGGGTCGGCGAAGACGGTGGTCCGAAGCTTGCTAGTGTATTTTTCCCGGTATGGTTACCCGCAGGGGCTTCAGTCAGTCCAGGGACCCAACTTCACTTCTAGCCTCTTTGTTCAAGCAATGCCGCAGCATGAGATTGTTGGGGTTGTGTCATCTGCATATCATCCGGAGAGCCAGGGTGTGTTAGAGCAATGGCACTCAGCCTTGAAATCTGTGCTTCGTTGTTGTTGCTTTGAGAGTGGGAAGGATTGCGATCTTGGCCTGCCATGTGTTTTATATGCTGTGCGGGAGGCACCTGCGGAGAGTTTGGGATTCAGCCCTAATGAGCTCGTCTTTGGACACTGTGTCAGAGGGCCTCTCTATATGGTTGAAGAAGTATGGGAGGGCGCAGAAAAACCTTATTCTATGCTCAAGTGTGTCCTCAACAGTCGAGAACGGATGTTGCGCAGTCTGGAGTTGGCTGGCCGTAATTTGACTAGCTCTCAGGCCCTCAGGAAGGACAGGTAGGACCTCAAGGTTGAACTCAGGGAGTTTCACGTGGGTCAGGAGGTGTTGATTCTACTGCCCCTTGTAGGTCACCCCTTATCCGCGAAGTACGCTGGTCCTTATAGGGTGGTGGAGGAGCTATCGGACCTGGTTTACTTGGTAGCCACTCCAGACAGACGGAAGCACAATCAGTTATGTCATGTTAATCCCATGAAGGAGTATGGGAGGCACCCCCCTGAGCCTCTCACTGTGCCTGTGATGACGTTTAGCAGTCAAGGTGGAGAAGGAGAATGGGACAGTCAAGCTCAGGTGGAGGATAACTGGAAGGATAAGAAGTTCAAATGGGCGCCTGAGTGTGAGAAGGTGTTTAGAGAAGTAAAACACCTGTTGTGCACTCACCCGATCCTCAGGGCCCCTGACTTTAGCCTACCTTTCCAACTAGCAACGGAGGCTAGTGGTGTGGGGGCTGGTGCCGTCCTTGTGGAAAAGAACGATGATGGGCTGGAGCATCCTGTTAGTTTCTGCTCGGAGAAGTACAATTCGGCCCAGGGGAGCTGCTCTGTTGTCGAGGAGGAGCTGCTGGCGGTTGTGCTTGCGCTGGGGCATTTCGAGGTCTATGTTCCAGCCTATGGTCCGGACGTTGTAGTTTACCCAGATCATCACCCTCTCAAGTTCTTGGACCAGTTTCACAATCGGAATATGAGGCTGACCAGGTGGTCACTAAGGTTATTGGTATATAACCTGGACATACGCCATATTGCCGGTTGTGACAACGTGGTTGCAGATGGTCGTTCAAGGGTATATGATCCTGGGTAGATTGACACACGGGTAGCCTCCTGCTTTAGTTTGGATAGTATTTTGCGCTTGGTGCTTGTTGGCTCGCGGTTGTAGCCCAGCGTATTGGGTCGTAAAGCAGGAGTTGAGCGTTTGGTATGGAAGAAAAAACTAGGCTTGCCCCTATAGTGCAGCCGAAATAAACACATTATAAACATAAAAAATCAAATAAAAACTCTTTCTTTGATAGTTCAATTTTTTTAGTATGTTATAGCAGTAATTCTGAGTTGCACTCCTCTCAGAATGCTGGTCTAGAGAAGCTCGCTCTTGAGGAGCATAACTACATATAATTTAACTTATGGTGTTGGGGAGGGTTATAATTTTGATAAATGTTTTGTTGAAGAACTGTGCCAGATATTTTACTGCCGCTGGGTGATGGGAAGTGGAGATATAGCATGGGTTCTAACCATCAGATTTTTGTGAGCCTTGGGGCCTCTGAGAAAAATCTTGGGGGGGTGTGACGTTAACCACTCCGTTAGAACCGCATGGCTTGTCCTACAGTGACTCACTAGGATCGCCAGGGCAGTGGATGGGGCTACAGTTTATGTATTAGAGTGCTTTATTTCATATGAAAGCTTGTGTCATGGGCAGTCCAGAAAGGCTCTTTGTTTTCACCCATGTCAAGGCTTTATATATTTAATTGTAAAGTATATGTTTTATCATTAACTAGTAATGATGGGATCTGGGAGAGAGAGAGCGAGTAGAACAGAGTGAGAGGGGGGCGCGCAGTGTTTTTGTCCCGCTCGATGACGTCACGGCTGGCTGCCTCGCGGGGGTTGGTGGAGAGAGGTCCTTACCATGCTGCAAGCTCTCTTGCTAGTGGCTAGAGGACTTGTAACCGCTTTTTTCCCACGCGCCTCGAGCTAGTGCGAGTATATATACAGTTCCTCGCCACTCTCTCCCTCAGATCTGGTTTCTAGAACGCACCCATCTTTTTCCCTTGCTATCTGTCCCCTGCTCCGCACCTGAGAATCTTTTCCTCTGCCTACCTCTCTCTTTTTCATATCTTTCACCACCTTGTTATTAATATTATACCCCCTCTGGTTAACTCTGCAAAATCAGCTTCATGCTGGCCAGTTGTATTGTGTGTTAAGGTCTGATATAACCCATGTATGTTAGTTGTTAAGATAAGTGGATCACGAAGCATTGGTTGGCTTTCATATTGCCGCTTCCTATAATTACTAGTGTTCTGCTGGATTAGATAATGCTAGACTAGGAGTCTGATATTATAAGGTATTGTTTCGTATGAGTGCTGGCTTTACTTAAAAGTTGCACGACATACCTGAGAACTGGAGTTGATTGAGTAAATTCTAGTCTGTGTGCCATTGAGAGTAGAGCATGCACGAATGAGGGCTTTTTGCCTATACCATTCTGCACTGTTCTAAGCTCGTTGTTTGTCTTTGAGGTACGCCAGGAGAATGCTTAATACTTCGGTATTAACCCTTAATTAGCGGCAAGCAACATAAGTCGAGTTAAATAAAGCTGGACTATGTGGCGGCGCTCGACATAACTCGAGTGGCAATTTCAGCACGTAATGTGGCTGAGAGAGAGAGACAAGTGGTGGCAGGAGACTAGCGAGCGTATGACTGCTCCAGACCACCGCGGCGAACCTACTGACACAAATCTCAGCTCCCTCCTCCCTCTCTCACTCGCTACATACTCAATTATGTACCGAAAGTACCGAATTACCTGCTTTTTGCACTCGCGTTGCACGGTTATTGCAAGAAAACTATCCATCATACAAGGATCGTTATGGTGTCATTCGAAAGCTCTGTTTATGCCCTTTCAGGGATAGGTACTTGTTTTACGTTCTGGGTCTTATTTAGGCATGAAAATGATCACGTAAACAGCCCTATTTTGGCTAAAAACACCCCGCTGGGCGGTACACATAAATAAACCGCATAGGCCGCTCGTAAGGTGTTAAGGTTTCTCAAGAGAGCTACCCTTCCCTATAACGTAATATTTGACGCACAGACTTGAGATTTGCACTAGGCTATGCGGCATGCCATGCGCACCAGTACCTCGTATCATTGACTCTAGCTAGACTTTATCAGTCACAGTAGACATTAAGTATATTAAACCAATTACTCTTTTTATGTATACCCGTTTATGATTACACAAGCATTTCGCAGCCTAGTTTGATGTATTGAGACACAAACGACTTAGGCTCTTTTTGTTGATAGGAATACTGCATTGTCGTGGCGATTATTATTATTGTTGTAGTGTTTAGGGTATTCTTGGCTCCGACGGCATTATATATTCTGCCTTTTTGTGTGCATAGCCTGCACGAGCATTGTTCCGCTGCCTGCCTTTTTGGGTTCCATTTCCGATACGAGCATCTTTATAGCATCTAACATTTAAAGAAGATTCCTTGTTAGTGTTGAAGGACTTTAGTGCACTTTCTTTCATGCAGGAGTGCCTGACATTTATTGATTAAAGTAACGTAAGCTGTAACTTCTCTTACCACCTTACTTTGCATACCATAACCAAGCACCTTCGGTTATAGGTAGTACTAGGCTGTTTTCACATAACATTAAGCCTAGAGTAGACGCACATTTATTGAGAGTTTGATAGCCTATTATTGCATATAGAACTCTGTAGAGTATTTGTGTTCTTTGTTCACTGGGAATATACATCAGAGGTTGGAGCTAGCGCTTTCCGTTGTAGCATTTATGCCATTACTAGTCCAATGAATAAGAGCCCTGATATATTTGAACCCCAGTCGTAACAAATGGCGACCTCGCCAGGATTTGGTGAACCTACATTTATTAGCAGGGAACATTTGTTGTTTTGGAGAATATTTGCGGGGATCAGCAAGAATAAATTTTTTTCGCAACATAGTATAGCCCTTGAGTATTTCCGAGAATTTTTGTGTGTATATTGAGGTATAAGAGTTTGGGGTACTTCTTTTCTGAATATTGTGGTGAGAAATTTTTGTGAGCATCATGTCTTATACCGGGTCAGAGGAGAATGGAGACACAGTACGTAATGTCGAAACTGAGGAACAGCAGCATGATGAAAGGGTTAATCGGGTGAACTGTGAGGAGGATGCTAGGATATTTTTGCAATGGCCTGTTACTGCCGAGCGGTTGGAGGGTATGGATCGGTACGGTCTTCAATGCCTGGCCACAGCTATCGGTCATGCGGTTACTAGCAGCATGACCAAGGATAACTTGATAACGTGTGTACTGGGCAGGGTGACTGGTGAGCGAGATGGGTTGAGTGCTCAGAGCCCTTCGGCCATGCTTCCCCTACACTCGACTCCCAGCCATCCCAGTAGTTTGCCGACCCTGGGTACGCTTCCGCAGTTGGGTGGTGACTGGCAGGGTGGGTTGCCCCTGGGGGGACCACCGGTAATTTCAAACATTGTAGCACCTTCACCTCCTCAAGGGTTAACTCCAGAATTATTGCTTCAGCTCGAATTAGCTAAGATCCAGCAGCAAATAGAATTAGCCAAGATAGAAGAGAGAAAAACTATCAGTCAGCAGTCTCAGCACATAGAGCTAGCAAAAATCCAAGCGGATTTAGAGTCGACTAGGTACTGTGCCGACATGGACGTAGAGAAGTCGCGAGTAGAGGCAACGGGACAGCGACTTGGGGCTGGTAACCGTGTTGATGAGCAGTCTCTCTCGCACTTATTGAAACTGGTTCCGGTGTTTGATGAGAGTGGTGTAACAGAATTTTTCACACGCTTTGAGAAGAAGTGCCAGGAACACCAGTGGCCAGAGAATAAATGGGCAGCACTTGTATCCTCTAGATTAATAGGCAAGGGTCTTAAAGCCTACGATGCGTTACCTTTGGAGTTATGTATTGTGTACGAGGATCTCAAGGAGGCTGTCCTGAGGGCTTACGAACTGCAACCAGAAACGTATCGTTTGAAGTTCCGGGTTGTAACTAAGGGAAGAGATAGCACCTTTTTGGAACACGCCCGGGACTTGTCCGATGCTATGGGGAACTGGCTCCGATCTGAGAAGGTCACAACATTTGATGAAATTAAGCAGTTAATGATGTTGGAGCAGTTCTTTAAGAGCACGGGCGGTGATCTAACTTTGAACTTGAAGGAGAAAAACCCAAGAACTCTAGTCGAAGCAGCAGAAATGGCTGATCGACGGCTGTCGTTGATTCGGGGTTGCGGGTCCTCACAGAAGTACGATGTAAGTGCTAAGGACCGTTATCCTCCCCCTCCCCGTAACAATGACACATTTAAACAGAAGAGCCATGAAACTAAAACTGAATCCAAACCTTACACCACACCGTATGTGAAAAGTCAGGGGCCTTATACATCACAGTATAAGCCGAAACAGAAATTTATGTGTTTTAGTTGCCACCAGGAGGGTCATAAGGCAAATGAGTGCCCTAGTCGACCTCCTCCGGCAGCCGTGTCTTTTGCTCACGGCATTGGAGTGTTCAAGAGGACATCGGAGTTTGTTAGAGGCATTTCTTCCGAGGTAAATACACTGCCAGTGCAGAAGGATCCGGAAGGCTTATTCCCTGTCCGTGATGCCTTTAGTGACCACAGGGGACTCGGTTGTGTGGAGTGGGGGGGTAGAAGACATGAGGTGAGAATTTTGCGTGACACTGGGGCATCGCAAACACTGTTGAGAAATTTCACTGGTAAACCTGTCAATACGGCGCGGGTGGTTGTGGTTCAGGGAGTTAATGCGACAAGGTCATACCCGCTTGTAAGAATGAAGGTGGAAGTTGATGGTGTGACTCGTGATCTGGATGTAGGAATTGTGGAGAAGTTACCTGTTGGGGGCGTCGACCTCCTTCTCGGCAACGACTTTGCGGGACCTACTTCTGAGGCTCCACCCTTAGTCGTTGTCGAGAAGCCGGCCGACGTGAGTAGGGAGGAGCAGGAGTGGGTTGAGAAGTGTCCGTGCAGCCTATGGCGTGTGTTGTCACCGGAGATCCTGCATCCAGGGAGTCACATTCTGGTCAACAATCTTTAGATCAGCGGAGGAAGGGTACCGAGAAGGGGTTGAAAGTTGATGCGGTTGAGAGTTTAGTATCAACGGACCTTCTCGGGGACTCAGTATTAGGACCAAATATCGAGTCTGAAGAAGACCCAGTAACTGTTGTGGAAAAGGCAGAGGATGGGCTTAAAAAGACGAAAGAGTTGAAGGAGGACAGTGATGCACAGTCGGGAGATGTCAGCAACAAGGTACCCTGACGCGTACCCTATGAGAAATGGGTCGGCGAAGACGGTGGTCCGAAGCTTGCTAGTGTATTTTTCCCGGTATGGTTACCCGCAGGGGCTTCAGTCAGTCCAGGGACCCAACTTCACTTCTTGCCTCTTTGTTCAAGCAATGCCGCAGCATGAGATTGTTGGGGTTGTGTCATCTGCATATCATCCGGAGAGCCAGGGTGTGTTAGAGCGATGGCACTCAGCCTTGAAATCTGTGCTTCGTTGTTGTTGCTTTGAGAGTGGGAAGGATTGGGATCTTGGTCTGCCATGTGTTTTGTATGCTGTGCGGGAGGCACCTGGGGAGAGTTTGGGATTCAGCCCTAATGAGCTCGTCTTTGGACACCGTGTCAGAGGGCCTCTCCATATGGTTGAAGAAGTATGGGAGGGCGCAGAAAAACCTTGTTCTATGCTCAAGTGTGTCCTCAACAGTCGAGAACGGATGTTGCGCAGTCTGGAGTTGGCTGGCCGTAATTTGACTAGCTCTCAGGCCCTCAGGAAGGACAGGTACGACCTCAAGGTTGAACTCAGGGAGTTTCACGTGGGTCAGGAGGTGTTGATTCTACTGCCCCTTGTAGGTCACCCCTTATCCGCGAAGTACGCTGGTCCTTATAGGGTGGTGGAGGAGCTATCGGACCTGGTTTACTTGGTAGCCACTCCAGACAGACGGAAGCGCAATCAGTTATGTCATGTTAATCCCATGAAGGAGTATGGGAGGCACCCCCCTGAGCCTCTCACTGTGCCTGTGATGACGTTTAGCAGTCAAGGTGGAGAAGGAGAACGGGACAGTCAAGCTCAGGTGGAGGATAACTGGAAGGATAAGAAGTTCAAATGGGCGCCTGAGTGTGAGAAGGTGTTTAGAGAAGTAAAACACCTGTTGTGCACTCACCCGATCCTCAGGGCCCCTGACTTTAGCCTACCTTTCCCACTAGCAATGGAGGCTAGTGGTGTGGGGGCTGGTGCCGTCCTTGTGGAAAAGGACGATGATGGGCTGGAGCATCCTGTTAGTTTCTGCTCGGAGAAGTACAATTCGGCCCAGGGGAGCTGCTCTGTTGTCGAGGAGGAGCTGCTGGCGGTTGTGCTTGCGCTGGGGCATTTCGAGGTCTATGTTCCAGCCTATGGTCCGGTCATTGTAGTTTACCCAGATCATCACCCTCTCAAGTTCTTGGACCAGTTTCACAATCGGAATATGAGGCTGACCAGGTGGTCACTAAGGTAATTGGTATATAACCTGGACATACGCCATATTGCTGGTTGTGACAACGTGGTTGCAGATGGTCGTTCAAGGGTATATGATCCTGGGTAGATTGACACACGGGTAGCCTCCTGCTTTAGTTTGGATAGTATTTTGCGCTTGGTGCTTGTTGGCTCGCGGTTGTAGCCCAGCGTATTGGGTCGTAAAGCAGGAGTTGAGCGTTTGGTATAGAAGAAAAACTAGGCTTGCCCCTATAGTGCAGCCGAAATAAACAAATTATAAACATAAAAAATCAAATAAAAACTTTCTTTGATAGTTGAATATTTTTAGTATGTTATAGCAGTAATTCTGAGTTGCACTCCTCTCAGAATGCTGGGCTAGAGAAGCTCGCTCTTGAGGAGCATAACTACATATAATTTAACTTATGGTGTTGGGGAGGGTTATAATTTTGATAAATGTTTTGTTGAAGAACTGTGCCAGATATTTTACTGCCGCTGGGTGATGGGAAGTGGAGTTATAGCATGGGTTCTAGCCATCAGATTTTTGTGAGCCTTGGGGCCTCTGAGAAAAATCTTGGGGGGGGTGTGACGTTAACCACTCCGTTAGAACCGCATGGCTTGTCCTACAGTGACTCACTAGGATCGCCAGGGCAGTAGATGGGGCTACAGTTTATGTATTAGAGTGCTTTATTTCATATGAAAGCTTGTGTCATGGGCAGTCCAGAAAGGCTCTTTGTTTTCACCCATGTCAAGGCTTTATATATTTAATTGTAAAGTATATGTTTTATCATTAACTAGTAATGATGGGATCTGGGAGAGAGAGAGCGAGTAGAACAGAGTGAGAGGGGGGCGCAGTGTTTTTGTCCCGCTCGATGACGTCATGGCTGGCTGCCTCGCGGGGGTTGGTGGAGAGAGGTCCTTACCATGCTGCAAGCTCTCTTGCTAGTGGCTAGAGGACTTGTAACCGCTTTTTTCCCACGCGCCTCGAGCTAGTGCGAGTATATATACAGTTCCTCGCCACTCTCTCCCTCAGATCTGGTTTCTAGAACGCACCCATCTTTTTCCCTTGCTATCTGTCCCCTGCTCCGCACCTGAGAATCTTTTCCTCTGCCTACCTCTCTCTTTTTCATATCTTTCACCACCTTGTTATTAATATTATACCCCCTCTGGTTAACTCTGCAAAATCAGCTTAATGCTGGCCAGTTGTATTGTGTGTTTAGGTCTGATATAACCCATGTATGTTAGTTGTTAAGATAAGTGGATCACGAAGCATTGGTTGGCTTTCATATTGCCGCTTCCTATAATTACTAGTGTTCTGCTGGATTAGATAATGCTAGACTAGGAGTCTGATATTATAAGGTATTGTTTCCTATGAGTGCTGGCTTTAGTTAAAAGCTGCACGACATACCTGAGAACTGGAGTTGATTGAGTAAATTCTAGTCTGTGTGCCATTGAGAGTAGAGCATGCACGAATGAGGGCTTTTTGCCTATACCATTCTGCACTGTTCTAAGCTCGTTGTTTGTCTTTGAGGTACGCCAGGAGAATGCTTAATACTTCGGTATTAAGGTTTCTCAAGAGAGCTACCCTTCCCTATAACGTAATATTTGACGCACAGACTTGAGATTTGCACTAGGCTATGCGGCATGCCATGCGCACCAGTACCTCGTATCATTGACTCTAGCTAGACTTTATCAGTCACAGTAGACATTAACCCTCTCCGACATATGACGCAATTTTGAGCCTATTAGGGATACTTTAAAACCTTTGTTACCATCAGGGGTATTTAGAAACCTTTAGTTTAGTTACTTCAACCTCTGCAGTTGTCTTTGAGTTAGCTGTGGGCAGAAAACTAATTTTGGAGAGGTAATTATAAGAGTGAGAGAACTCTATTTCTTATTGATAATCTGGCAACCTCTGCGTCATATGAGTCTGAAAGGGTTAAGTATATTAAACCAATTACTCTTTTTATGTATACCCGTTTATGATTACACAAGCATTTCGCAGCCTAGTTTGATGTATTGAGACACAAACGACTTAGGCTCTTTTTGTTGATAGGAATACTGCATTGTCGTGGCGATTATTATTATTGTTGTAGTGTTTAGGGTATTCTTGGCTCTGACGGCATTATATATTCTGCCTTTTTGTGTGCATAGCCTGCACGAGCATTGTTCCGCTGCCTGCCTTTTTGGGTTCCATTTCCGATACGAGCATCTTTATAGCATCTAACATTTAAAGAAGATTCCTTGTTAGTGTTGAAGGACTTTAGTGCACTTTCTTTCATGCAGGAGTGCCTGACATTTATTGATTAAAGTAACGTAAGCTGTAACTTCTCTTACCACCTTACTTTGCATACCATAACCAAGCACCTTCGGTTATAGGTAGTACTAGGCTGTTTTCACATAACATTAAGCCTAGAGTAGACGCACATTTATTGAGAGTTTGATAGCCTATTATTGCATATAGAACTCTGTAGAGTATTTGTGTTCTTTGTTCACTGGGAATATACATCAGAGGTTGGAACTAGCGCTTTCCGTTGTAGCATTTATGCCATTACTAGTCCAATGAATAAGAGCCCTGATATATTTGAACCCCAGTCGTAACACTAAGAACATTGACTGGGTACACCTTCCCACACAGCTCTACTTCACCCTCATGAATGAAAGCCCGGCACCAAGCGAGCGAGGCTTCTGGACCTGCATTGGTACCTAGTTGAGGCACTTTGTCGGGGGCAGGCTGTGCCACGGCCGTTGGCACCCCAGGCTTCATCCTTCGATCTGCCTTCAACCTCAGTAACAAGGATTCATCCCCTCCTCCCTGGATACCAACAACTAACAACACAGGCTTAGCAGGTGCTGCAGAAGACTTTGCCTTGGGACAGTTTGGTTTAATATGTCCGGTCTGTTTACACCCATAACACCTAACACCACTGGAATCAGGTCGGGCTGAATTTTGTGATTTCTGTTTGTCTCCACCGTTATTGTTGCGTGTGGGACCAGGGCCACTATTACTGTACCCTCCACTTCCACCTGCTCTGTACTTCTCTTCACGTGCAGTCGTGGGGGGGGGGCATATCTGGCACGATCAGTAAAACCCTTGGTTGGCAACACTCGATCGTCAGCCCACACGGCAGCATCAGACAGGTTGCCGGGGCGCTTCTCACGGATCTATTGGCAAATCTCCTTGTCGAGATTATTGGTATAGTGTTTAACAGGAACAGCTCAACTGCCTCATTTAAATTGGTTACATTTTCACTCAAAAGCCAACGAGACAAACAATCATGGAGGTACTTGGCAAGCTCAACATGAGTATGATTAGGCTTCTTCCTTGCATTACGAAATTTAAGGCGATAGGCTTCTGGTCCGAGTTCATAAGCCTTAACCCTTCCAGCCCGGCTTTCCTTTTATAAGGACACCGCGGCAGTTGGGCAGGACCCCGGGTGTCCTTATAACAGGCAGTAAGCTTGAAAGCCTATTCAGCTTGGTCTGAACTCTGTGCGTCCGACGCATGTCAACAAAGCCGGTCATTGCGTCACCGCACCTCCGAAAACATGAAGGAGACGTTGGATCAATGTTGTTGTATGGTATGACGAAATTAGTGTCTGAAAAGCTCCGATATTGTCAACATCGCGGACAAATTCGCTCCACGGAAATCGTCATTACAACTGAACCAATTGACTTACAGAGCTCGACTCAATGCCAGTCTACAGATTGGAAACCGCACTACGTTTAGAGATGCGTGGGAAATTTCTAGCAGTTAAAATAACAAAGATACGGTAGCCTAGGCCTAGACGTTTTTCGGCCAAATCGTCCGGGTACCTGACACTGTCCTTAGGAGGGAGACCCCGGGTCAGAAGGGTTAAGGATAGCCTGTTTTAAATTATCATATCCTGCTAAGTCCTCCACTGACATCCTATCATATGCCTCGAGCGCTTTTCCCTTGAGAACATTTGCCACCAATGCCGCCCAGCGTTCCCGTGGCCACTCGAACTCCCGTGCTTTCTTTTTGAATCGCTGGAACCATTTAGTGACTTTTTCCTCGTCAAAAGCGGGAAAGAGCTTCAGGCTACGAGACAAATTTAACTCGCCAGGTTCCTCCCTGTGTACCGTGCCAACTTGTCCCCTTGTGTACCTACCCCCATCTACCTCACCTTGGGTTCTTTGTAACTCCATTGTCATTCTCTGTGTTTCTAACCTCTCCTGCATCTCTCTCTCTTCTCATTTCTCCTGCATTTCCAATTTCTTCAACTCTAGTTGTAGTAGAGCATCACTCGATAGCCCTACCGGGGAAAAAGTAGGGGGGTGGTGTAGGAGCATAAGCGGGACGGTAACGTGGCTGAATCGTAGAAAGTCTGGCTGGGATAAATGGGGGGGGGGGGGGAGGTGTAACCTGGTTCTGTGCCGCCCAGCCAGTGGCAGGAGTAGAGTGTAAAGGATAAAAATGAGGTTGAGTAAGTTTGGGCACACCAGGGGGCACGTCAGGCAACAACGGAGGTATAACAGTAGGAAATATCAACTGGGAAGACACAATGCTATCATTAAGAGGACTGCATGTGCGCGGCAGAGAGCGTGCAGGTGAGATATAGCCTCCTGCCGGCACAGTTGTTTGCTCAGCCCCCTCTGGAACATCATAATAATATTGCCATATATACTGCTGACATGATTCCCTCGTGGTAAGAAGAGACTCCTCTACTCCGAACACTGATGCGATCAACCTCAATTCCTCCACCCGTCTCAACTGCATCTGCTTCCATTCTGAAGAACTCCGAAGGCACACCCTCGCATCCTCCTTACTGGTGATGTGCAACGGCACGACACTCCCTCCCTCGTCCTCTCTTGCTTGTTGTTCAGACATAGTAAAATATAAAATGCTAGACACCTATTCTAAAAAAAAATCTTATCAAAATAAATCTTACTAATACTGCTGGTACTATTCTGATTATCCTGGCAAGGTCGCCACTGTTACGAATCTGGACCTCAGTTGCTCAGAGACTGTATACAAAATAATTACTAAAGCAAATGCACCTAGTCTCTCTACCAAGCAACACCACGACGCAACAGGTAAGAGCACAATAAACGCTTCCAGGCTCTTCTCAGGGCTTAACTGCACACTGAACGCTCCTATTCTGAATAATATGTAGAACAGAAATACTCATGTAACCTACTAGCTACGAGAACTCGAAACCAACACCGGGATTAGCAATGCTGGGTTGGATAATCAAAACAGTTAAATACATAGGTTACCAGCAGACATCAAAGAAAGAAGAGTGCAGATGTACTTCGAGCATAATAGGCTAAGCGCACTCTCGACAGTACTAAACCGTGTGCAAACCAGCCAACAGTAATCCACTCTCAACCAAAGAGAGTTGCACATAATAATATTGTATACATATAATAATGAACTAACAATACAAAGCAGTGTCCTAATATGACTACTAACCTCGGGGTGATATTAGTGGAAGCAGGTTGCCCTGACCACACCTAATATCACACCAATATATCCTACTTCAACCTGGGCCCCCCCAGTAAGATTCCGCCCAAAAACAATGAACTCGAGAGAGTCCACCTCCCACACTCACCCTCACAAGGGGAGGCTGAACCCTGTTCTGAGCCCAGACATCAAAATTTCTAATTATTGTGTTCTTGTTCTATAATGCTTCTTTCAACATAGGAGAATAGCATAGGAAGGAACAAAAAAACATATCGCATCCATAACCCCCCGGGCCGGGGGTTCGACCTCGACCCCAAAAAAACAATTTTCTTTTTTCTTTCAGCCACACAAATTTTTGTTTTGTGTCTGTAGTCTAAAGGGCTGCTGTAAGCAATAGAAATGATCATATGAGGGCATAAACACCCATATGATATCCCTAGGGCCCCCTTGGGTGTGGGGGGGGGGGGGGGGGGGGGCAAAATCATGGATTTTGGTAGAAATTCTGTAAAACATATCAGTGAGGGCAACCCCTGACGAAATTTTTTTTTAGTTAGCCATAACTCTCGATCTTCTATGTGCACACTATGATAGAAAACGGAAGCTAAGGAGGACAAACTGTTTTATCTGCTCCAAAAATAATTTAGAGTGACGAAAATCTAAGAATTTGTGTGGTTTGGTATCATTTTTTTGCACTTACGAGTCCATCTATATTTTTATCTATTGCTCAAATGCATTCCCCTTCTAAATAGAGTACATATGGGTACATAAGAACTTCAGCCTCTCCTATATTAAATTAAAATTAAGTATTAAATTAATCCCATAGACAATCCACACACACACACATCCATACCCCTACATATTTTTTCCCAGTGTTTGTGCTTAGGACCCGGTAATAACCTTGACGGTTCTGCCTCAGCGATTGTGTTTGCTCCCTGTCTCGGGTTTCGAACTGAGGCAACGGAGTGTTTAATATTAAGTAGAAATCCAGCTTCAGTCTGGGCCCCCACCCATAGTTATTAAATTTAATTTTAATTTAATAAGAGGAGGCTGAAGTCTTGACCCCCAAGTCAACCTGTATAAGAGATAGTGTTTCTGGCATTATACCATCTTATTACATATGGTAATATTAAGACTCGCTGAAAAAATCAGATCTCTATGTGCGCGCGCGAGCACAAAATGTCATAAAATGTTATTGCACTTTCGTAAAATCATCTAGTCACTCAAAATTGTTCAAATTTCCCGCAATTTTTGCATGGCATAGAGTACAAGCATCCCCTACACCATGTCATTTAAATTAACCCGAATTGAATAATAGAAGGTGCTGAACAAAATATATTACATTATTATGTTTGGGTTACAGCTGATTTGACTCCAAAAAGGTCAAAACTCGGCAAATCCTCATTTATTTAAACGGACAGGCATTCCTATGTACCCCTATGTACTCTATTTAGAAGGGGAATGCATTTGAGCAATAGATACAAATATAGATGGACTCGTAAGTGCAAAAATTCACAAAAACACACAAATTCTTAGATTTTCGTCACTCTAAATTATTTGGGGGCAGAGAAAACAGTTTGTCCTCCTTAGCTTCTGTTTTCTATCATAGCGTGCACATTGATCGAGAGTTATGGCAAACTAAACAAAATTTTCGTCAGGGGTTGCCCTCACTGATATGTTTTACAGACTTTTTACCAAAATCCATGATTTTGATATCATATGGGTGTTTATGCCCTCATATGATAATTTCTATTGGTTACAGCAGCCCATTAGACTACAGACACAAAAACAAAATTTGTGTGGCTGAAAGAAAAGATTTTTTTTTTCGGGGGTCGAGGTCGAACCCCCGGCCTGGGCGGTTATGGATGCGATATGTTTTGTGTTCCTTCCTATGCTATTCTCCTATGTTGAAAGAAGCATTATAGAACAAGAACACAATAATTAGAAATGTTTATGTCTGGGCTCAGAACAGGGTTCAGCCTCATTAATTTAAATTAATTAAAATATTAACAGAGCTATTAGTAAGGACCCCGGCAAGACTCCCAGCTCTCCCTATCACGGATCCCGAAGTAAGCCACCGGAGGTACAGGACATGTGATCAAAATGGAAATATAATAAATGCTGATCAGAGGAAAAGAATAATCAAAAGAATAAATGAATGTCTAGGATTCTCTGTTAATTACGTTACGTTAATATCTGTGCAAGCAAGGACAACAAAAGGGGCAGACTGGTGGGCAACGAGAGAGAGAGAGCACCACCTGTGCGTCTGACCGCCTAGCAGAGAATGGCGAGGCCTCGTGTCACTAGCGGGAGCCGGCCTCAAAACTAAATGGTTGCAATATATCACCACACAATATGATAACACTATAGGACACTTCACAAGAATAACTTATAATAACGTATTCCTGTGTTAACATATTGGCTAAAACAGCGTGGCAGATAAAATAAAGTATATCTTGATATTGTAACACAACTAAACTTGCAATGGTTACGTAATTAAACAAAAACGCCTGGTGCCAGCAAAATCACCTCCCCCCCGAGAGACAGGAGCAACATTCCTTCCTTCCCTTCCCTCCACTCGCTTGCAACCTGACACAAGGTTGCCGCTATCAATTTCATACCCGAAACTGATAAGACTCTATTGGCTCATTCTACACAAAAGTTTATTGAGACAAAAATGCTTAGAGGTACGGCAAAACTAGCAGAGTTGATATTGATTAAATCAATTTGATTTAATCACTTGATTTAATCAATGATTGTTTTACCAAAAAAATCATGATTTTTTAGATTTTTTTGATTTTTTTGATTTTTTTTTAACTGTGAATCAAGATAAAAAGAATTCTGAAGATTTATCATGCTTTCATAAGTTTGTGTAGGCATTGGTTCATTGTAAGATAGTAGATACTGGTACATTATGTAGTAACACAAATAACTGATAGCTTTTAAATTTACAAATATATGTATACAGTATTACCTTTCAACTTTAAAAGAGTACATTGTATGTTATAAATTCCTCTACTTGAATTACTACTCAATAGGGCGGGGGGATATTTAAAAAAAATAAAAAAAATAAAAAAAATAAAATAAATACAAAAAATCAAATAAATCAATGATTTTTTATTTTTTTGTATTTAAAAAAAAAAAAAAAAAATCAACAACCCTGAAAACTAGACATGTGCAATTAGAAGGGTATCAGAGTGAAACTCACAATACCAGGTCTTTCTAATAGACTTGGCACAGCTGCCTACAGAAGACAGGCGCCTACTAAAGTCTGGCTACCCCTAAAAGACCCTGGTCATTGTGACAATATATATATATATATATATATATGTATATCTATATCACAGCACATAATAATATAAGGTAATATAAAGAGGCCAGGACCATCTCATTGGGCCTTGTTCTGTCCAGTTACATCCATTAACTAGGCCGTCGTTTTGTTAATTACGAGTTAGGACTATTATTGTAGTGGTTCTCTTAGAGCACAAATGTAGTGCCTTGGTTGTCTGTCTGCGTACGTCTATGATAAATTAAATATGCAGAAATAATATTTACTGTTACAACTATATTATAGCATTGTGTTTGCAAGGAGGGCCACACTATATGTACCTCTCATTACGGTTATCAGTTACTTCGTTCACAAGTACGTTCGCTTAAAAATAGTTTTGATAACACTATAGTTACACACACTGACCACACGATGAAGTCGTTATGTTAAACTAGGATACTTAGGGTTAAGTTTAAGGTTTGATGTAATGTTTGAGAACATGAGGTCTAAGTTTAAGTAAGATTATCTTAGGAATGATCTAATGATAGGATTGGTTTGGTTAGGTTTAATTAGATTCCATTAGGTTAGGTTGCGATAGGCTAAGTGAATGTCGGGTGTGGGCGAAGCCTCTTTGGACGAAAACCTTTGTGTGAAAACACAGTACACATGTATTACATCCTTTATAGTACAGTACAATTAGCTACTATTTTTGTCAAACCCGGACATTTAGAATGGCAAGCTGAAACTTTGGGGATATGTAGAGGAGGTCTACAGTGACTTTATGCCAAAAGTCCCAAAAAATCCCATAACGGGATTTTTGAGTTATTGATAAAAAATGTCGGCCATCTTGGATTTACGAGTGTGTTTCAGATATTGATGTTCAGGGCTAAGCAAATCGTATTTATAAGTGAAAAAATTATAATTCCTGTGGTTCAAGGGTAAGAGAATCGAAATATGTAAACAAAATCAAAATTAAATACATTTGGGTTAAGTTAAAGACTTTTATATACAGTATACAAAACCATTTACGAGCTTTTGATTACAAACATATTAATTCACATAGTAATGAAAATAGTAGAGATATTGTAAATGTGCCTTAAATAAATCATCTTCTGCTTTCAATTAGCTTTACAATGGCACCAGAATGATCTTTCTAGGACCCTTCAGTGCTGAGATATCTTTGTTTTTAAGTACTGTACATAAGTAAGAATATTTTCGCTAGTACGTCGGGACAGGATTGTAGGAAATACTACGTTACTTATTGAAGTATAACAGGCAAGTTAGCGTAGTTTGCATTTAGTTTCAGAAAAAAATGGAGTGCTGATAGTGTTTCTATACTGTCTTGATAATTATAAGGTTCTTTGTTTATACCTGTTATACAAGTACCAGGTAGGTGTATTTCCCATGCATTTGATCCATATTCATAGTTTTGTCAACCTAAATACAATGATTTGTGTATAATTTATATATTTAGATTACAGGGTTTGTTTCTTTCCAGGGGGAATGATGTGATCCAGATATAAAAATATCCAGAATTGAGAAAATACGATGGGAATGGAGGCAAAACCATGCATTCTGTGTGAACCCACTGACAATGACTGTTATGGCGAAACTGTACAGGTAACGAGAGGCTTGCATAAACTAATTGAGTGTAGCACAGTCACTTCAAAGGGGGACAATGTAAAAGAACAGTTGAAAAATAAGAAGACAGTTGTGGTCCATGTCAAATGTAGAAAAGACTACACAAGGCGTTTGGAACCTATGCCTAAAAAGACTCAGGGTCATCCATCTCCTGTTATCAGACGCACATTTGATTTTAAAACTCAGTGTATATTTTGTGAAAATAACATTTCTGTTGATGTAAACAAATTTAGAAACCAAAGAAACTTTGAATACAGTGTCGTGGAAACACTCGAAATTCTAAATCATATTCGTTTGAATGCAGAAAACCGAAATTATAACTGGGGTAGAGAAGTCCTTGTCCGAGTATCTTGGGGCAGCTGAAGGGTAGTACCATCGTAATTGCTACAAATATTTCTTTAGACCCAATTCTGACAAGCCTGGGACAGCTAAACTGCAAGGGCGTAAAGCAGATGAAGACAAATCAGAGGCCTTTAAGAAACTGTGTGAGTATTTAGAAGAACATGATGAATGTCAGTACTCTACTGAAGAATTACTATCAATTATGAGTAGGTATGAGAGCACAGGTACTTCATATAGTAGGAAACACCTGAAGAGATAACTTAAAGAACATTTTGGTGATTCCATGGTAGTAACTGACATACCAGGCAAGAGTGGAGTGGCATGCTTCTCCCAGTGTATGAAAAACATTCTAACAGACAATTGGTATAATGATAGAAAAATGTGATACAGCTGATGAAGTTAGGCGAATCATTGAAACAACGGCTCTGATCATTCGAAATGAGATTCATTCATGTGTGTATGACTATGATGTGTTCCCTTCAGCAGAGCAAGTAATGTCTGGAAATAGTGATCTTGTTCCAGATACTCTTCGTTTGTTAATTGATGGGATCTTGAAGCCAAAACAAAATTATAGTCACACCCAAAGAAAGTCAGTCAGCATACAGCATGCCATCATTGCCGCAGTTCGTCCACGATCATTTGTTTCCCCTTTGCAAACGGGTCTTAGTGTTCATTTACATAGAAAGTTTGGATCAAGAGGACTAGAGGCACCCATTTCAAGGACTGAGAGAGTTAGTGCAGAAATGGTGGCACCACATGGACTGACTAAAGTGACTGTGTACCAACAACCCATGGTGTCTGGCTATTCACTTTTGACTGCTGAAAACCTACACACACTTATACAGGAACCTGAAAGTGTAGGAATAGGTCATCAACTTGACATTCTGTGGATATGCAGCTCTTGGTTACAGAATTGCCCTTTCCCAGGTTGAAGTGGATTTATGGAAAGAGAAAACTGTAAAACCTATCTTACAAGACATCAGACATCCTGCCTCTTCCATTTGTCAATCTGCCTCCCAGCAATCCATCTACAATCTACACTTGCCTTCTATATGCTGCAGAAGAAGGTGAACAAATTGGACAGTCTAAAACTATGGTCACGTTCGACCAACCACTCTATGCTAAAGCATGTGAAATGGTCCTTGCTGCGAGGCCCGGTAGTCCTCTTTCACATGTGATCATCCGTCTTGGGGGTTTCCATCTACTAATGTCATTTCTGGGAGCTATAGGAAACATAATGGCAGGAAGTGGCCTTGAAGAGTTATGGGAGACAGTGTATGCAAAGAACAGTGTTGTACATAATTATGATGAATGGACATGCTTATGCTAGAAGTCTTTGCGCTCATTTTCTTTCTCAGCAAGCATTAGGTATACTGTTGTTGGAATCATCCTCTGTTGATGAGACTCTTATAAATGAGCTGAAAACTATTTGTGGGTCCCTTCTTGACAACACTGCCGCTTTGGATGATGTCGTCCAATCTAGTTCTTTAGAGGACATCCACAATCGTTTTGAAAGAAGACTAGAACATATAGAATCTTGTGGACGTACTGAAAAGTTGTGGGTGCAGTACTTCAGGCTTGTTGCTATTGTGAAGTTATTTATAAGAGCAGAGCGATGTGGTGACTGGGATCTTCACCTGTACAGTGTAAAACTTATGATACCCTACCTACATGCAACGGGCCATCTGCATTATGCAAAGTCTTCTCAAGTGTGTTTACAACAAATGATTAAACTGGAAAGAGACATGACGGCAGAAGAGTTCAACAAATTCACAACAAAAGGCTACTTCACAATAAGATCAGACAAATTTTGGTCAGGAATCTGGACAGACATGACAATTAACCCTTCCTACCCGGGCTGTCTTAGCCAATGACAGTCGCCCCTACCCGGGCGATATGGCCGAAAAACGTCTAGGCCTAGGCTACCATATTTATGTTTATTTTCACTGCTAGAACTTTCCCACTCATCTATAATCGTAGTGTGGTTTTCAATTTGTATTTTGGCATTGAGTAGAGCTCTGTAAGTCAACTGGTTCAGTTGTGATGACGATTTCAGTGGAGCCAATATTGCAGAGATGTTGCCAATATGGGGGCTTTTTAGACACTAATTTCGTCATGACATCAGAACAATAACATTGAGGAGTCTTCTTCTTGTTTTCGGAGGTGCGGTGACGAACGCTTGGGTTTGTTGACATACGTCGTACGCACGGCGTTCGGACCAAACTTAATTAGGCTATTAAGCTCATGCCTTAGATAAGGCATACCGGGTAGCGGCCCTTCTTTCGTGCTGTCCTTACCTAAGGCAGCCCGGGTAGGAAGGGTTAAACAGGTTCTTATGCGTGCAATCAAAACAACTGGTGGTCTTACTCGTGGATGCTACAGTGCTAGCTAAATGGGTTCATGCAATGCCAGCAACATCAAGAATAATCAGGGCAGTTGAATCCTTCAGTGGGGTTACAACTGTGACTTCTGAACAGCATACTGACCTCTGTGATTCCCGACAGAATCGCGACCATGCTGACATGAACATTTTCAAGAACTGGCTAGCTGTGCGAACTGTATTCAACCGACCAACATCACAATTAACCTCTATAGCAAGTGG
The DNA here is from genome assembly GCA_032716605.1 of Paralithodes platypus. Taxonomy (NCBI): domain Eukaryota; kingdom Metazoa; phylum Arthropoda; class Malacostraca; order Decapoda; family Lithodidae; genus Paralithodes; species Paralithodes platypus. The sequence continues at coordinate 58,949,918 of CM064523.1, read as the reverse complement.
TGTTGTGGCAAATGAAGAAGTCAACTGTGATCAGGCCTTATCAGTTGGAAATGCTTCAATGAAGAAAATGGAAGGAAAGGTATTCAGAGACATCCACCTTCAACGACGGCATAACATCAAGTCTTTGGCAACTGTAACTAAATCTGTTAAGGTAAAGGATCAACAGGTAACCATCAACCCTAACCAATTATTCCACCGGATTGTATGCATTTCCAAGAGTGGAGAAGACTTGGCATCGTATTTAAAATATGAACTAGCTGCTAAACCTCCTTCACTATTTGATGATTGTTCGATGCGTAAGGGAACAAAATCTAGTCTGATCTCGGTAATTGAAGCTCTCGCACCCTGCGAAAATATTCCTCCACCTGGAGCAGTTTATACAGTTGATGGTGGTTACGTTCTTCACCATGTTGTATGGCAACGTCCTGCTACATACAGTCAAATATGCTCTCAGTACACAACATTCATCAAGAACAAATTTGGGAATGCTCATATAGTATTTGATGGATATGACATTCGTAGCACAAAAGATGAAGAACACATTCGCCGTGGACGAACACAGTTGTCAAGATATGTATTTGTAGAGAACCACATACAGGTACCTTTGTCTCAGCAGGAATTCTTGGGAAACACAAAAAACAAAGCAGGGTTAATCAGACTTCTGTCCACACATCTTGAGGCTGCAGGTTGCATGGTCCATCAGGCAGAGGCAGACGCTGACAGGTTGATAGTTACAACAGCAACTAGCATAGGAGACTGGGTTTGAATCAGTTCTTGTGGGGGAAGATACTGATCTTCTCATTCTGTTAATTGCTCTGGCTAATCCTCACACAGACATTAAGATGATGAATCCTGCAAACAAATCTCATCCAGATAAATTGTACAGCAGTAAGAGCATACAAGAGGCCATGGGTGATATGAAAGCTAGTTTGTTGTTCTTACATGCAATAACAGGCTGTGATACTACATCTGCTTTGTATAGAAAGGGAAAGAAAATTCCATTTAAGAAACTAAATGGAGATCTGGAATTACAACGCAAAATACAAGTGTTCAATGACTCACAGGCATCTGTAGAGGACATTGCTGCAGCTGGAGAAGCGTTTCTTCTGGTACTGTATGGAGGAAAGGCAGATGACAACCTTGATTTACTCAGTTACCATATGTACCTTAGGACAATATGTAAACAACCAGTGCATGCAAGATTTGACATAGCTATATTGCCACCAACATCTGCAGCAGCACGCCAGCATTCATATCGAGCATTTCACCAAGTGCAGCAGTGGCAAGGGATAGATTTAAAGCCTACTGAGTGGGGTTGGAAGTTAGAAAACGACCTACTAAGACCAGTTACATCTCTTGATGAGCCTGTACCACCTTCCATACTACATCTTATTGCTTGCAATTGTCGGGCAGGTTGTGAACGAAATTGCGAGTGTCGAAGAACGGGTCTTACCTGCACACATATGTGTGGGTACTGTGCTAGTCATGGGTGTAGTAATCAAACCGTACTTAATGAAGAGGAAGAGGAAGATATATATGTAGATGTGGATAAAGATGGTGAAAATGATAATGAAGATGATTCACAACCGTTACGGAAAAAGCAACATAAATAACTGTAAATTCAGGCACTCCAATACTTCCTTATTATTTCCCTTGTTTGTATATTATTATTAATTTTATTATTATTATTATTATTATTATTATTAGTAGTAGTAGTAGTAGTAGTAGTATTAGAGGTTCAACAATTATTTTTGTAATAATATTCCAGAAATGTTTAGGTATTATTTATTTATTTTTGTTGTATTGGCCTATGCAAAATAGTTTTGGAAATGACACAATTTGTAATTTTTTTTGTGTATATACAATTAAATAGGCTGTACATGGTTGAACCAAATCATGAAATATTTAAAACAAATTGTGAATTGGAAAACTGAATGAGTGTGGACCCATGTGATTACACCACAAATCAAATATTTTAGACATATGTATATGAATACAATGATATCTCAGCACTGAAGATGGCTAGAATGGTCATTCTGGTGCCATTGTAAAGCTAATTAAAAGCTGAAGATGATTTATGTTAGGCACATTTACAATATCTCTACTATTTTCATTACTATGTGAATTAATATGTTTGTAATCAAAAGCTCGTAAATGTTTTTCGTATATATAAAACTCTTTAATTTAACCCAAACGTATTTAATTTTGATTTGTTTTTACATATTTCGATTCTCCTAACCTCAAACCATAGGAATTATCATTATTTTCACTTACAAATACGATTTGCTTAGCCCTGAACATCAATATCTGAAACACACTCGTAAATCCAAGATGGCCGACATTTGTTTTCAATAACTTAAAATCCCGTCATGGGATTTTTTTGGACTTTTGGCATAAAGTCAACCCCCTCTACATATCCCGAAAGTTTCAGCTTGCCATTCTAAATGTCCGGGTTCAACCCTAATTGTACTGTACTATTAGTCTAGTGCAAATATTGGGCAAATGTTCATCTTCACACCATTTTGAAATAACTAATGAAATATGTGGAAAACGCGTTGGATATCCTAACCAGGAAATGGGTGTAAACTTTTATTAAAATTTGTTTTACCTTCAAAGCTAGGTAAGTAATACTATTGGCATACAAATACGTTAGGAATGTCCTTATATTTAAGTCATCAATTATCGGTTCATGGCCAGCAAACCCAGTTCTGGAATCATGTATAATCAATCTCATTAATTATGTTTATCTGCATTCTCAAGGACGGGATAATTAGTCACGCAGATTTATAGCGATGCTCCAATGAACTGGCTATACAGACATGTTAGGGAAACACCTATTTTATCTTCAATCACAACACATTTATGATGCCTGTTCTCTCTCTCTTTCTCTCTCTCTACAACATGACATATCCCATCAGTAGTCACCAACACCACAATCATCACCACCACTGATTATGATGATAGTTGGCTGGAGTTGTGTTGCAGCAACTTAACGCTGATAACACAACACAGTCACACAAAAATAATGGTTTGTATGTCAGTCAACCACCACCAGAAAGATAAAATACAGGGAACTTTACCAAAGATAACAGTCACACACCCATTTCTATGTGAGGCAGACTATGAATGCAAGGTTTGGCATTTTTTCTTTACACTTGGATGCGTTTTAAAAGTATGTCTGGTCATCGAGTTTGGTCATTTCTGTGTTTTCTTTATGTTTGTGTCATTGCTATAGAAACAAAAAATTGCTGTGTATGCCTGAATTGCTTCTCCTTTTGATATCTTACCTTAAAGCCGTATATTCTAAAAGGCAAAGTTGTTTGAAGTTTTCTTACACATAGTTTGCCTCTCGTAGGGTACCACCTCTCCCCGACTTTCTACAGAGAACAAACCTGAAATTATGTGTCGTCTAATGCCCATAATTTATAATTGATAATCTCCTACCAAAACAACCAATTCCACCTTTCTCCGTTTTCTTCTGATCTCTTATTTATTTTCCTTTCTGAACTGGTTTATATGTTAACTCCCACTTCATTATCAATATCTTCCTTTGTCATCTTGCTTGATCTCGTATTTCCGCAGTTACCTCCAGTTGTTCTATTATCCTTGTTGCTGCTTATCCTATTTATTTTCGTCTGTAATGTTCGGGCAATTTAATGTTACCGTGTTATATCACATTATATTGTACGTTATCACATTTTACCTGAAAAAACTTCCCACAAAGGTTGATATCAATATAAGGTGCTAGTAAATTTCCCAATTTATAATGAGTATAGGCTGCAGATAATGCAGTATATATAATACATAACCTCACATCCTCTCAAGAATGTTCTTCCTCCACCCCCTCATTATTCTGCATGTACATGTTTATGTTTTAATTCACTGCCTTATTCTCTTGTGTTTCTCCATCCACCTCTTCAATATGCTCCACAACTCCCCCCCATATTCGATTTATCTAAATCTTCACCCACTTATTTTACCTCGCCCATTCATACTCTCTCTCTATCTATCTATCTCTCTTTCTTGTTATTATTGATGTGTTACCACACACAGCAACTTTTCCAACCCGTCTCCTTAATCTGTCTCATATTTGTCCAACACTATTTTAGCTGTTCATATATTTTTGCTTCCACCACCAACTTTCTTTTCAGGTTGACCAAAATACCTTGAAATTAACCAGGCGTATTTATGCCTGTGTTTATGTTTGATGTGTAATACCTGTCTCATGTTTCCACTACTTTATACAACAACGCCAGCGCTACCTCACCACTTTCTTGGTTTCACTTGTGTTGTCATCATCATCTTTCTCCAGGTAAACCAAAATACCTTGATGTAGGCTGGCTTGGTGGCCGGTCGACTTTGTTTATAACATGGTTCCATTACTCTTTACCCTACATTGTTGTAACTAGTCCTCTTACTCTCCGTCACCCTTGTCTAAGAAGTGTTTTGTAATTAACTTTTCACCCCCTTTTGTCGGTATTTTTCCGTTTGCCTTGTCAGTCAGTTTGACTGCGACACTTAGTATGTTTCTGTATATATGTAATATATTTTTCTTTCACTTGTTTCCACCATTCCCAGTAACTCTTCTACTCCATATTATTTCTACTTCCCATCATTCTATAGATATGTTATATATTCAAGATGTCATAACTGTGTTATCTTTTTCCTTGCTTTCACCTTATCACGCCCCCTTCCCATACATTGAGTGTACCCCTCGCGTGGTGGAGGGTCGTACCCAACCTTCCTGTGACTGGGTGGTAATATAGGAGAGAGAGAGAGAGAGAGAGAGAGAGAGAGAGAGAGAGAGAGAGAGAGAGAGAGAGAGAGAGAGAGAGAGAGAGAGAGAGAGAGATAGAGAGAGAGAGAGAGATAGAGAGAGAGAGAGAGAGAGAGAGAGAGAGAGAGAGAGAGAGAGAGAGAGAGAGAGAGAGAGAGAGAAATACAATTTAAAAAAATAAACTACACATAATAAGGGAGCTTAAGGAAACAACAAATAAATGTCACGACATGAACATAAACCAATGAATAGAAGAGACACACACAACAAAAAAAGTTATATTACAATACCTTAAGCAAAGAAAATTGCACTTAAATAAATACATAAAAATGGCTAAGAAGAAAAGTGGATAATTGTCTATCTATCTATCTATTGCCTGATGCCGTGATCCCCGAAGGGGTGGCCACGAACGAACCGCCCCCATGCACCTCTGTCCCCAGTCAGTCGACGCCCCTCCTCCCAACCAGCACCGCCTTCGTTCATGTAGTTCCTCACTCCATCCTTCCACCTCATATTCGGTCTACCTCTCCCCCTCTGTCCCTCCACCTCGCTCTCGTACACCCTCTTAGTCATTCTCTCGCTTTCCATACGTTCCATATGGCCGAACCATCTCAAGTTGTTCCTTTTCACACTTTCCAGCACATCTACCTCCACACCACACCTCCTTCTCACTTCCTCATTAGTCTGTCTATCCCTCCATGTAACTCCGCACGCACTCCTTAAGTAATTCATTTCCACTGCTCTCACTCTTGGTCTGAGTCTCTCAACCAACGTCCATGCTTCGCTTCCGTAAGTCAGTGTCGTGATTACCACACTGTCATGCAAGGACTTCTTCACTTCCATGCTGACCACCCTATTTCTTGTTACTGCTTTTAGCGTTCCTACAACCCTCTTCCCCTGTTGTACCCTCTCCCGCACCTCTTCATCCATAGTCCCATCTTTACTCAACACACTGCCCAGATACTTAAAAGAGTTGACGATCTCCATAGCCTGACCGTTCAGCTTCACCTCACACTCTGTGACTTCACCCCTTTCGAAGACCATAACCTTGCTCTTCCCCGTATTTACCTTCAAATTCCGTTTTTCGCACACTGTTCCAAACTCATTTACCAGACCCTGCAACTCCCATTCATTATCACTCATCAGAACTGTATCATCCGCAAACAGCAGTATAGGTAGCTTCCACTCAATTCCCTCCCTTTTCAGCGATACACCAACATCCACTGCTCTTGATAGTATTTCTTTCATGACTCCATCCATATACAGTAAACAACCACGGGGACATCACACACCCCTGTTTCAACCCAACATTCAGGTCAAAGAACTCGCTCTGCTCACTCTCCACACGTACTGCCGCCTTTGCACCCTCATACATGCTCTTCACTGCTTTCAGCAACTTGCCCTCTACTCCGTATATTCTAAGTACTTTCCACAAACCTTCTCTATCCACTCTGTCATAGGCCTTCTCCAAGTCCATAAAGGCAACATACACCTTTTGTTTCTTCTCCAGATACTTCTCCACAACACAATTCAGGGTAAAAATCTGATCTACACATCCTCTTCCCTTCCTAAAACCTCCCTGCTCGTCGCCTATCCATTTCTCCGTTCTCACTCTCACTCTCTCAATCACTACCCTACTGTATACCTTCCCTACTACGCTTAGAAGACATATTCCTCGGTGGTTACCACACACTCCTCTTTCCCCTTTGCCCTTATATAGGGGGACTATTATGCCAGTCTTCCAGTCATCGGGTGCACTCCCCTTCTCCCATGCTAGTTTGCACATTTTCCATACCCATTCTATCACTATCTCACCACCATACCTCAACATTTCCCCACACACTCCATCTGTTCCTGGTGCTTTCCCCAACTTCACTCTTTTCATGGCTTCCCACACTTCTGACCTCCTGATCCCCACCTCCTCCTCCACTACTTCTCTTCTTCTCCCTCCCATACCATATCCAGCTATGTTTGCTGGCTCTTCATTCCTTTCATTTAGCAACTCACTGAAGTACTCCCTCCATCTTTCGACTCTCTCTTGCTTCTCGGCTAGCCTTCTCCCATTCTTATCTTTCACACCCTTACTGTTTCCCTTGCTACCTTCCCTAACTTTCTTGACTTCTTTCCAGAACAGTTTCTTACTCTCCCTCCATTTTACACTCAGATTCCTTCCAAATTCCTCATCTACTCTTCTCTTACTTTCCTTCACTACTCTCTTCACCACCCTCTTACTCTCCACGTACCTCGCTCGTTTCTGTCTCTCGGAATCTTCATTCCCTCTACTACCCAACCACTCTCTATATGCTTTCTTCTTTTCTTCCACAGCTATTCTTACCTCTTCTGTCCACCATGCTGTACCTTTCACTCCCCTCCCTCTTCTCCTCACTCCACACACCTCCTCACATGCTGCACAGATCTCATCCTTAAACACCTTGCTCATCTCCTCCACTTCCTCCATAACTTCCAGGTCGAACCCACCTAGTCGTCTTTCCACTGCTCTCCTGTACTCCTGCTCTCCTGTTATAATTGTAAAATAAGAAATATGAGAAACAGCATGCAGCGGACACGAACACATTAGGAAAGTGTTAAAGTTCATCACTTAAAACCAAATATGAATAAAAGGTAACAGTAAGTCCTGATCGGAACTAAGAAGATGATATATTTAATGATCACAAACAAGGGCAAGTTGGTCATTCATGTAAAAAATGAAATGACAAAAAAAAAAAAAAAAAAAAAAAAAATGTTTTAATGACTGAAACGAGGAAGAAGCTCCTTTTCAAGATATTACAAAAAACAAAGTCATGAAAAATAGAAAATTAAAAGATAATCGATGGGTAGCTGGTGGGGATATTATTCAACGTTTAGTGGTACCTATGTGTGGTGAGTGACTCTCATTATGGTGGCACTGTAAACAACCTTACCTACTAACCATGGTTTATAACACAACTTGTTTAGGCTACTGTGTAAATATGGCGACACCGCCTAGCTTCTTATCATGTATGCAATACCGCGCCGATATTTATTATGCTTATTAATTTACTTCATTTACAGTACATAGCTATGGAATAGGTTACAATATGGTAGAATAGTATAGGTTAGGTTAGATTAGTTCATGCTGATTGATAATCGGCGTTGCCTTATGCACAATCCAATAAATACATTCGGAGATGGTGGTGGTGGTGGTGATAGTGATGATTGGGGATTATTGCGGTGGTAATGGTGGTTATAATGATGATAATGATCGTGTTGTGATGATTGTGGTGAAGGTTGTGATTATGTTGTAGTGAAAAATAAGGATACAAGGGTTGACGGTGGTGGTGATTAGGAGCGTGGTGATGTTAGGTAATGAAGATAGCTGGTGATAGGTGTGCTGATGATGGAGATGAAGATATGTATGTATGCATGTATATACTCTGGCACCTTCCCCAGTTTTCCTTTTTTTGTATGGGGGTGGCCGACTCGAGACAGAGCCTGAACAGGGACATTACAACACATCAGAAAAACAAAACAATACAAAACATATAAATGTCACACACATCTAGGTCGCCCAAAAGAAATACCCAGAGACCCAGGCCCATTTGGGGTCCCGAGCAAAAGATTCCCAGGACCCAGATCCCCGGAGAGGCGCCGATTTCCGCTGGCAGACCCGCAGTGAAGCTTCACCACCACAAGCCCGCCCACCATGCTTCCAGGCGCACCCTTCATTACCACCGGCTCCCCGGGCCAGGCGCCTGATGGACTACTATCTAGTCCAACTGGCGCATGACCATGTCCAAAACGACCGTATTCATGCCCATCTAATCACAAGCATTCTCCATTCATTCCTGTTTATTACCACTTCCCCCGCCTGAGCAATAGTCATTCCTCTATCCAAAGCTTGTCTTACACAGTCTCTCCATCTCAATGGGGGTCTTCCTGCCCTTCTATCTGCCCTTGTATCTGACACCCATATTTTTTGTGTAAGCCTTTCATCTTCCATTCGTTCAACATGACCATACCAGCTCAGCACCCTTCTGTCCACTCTGGCTGACAAATGTTCCTGCTGCCCCACTCTTCTACGTATCTCTTCATTCCTCAATCTGTCTCTACGAGTAACTCCACACATACTCCTCCAGCAGCTCATCTCCATCACATCCAGCTTTCTTCTCTACTTTTCCTTCAGAGAAGGTAATAAGAATAATTGTGGATGATGACATGATGACGTTTGGCGAGGGTAATGCTAGTAATAAGGTTAATGTTGTGATAATGTTAAAATGATGGTGATGTTATAATAACCTTATTACTAGCATTACCTTCACCAAACATCATCATGTCATAATCCACAATTATCATGAACAAAGGCATGCCTGCCAGAAGTTCGGGAGCTCTTCCTTGCTTATTCCATGCGCATTAGATGACGATATGCATTATGTGGAACGAACAGACAATAATAAAGGAACAAAAAAACCACACACACACATACACACACTCAAATACAAGAGTGAAAGTGAACATATCAATTGTTCAAATAAAAATAAGGAGAACTTAACGTCAGTCCAAGTGAAAACGAATACGTTCTCTCTCTTACACGCACACATGAACTTCCCCTAGCAATTGCGATGCAAGTAAATTACCTCTCCCTGACTCTACCGGACTCTTTTATTTTCTGTCTCCAGCCTATACCTATGCCTGCAATCCCCCCCCCCCCCCCTCTCTCTCTCTCTTGTCTTCCATCTCTTCACCTTCAACTTTGAACTATCTATTTCTGAATGTCTTCCTTTATTTCACCTCCCACCTTCTCTCCTTCCACCCTCTTCACTCTAGACTCTTTATTTGCCATGCTTTCTCTTATATAATTATTTCTCTGTCACCCACATACACACACACACTCTCTCTCTCATAGTGTTACCAATTTACCTCTATACCTCTTCTTCACTGTTCTTTCGCTTAGCCTTTATTTGATTGTTCTTCCCTGTTTGTCGTTTCATATGTATTTCTTCATTTGTTGTCATTGTCAATTGTCTATCTATCGATATATCCATGTATCTCTCTCTGATCAAATATCATCAATATCATTATTAATCATCATCCACATGTTCTTGGATCATCATCATCATTGCTGTTACCATCATCTTTTTGTCATCATCACCTCTCTCACACTCCAGATTTCACTAAAGACAACTTTCAACGATGTTCACATGTCCTTCTCTAAACAATGTGTTGACTTACTTGAATTATTTCAGAATCAAAATAATCACTATTAACACAATAAATACTTCTGCAACATCATACTTACTGTTACCATCATTAGGCTGTGTGAAATAATAATTTTCGGGGAGTCACATTCAGTTAGGAAGGCGATCTGAAAAAGTTGTTCCCTTTTCAGATTGTGCATTTGTGATAACTTACAGAAGTAAAAATGTTGGTAACAATGAGATGCAAGTCATGACGAGTCTTAGGGAAGGAGAACGAGGAGTTATGGAATATTAAAGGTGTCTGTGTTGATGGTGGTGTTGTTGGGGTGGAATGGTGGTGATGGTACAGGTGGTGAATCTCAGGGTGTTGGTGAAGGTGTTGAAGTGGTAAGGATGTTTGTGGTGTTGGTAATGGTGATGGTGTTTGTGTGGGTAGTGTTGGCCAGGGTGGTGGTGATGGTGGAGGTGTTGGCAGTAATTGAGGTGGTAAACAGGTTTGTGGTGTTGGTAATGGTGATGGTGTTTGTGTGGATAGTGTTGGCCAGGGTGGTGGTGATGGTGGAGGTGTTGGCAGTAATTGAGGTGGTAAACAGGTTTGTGGTGTTGGTAATGGTGTTTGTGTGGATAGTGTTGGCCAGGGTGGTGGTGATGGTGGAGGTGTTGGCAGTAATTGAGGTGGTAAACAGGTTTGTGGTGTTGGTAATGGTGATGGTGTTTGTGTGGATAGTGTTGGCCAGGGTGGTGGTGATGGTGGAGGTGTTGGCAGTAATTGAGGTGGTAAACATGTTTGTGGTGTTGGTAATGGTGATGGTGTTTGTGTGGATAGTGTTGGCCAGGGTGGTAGTGATGGTGGAGGTGTTGGCAGTAATTGAGGTGGTAAACATGTTTGTGGTGTTGGTAATGGTGATGGTGTTTGTGTGGGTAGTGTTGTTGTTGTTGTTGCTGTTCCCCAAGCTGCCTGGCCGAACAGCCCCAAGGCCCCGAGCAAGGCCAAGGCCATAACCGAGCGCCCCCACAGAACCCTCCCTGCCGACCACAATAAAGCCTGGGTGACCGAAGCCACTCCATGGCGGGGAGCTGGGGAGGGTGAGGAAACGCCCGGGAAACCAAAGCCCCACCCAGGGCCCTGTGCCCCTCAGCAATTATGAAGAGAAAGTTGAGGGGCAAAGGAAAAATGTGACGCTTTGGCTTCCAATCTTGGTAGATTGGGAGGTCAATCCACAGAAGAGACGCCGTCACTTGAGATCTAGAAAATATATAAGTTAAAGGAAAAGTCAGAGTAAGCTATGGATATGGCAGAGATTGCTCAGCTCTCACTCTGATAGACCAGCCCATCACCACTGTGTGGGTAGTGTTGGCCAGGGTGGTAGTGATGGTGGAGGTGTTGGCAGTAATTGAGGTGGTAAACATGTTTGTGGTATTGGTGAATGTGATGGTGTTTGTGAGGGTAGTATGGGCGAGGGTTGTGGTGGAGGTGATGTTGGGCATGGACAATATATTTATGCTGAACATAATATATTGGAGGACAAAGTAAATAGGTGTGTATGTGTGCTATTCTATATAGTATTTCATCTTACCATTTCTAACTTACTATTGCAAATCGTTTTTCATGATGATTGAAGAGAAAAGACAAGGACGAGGAGCATGAATGATGATGAGGAGGAGGAGGAGGAGGGGGCAGGAAGGTATGTGGGGAGGATAGAACAATACCAAACACATAGGATAATGAATTTGAGAGATGGGAGTTCGGGTATTTTGGTGAGGCCTTTTTTTATTGCGCAAGACATATCGAAGGCCTTTGTTAGAGTCTGGCACAAATCTCTAATTTCTTAACTACCATTTTTGGTTTCTATCCCACTATCTGTGCCTTTATCTCGAATTTCCTTTCTGGCCGTTCCATAGCTGTGGTTGTGGACGACCATCGTTCACTTCCTCAACCTATCAACTCCGGTGTTCCTCAGGGTTCTGTCCTATCTTCAATTATCTTTCTAATATTCATTAATGATCTTCGCAACTGTACCTCCAGTCCTATCCATTCATATGCTGATGACTCTACCTTGCACTATTCAACTAGTTTTCCAGAACCCCCAACAAGCAAGCACTCATCAAATAATGCGATGATGCCACAATACACTTAAATTCTGACCTATCAACCATTTCCATTTGGGGCAGAGAAATTATTGTTGCTTTTAAAAAGCTGAATGCAAATCGTGTTAATTTATGGCATACATGCTATTTAGGGGTATTGAGGGGTGCTAAACTCGAATCTGTTGTATGCCCAGTTCAAAGATGGCTCATAAACCCTCAAAATTGAAAAATTCAAAATGGCCGCCACCGCCGTGCTAAAATTCATAAATTTTCATATCTTTTTTACCAAGCATGGTAGAAATATATATGAATTATCCTTTTGTATGTTTTTTTTCATGAGGAATCCAATGCCATACTTAGAAGTGTAATAAAATACACACACACTACAAAAAAACTCAAAATTATTGAACAAAAATATATTTTTAAGAATGAACAATTCTTCAAGGAGGTAACAAACAACAACTACCTTTATTTTTCTATCACTCACACAAACAAAAAGAACCCACTTGGTTTAATTACAAAACACACATATTTATGAAGTGATCTTCATACCATATATGATGATATATGCATATATGCATATATTTGTATACATATAGTTATACAGGTCTCATGAAATGAAACATTACATGTAACAACTAATATCAACATACACTCAGACTTCAGATTTGTATATTTATAGCGGTAAGTTCCAGATGGTACATGTTAGCATGATTAATTTAATGACGTGATCACACGTGGTTCAAACGTTAAAGTCTGTAATTGTATTTTCAGGTTGATCAGTCTACTTGTCTACATGTGAGAATTCAATCTTGGTCGTCAAGGTCGTTCATGTCGTCGTGAATATTTCGACAGATGTCAGCTCGTCTCTTACAAGCACACATTTCGATGCACTCCATGCCAATATTCCTACAGCTGCAGCGTTGGGTAAGACATCCTTTTGTACAGCCACATGAGGTGATCTCCATACATGATTTCGGTATCGCCGGCAGAGATAGGAGTTGTGGCACTACAATACAAAAGCCATGTCAGTCGCCTCTGCCTTTAGTGCTGATGGGCAGTCTTCAATGGCCTGTGCAAAATGATCAGCCGTGATCGCACCGATAAATGGACGCTCCTTGATTCCTCTGTTTGGCGCGGGTATTATCTCAGTCATCACCTCAGGGATGCATAATGTGGCTATCTTGGAAATGTTGATTCCTTTGAGGAGATCTCCTTCGGGTGGCCCGCGTTGCCAGGCAGCGACTTGTGTGGCATGAAAGGTTCCCTTTCCATCCAAGGTATACTCATTGATGTCTACGTTGTCTGTAGAGAAATGTACAAAGCGACCCTTCACTAGATTTCGAGGGACCACTGCACTGTTGCTGTCCATGGACTCCAGTGTCTTTTTAGCGAGTGCAGTGTCAAGTTTGATGACCTCCCGGTAACTCATTACTAGACCTGCCTGGTGAAACATGTTCACCAACTCTTTCGACCGTGTTGCTTGGTGTAATGTGCTAGCCATCCCTATGTGCTTTGGAGTGAGAAACTTGTCTCCGTTAGCTGTGTACATGAGGTCCTGAGCAATACTGATAATTCTGAGCCGTCGTCTGTTCTCGTGTTTCTCATAGTCAGGTTCCTCATTCTCCAGTAAACGTTGACCACCTAGTAACAGGTTGAGGAACATGTACAGACTATTGGGTATGCAATCGATAGCTCTGTCTGAGCTGATGTTTAACCCAATTGGCTTGGGATGTAATAACATGTCACCATGGATCTGAAGTGCCACATGAACCATGGTCAGGAAGGTGTCTTGATCATCATGCTTGAAGGTAGGGATGAGTCTTTTCACGTCACTGTCATCGTTGATCATCGCAGATACTGGAAGATGTCGGTACTTGGAAGGAACTAGCACTGTGCGGGGTTCATTTCGAGCCCGATCATGTGGTACAACGACCTCGTACAAACCTTCAAGGCATTCAGCTAGTTTGTCCTTGAACGTGTTCCTTCGGCTTAGAAATGAAGGTGGAATTTCCGCCTGAGCATCATCGGAAACTTTGCAGTATCTGTCCCAAACATCTACAAGATCCAAGATATCAGTTTGTTCTGCTGGTTGCTTCAGATCTTGGCAAAGCCATGCCAAGGCTATGTCCGAGGTCTGGGGTGACATTGTGGCAATATGTTTTGTTTGCCGCTCAAACTTGACCATGCAACTCCGGTGATATGCTCCATCTGCAGCTGTGAGATCGTTGATACACGCTAATTGAACCCTCAGGACTTGATCGTACTTTGATGCGTCTAGTATCCTGCTTAGTAAAAAATATATGAACATTTATGAATTTTAGCACGGCGGTGGCGGCCATCTTGGATTTTTCATTTTTGAGCCGGGCATACAGCAGATTCGAGTTCAACACCCCTCAGTATTCCTAAATAGCATGTATGCCATAAATTAACACGATTTGACTTCAGGGTTTACATTTCTTGAAAATTGACCCATTCTATCATAGGTAACAAACCAGACTAATGGTAGAATACCTTGGGTGGATGAGCTAATATTGCCAACCTAGACTGATGTTGTATGAATAAACCATATGAATAATCTAATTAATACAAACATAAAAAACTGCGTCAGTATATTCTAATATAAAATATTGTCGGAATCAGTGGTAGTGCGATTTCACCATAACGGGATGTGACAAGTATTGCAAATTCTTGGGCTAAGCTTCAGATACGCGTTTATACCTTTAATGGAAGGGGTTGTGTGGTAAATTGCGGAGGTCCCGAGGTCTCAGTGGTAGGCTCTTATAGAGTCATGGGGTAAGAGAGCAAAGGTCAGGGATGGGTCGCGGAGTAAGGTATAGTACATCTTTAGGCTATATGTTAAGGGAAAATCTCATATAGTATTACATATGATAGAATAAGGTACTTAAGGTCAAGATCAATGGATAAATTGCAGGTCACAATATTGAACGATGTATGGTAGTTATAATATACATACAATTGGGTCCCATATAATAGGTATTATAGATTTTAAAAAACAGGCATTACAAGTCACAGTCAATGGAGCATAGTATAGGATATTGCATGAAGTGTGAAACCAGTGAAACCAGTGATTGATTAAAATAAGACAAAAGTGTGTTCCTTTCATTATATCAACTCCATACCAAATATTCAATACTGCAAGGTGACACCAATTATTAATTTGTCATGACAGTTTGTAACTAGAGGAATTGGTGGTGAAGGTGAGAAACAAATGAGGCCTTATTGCTTTACTGACCTTGAATAAGTTACACTAGTTACAATCAGCCTCGTAAGGATCAACAAGTATATTGTTGTTTGGAAACATTGAATGTAACTACAATTTATGGGAAGAAGAATATCCTGAGCATGAGAATGATAGTATTTATGGGAAGAAGAATATCCTGAGCATGAGAATGATAGTATTTTGGACTGAAGAAGGATCAGGAGGGTTAAAGATGACTCTGTGTGTTTTGACTGGCTGCCTTCACGTTATATTAATGTTGAAGCTGAACTATTAACGGTGAGTATGAGAGAGAGAGAGAGCGAGAGCGAGACCGAGAAAAATGTGGGGGGGTGGGATGATTATCTCCTTCTCACCTAAATCATCTTAACATAGCTACGTCTCGTTTGTGGTGACTGTATGCATTATTATATTGTCATCCTCCTCAAACAAAATCCCTCTCACAAACAACAAATACCTGTCTTAGTTTTAATAGCTATCACGGAATTATTAGCATAACATAATCATATTTGGCAAAATAAATTTAATGTCATCCCTATGTTTATCCCAACTAATTTTGTAGGCCTCATTGCCCATGCTTCCAATGTTCTACCACATATCACACTTATCCCATTCTTCATTCCTCTTCCTAATAACATCAATTACTTGTTCATAACAAGTGCGCCCATTCTCTTTGTTCAATTGTCTCGTCATTATACTACATATTTGTATATGTTAGTTATCCCCAACAGTAGTCTTGGTATCCTTTGTGCAGTTGGCCGTAATATATAAAAGTCATGTGCGTTCTCAGATGGATTACTGTTCACCTCTGTGGGGTGGAAGTGGAGTGGTTGCATTGAGGCAGTTGGACAAAATTCAAAATAAAGCTATTAGATTAATCAATAACCCTGCAATCACACCGGACCTTCCTACATTATCCATACGAAGAAACGTTGCATCCCTTGCATTATTCTACAGATATTTTCACAGCAATAAGTGTTCCGAGGAACTTGCTTCAATTGTGCCGCCTCTCCACATCTTTCCCCGTAGAACTAGGGCAGCTGAGAGCGCCCATGAATTTACACTTTCTCCTCCATAATGCAGAACTTCTGCTTATCAGAATTCATTTATCCCCAGAGCTACTACTCTTTGGTATTCACTTCCCTCGAATTGCTTTCCACAAACTTACAATCTACAAATGTTTAAATCCAGTTGTTACAAACATTTTATGAATGGAGGATGCCTTTAGGCACATGGACCTTTTTGTTTTATCTGTGTTTTTCCTTCCTCCGTTCACTGTCTCTTAAAAAAAAAAAAAAAAAAAAAAAATATATATATATATCGTACGTCCTTCACAATATATGTCGGGAATTTAGATAAAGATGTTAAATTACATATCACTGGTACATGAAATATCCCAACAAATAGTTATAATATAATTACCAACAAGGTATTCGATGGGTGTAATCCAGTCCCCCACACACGGCTAATTCAATTGCATGACATGTAGGAATGTTCACATAATACAATATCGATACAATGAACTTAGCTTAGAGGACTGGCGATGTAGGACTGTTGTTATTATTGTTAGTAGTTGTAGCACATGGTGAACTGTGGGTTGAGTCAGAGCCGGGGGAGGAGTTGAGTCAGAGCCGGGGGAGCAGATGTTGGCTGTATGGTGTTGATTGAGAGACTCAAGGGCCGGCGTCCGATCGCTTCGCGAAATTACATATGGCTGCCGGCTCATAATAATTATAACCCATAACTTGGTTTCATAATACATCTAGAGCTGATGTAGATATTTATACATTACAGTTAATATTTAACCTAACTTAAGAATACACTACAATACACAAAGAACCAGCCGAAATCGTACAAGCGATACGATACCGCCAAATTCAAATGTCCTATTGGACCAAAACCTGTCGGGATCATTACCCTATTCCCGACAATATACTTATATAATCCTCACTTACATAATCCCCCTTCACATCATTCCATCACCCTTCACTTACTCATAATACATTCCGTGATCCTTCCTGCTGTAAATAATATTGTTACGCCGTTTATTTACCTCTATACAGAAACACTCTCCGGAGTCTGATGGAACAGAGAGAGAGTGAGAGTGAGTATAATCATTTATCATGAGTGAGCTCATTTAATCAAGGTATGGTTATTGTTGTGACAAAGGACGCTGACCCCGAGTCCTACAGAGCCTAGATCCGAGAGTGCCAGCGTCATTCCCTCCCAGTCGCCAGCCTCGGGCGGACTAATAGTCCAGTAAATCTAGCAATCATTTAACTGAACCTAGAACAAATTGCAATAGAAGGTTTTTTGGCTTTAACTTGTTTATTAGGTCCCTCTGATGAACATATAAAAAGTCTCCAACTTTTGGACACCTGGAAAGTGGTTAATTTACAGCCGAAAAACCTTACAGACAGGCTGAACTGTCTCTTTCACAAGGGGTGACACAGGCACTTTGTGCTTGTATGGGTTTTTTGACCTGTTGTCCCTCTTTTTTTATAAAAAAAAAAAAAAAAAAAAACATGACGTAGTATGACGTCATTCAGAGCCAATTATGTAATTCATGATAGGAGTTCGTATTCACTTGGATCATCGGTGCTTGCATCAAAGTTGCTATTTTGACAGAGTCCTTTACATTGACCACATGCACTGGAACATTCAAGCTCATTCCGTTTGCAACTACAGCGTTGAGTGTCACAGTTGCCCTTACACTGACATCTGACCAATTTCAGTAGTGAATCAGGAGCCACTGGCGAATCCATCGTCTTCAGTTCAAGCTGTCCCTTCCGCAGACACCAGCCCCATTTCTCGGGGTCCACACAGTTCCCCATCCATTCCTGGACCTGACAATAAACTCGGAACGAGTGGTATTTGGCTGCATCGGTTGTTGGGGGAAGGCTGTGAACTTCAACGGTAGTTGAACTTTTTGCCACCTTGTTGCAAAACTTTGTCTTTCGCAGTCCGTCAAGGGTGTCATTTCCTTTTCCCCCGTACAAATAAACCAAGGCCTTTTCACCAGCTGATGATATCGCGTCTTTACTTCCACTTTGGCAACAGAATGCTTCTATACATTTCAAGAAACCGTTGTCTTCCCTCACTTTCCTCAAGGCAGCCCCTTTACCAATACCATACAGTCGTGAGGTTGTGTCACATCCACAGAGTGCATGGACAACTGGCAGGACACGACAGATGCTTTCACCGAGAGCTTCTGCTACTGAGTTAATATGCCAACATTTCCCACCTTCCTTGCTCGACTTGAAGTACAAATCATTCATCCCTCGTTCCGCATAATGACACAACAGCACCAACAAGTCTGTGTCCTCACCTATCACATATGTCACGGTTTCCCTTGCATGCTCAATTCCCTTCTTCGCAATCATGACATCTGCATCTGCTGGCGCATTGACACAGTCAATTCCATTTGCCTTGAATGTTTCACACAATAAGTCAATGAAGTTTTGCTTATTGTCCGAGTTTGACAAGAAGTTTTCCTTTTTTGACCGAAGGGGCATGGTTGGAGTGAACATCACCTTTTGACCAAAGACTCCTTTTGATCGTCGATTGTGTGTCATGTCCTTGGTAGTAGGTCCTGATTTATAACCGTCGAATACAACCACCGGGTTGAGAAAGTTTTTGGAAACATGCTTCATGTACATGCTTGCAATGTCCTCAAATGTGTCACCCTTCTTCCATGGAATCCTTTGCAATAAGGAACCACCATCCAGCACATGGGTCACAGTCCTTTCTTCCTCAAATGATTCCAATGACGACTTGGGAACAACAGCAGCTATCTCATCTCCTAGCTGTGGTTTATTGGCTTCCCTGAGCCTCCCCCACTTATCGAACAGAGCAGTAGGGTAGCTAGACAACTCATACGCAAAGACCTCTTCAACACCTAAGTCCCTGTTATTAGCAAAGATGAGGAGCCTCTGGAAAAGGAGCTGTGGGTCGATTGGTACTTTTTCAGCACTGATTGTAACCTTTGCACCCAACGACTCAACTTGATCTTTCTTCCTAAATGAAAAGTCAAAAGCATTGCTACCTTCCATCTTCTGCACAATGTTCATACCAACCTCATACAGTAAATGAGGATTGGCCGAGGCTGGTCCTGTCACACCGTTGGCAATATTCCTGAGTTCATTTGATTCTTGAAATGGATCATAATCCTTGAAGAATGCGAGAACCTTCTCTGTGTCCTTCCTATCTCGTTCACGCCTTGCTTCAGTCATTTCTTTGTGCTGCTCAGAGGTGTGGAAATGCTTCCCTGTCAGTTCTTGCATAACTTAACTTCACTCACCTCAGCGCAGGCTGGCATAGCAAGTAAAACAAAAGTCTGGTGTCTGAGAACGAAGAGCAGGTTTTTCAGGACGTTTCTTCTGCTTCCCAGGAATTCTATTTGGCTTCGTATTGACATGCTTCTTTCGGCAATCAATGTGCACCGTTTGGCCCTCGGACACGGTAATTGATGGCGTTCCACGTTCAGTACTGGCCTTGTTGATAGTATCTGCTCCCTTCGCCCTCAGCTTGACTGTTTCTCCTTCGTCTAACGTGTTTGAGCAAATGCCGCAGGGATTATGCACCACCTCTTCTTCCATGGCTTCGGTAGATGTCGCACCAATCTGTTGAAACAAGAAACAAGATGATGGGATTAGTATAGGCCTAGGCAAAATGTAATAGACAATAATGTGCAGTAAAGGTAGGGCTTGACCTAGAACAAATTGCAATAGAAGGTTTTTTGGCTGTAAGGTTTTTTGGCTGTAAATTAACCACTTTCCAGGTGTCCAAAAGTTGGAGACTTTTTATATGTTCATCAGAGGGACCTAATAAACAAGTTAAAGCCAAAAAACGTTGTTTGTAATACATTTATAGGGTCTAGGAGCAACCAGAAAAAAGTTATCTGTAAATTGAAGCTTTGGACGGCGGCCATCTTGAATTTATGCAAATTAACCACTTTCCCGGTGTCCAAAAGTTGGAGACTTTTTATATGTTCATCAGAGGGACCTAATAAACAAGTTAAAGCCAAAAAACCTTCTATTGCAATTTGTTCTAAGTCCAGCCCTACTTTGACTGGTCTAGTAAGAGAGATATATATTTACATATGATTACATATAAACACTGGCCACACAGATCTTATGATCCCTGCTAGGTGGCCAGGACCTGTTCCTAGTAGAAATATAAACCCTACGATAAAATGGAAGGAAAGGATAGCAAAGATGAAGGCTCTCTCCCCACCCTCCGGCAAGTAGCCGGAGAGAGAGAGAGAGATAGGGAATGTGAGAATGAGTGTGTGTACGTGTGAGTGCGAGCAATGGTTGTCAGGCGGAGTGTGAGTTGTACCGCACCAATGTGACCAGGGGAAATCATAAAGGTATGGAATAAGACTTAAAGAGTGAATGTAGGTGGAGAGGTGTCATAAAGAGTTTGGTGAGAGAGAGAGAGAGAGAGAGAGAGAGAGAGAGAGAGAGAGAGAGAGAGAGATTACAGTAACCATGTTTGATGTGTCGGAGAATATATATTTGAGCTTGTTTTGTTTTGTGTTTCTATTCCGTGCGATTGTTTATGTACGTTTGGTGAGTTTCTAATATGTTTATATTCTGTTATGAATATGATTAAGAGTAACTGATTGATTTAATTGATTAATTGAATGTGATGGCGGATATATATGTGTGTGTGTGTGTGTGGATAATGATATTGCATGGTTATATTAAACAAGTCGTTGCAAAAAGGAACATTTCAATAAATTACAAATTATGATCATCGCAAGATGACAGTTATTATAATTAATTACACACACACATGAATACTAAATCAACATCAATATCATCACTATCAATATAAACAACAATATAATAACACAAAAATCAATATATAAACATTAACCCATTCATAAAAACTGAAATAAGTGACGAAGAAGCCTGCCATTTAATAATAAAATACAATACAATACAATATATCACCACCCATCCCTTCCGGTGACAAATTAAAGCTGTCAATAATGGTATAGCTAAAATGCACCTACACCGACAAAGCCTGCCAATAACAGCCGGTAATGACGGACAGACAGCTGATAGTGTGAGAGACACCAACAACAGCTGATTAGGAGAGAGAGAGAGAGAGAGAGAGAGAGAGAGAGAGAGAGAGTAGAGAACATACAGGAAGAAGGCAGAAGTACAGAACTATGAAAGGAAATGTTGATTGTCAACATAAGGCAGGAAGGAAGGAAGGCACCTTAAACAGGTCTGTACGGATATATGACTTGAAGTTGGTCCGGTGGAGCTGGAATATGTCTTTAACCCTTACCTGGCGGCGCGCAACATATGTCGAGTGAAATAAATTTGGACTAAGTGGCGGTGCACGACAGCTGTCGAGCGCCATTTTCAGCACGTAATGTTGCTGAGAGAGAGCTCTTATGACCGCTCTCCACGACCACCGTGGACGTACTGAACTGTATTCTACTTTCCTCCCCACTTTCTCACTCGCTACACAGGGAATTATGTAAGGAAATTACCTTATTTTAGGGTTTTTGCACTCGTGTTGCACGATCGTTGCAAGAGAACCATTAAAAAATCAGAGCAAACAGATAGAAAGAATGACAGATAATATATGAGCGGCAAAGAGGGGGGTGGGTGAGTAGTTTTTATTTAACTGGAGCTAAAATGTTGTTATGTTATGTCCCAAAGTTAGGATAATACTTCCGGTCCAGTAAGTGTTCTATGCAGAACCCATCGGGTATATTCAGTTGGACACAAAGCTAACTAAAATGAGAACTTGATATACAGATAATGGTATCCAAAACAATACCTCCCCCTCCACCCCTCCCCCCTTACTCAGTTACCCTCACCATGGATTATGGTAGGGTATGAATGTATTTGCACGTGTGTATGTGTATAAGTAAGCCCATGCTACTAGCTATACATGTGTACTGGTATACATGGGTGATAAATCAATGTTTTCATACACTTTTACGTACAGTCGGTCACCTTTCCGACTGGGCTTCCTAATGGTAATTTCGCTGGGTCTTTCGCTCTGGTATTACTAAGATCGCTCACTCCCCCCCACCCTGAATTTGTTACATATTATGTCCCATAGATGGAGTCATTAGATTTGCTGGGAAGGAGAGGGGTGGGCTACACGGAGAAGGGTGGGTGGGGTTATTGTGTAGGGAAGGTTGGAAGTATGTAGGGTGGGGGAGGGGGGCTACGTGAATTATTTCACCAGGTTTATGGTTACTGTTTTATCTCTTGATATTAATTAAGATGTTAATAGTTTTTGCTAGTGAAATCTGCCTTTAAGAAATATATGTTTATGTGTAATTATTGTTTGCAAACCAATTTGTAGGGATTGCTAGATTCACTATCTATTTAGTAAGACAGCTCTTTTTCACTCATTCACTCACACTATCTAGTTATCTATCTATCTATATCTATCCACATTATAGATTAGTATTTTCCTTAGCTGATGTTCATTTAATCTTCTTTGGGTTAATGTTGGTCTTTTAATTTTGGTTGAGGTCCTTGGTTGGCCCGTATTGTCGATTTGCGGCATTTGTTTTGGGGCTCCTCATACCTCTCTGTCTCATGCCTTTTTCTTCAAATACAGCATTATGTATAGCATTGTGTTGTTACTTAAAATAACATAATGTATTGCATATCCATATCCATCTAGTCGTCATTAGTGAAATTCCCATACCAAAATAACAGCTTTCATAACTAGTCGCTTTCACCAAAGAATCCTACACTGTTAGAGAAAATAGGTCATTCAGCAATAAAAGCAGTGCAATATATATTGATATCATTATGATATTCTTCAGATGTGTATTTTGTGTTTGAGAAGGGGGTTTGGAGAAGAACAAATATATATATGACTAAAATATAGTACACAAATATCAGACTTTAGAACTGGTAACCCACTTAAATAGACACAAATACATTATTTGCTCGGAAATAAGTGTTACAAACTTCAAAGTCGTTACAACTTATAAGAAAAATAGGTCCTACTAAAATGTCATTGGAAAACGCTATATACTTTCAAAGTTGCCCCAGAGGAGTTTGTTTTTGTTGTTGTTGTTCCCTAAGCTGCCTGGCCGAACAGCCCCGAGTCCCTGAGAAAGGCCATGGCCACGATCGGGCTTTCCCACAGAGCTCTCATTGAGTGTAGATTGTGTTGTTGGCGTAAGTGGTTGTGTGAAATGCAGTCTTCTATGATGTGTTTAATGGTATGGGGTGCTGTGTTACATCCCGGGCAGGCGTCGACAATGGAGTCATCCAGTCTCTTTTGATAGCTCAGGAGAGCTGGATGGTGTCCGCATCTCAGCCTGGCCAGGTGGACTCTGTCCTCGCGAGGAAGGGAGGATTCGGAAGGATGGATTTCGGGAGGTCGTGCATGCAGCTGCGTGTTGTCTGTGAGTGAGTGGATGGATCGGTGAGAGATATGAGTATGGATGTGCTTCTGGAAGTTGGTTCGGGGTGGGCAGGGAGGGAGAGAGGAAAATAATTGTGTGTGATACCGTGTGCTGGGTGTTGTTTTGATATTTCTTGGTGTCTGTGGGTGTGTTGCCATGTAGTTTAGTGGGTGGTCTTGGTTCGTGGAGGCTGCTGCCAGGAATTGAGTGCCTCTCATGTCCAGATGGTCTTTGACTTTGAGGATTTTGGTTTCTTGATGTCATTGTAAAACGCTATATACTTTCAAAGTTGCCCCAGAGAAGTTTTAGTGGTTTGCATTTCCCAATGTTGACATGTATGATAAAGGTGTTTGTTATTAGCATATACATTTGGATATCAATGCAAATATAATAAAACCGTTCAGAGAGAGAGAGCGAGAAGGAGAGGGAGAGACGAACTATATAGACGAATACATTGAAGAGACTTATACACGGAAGCTTGACTCTAATATCTGTGGATAGAGTATTTATTAATCAAAATAATTAGTATTCGGTAATGTTTACTCTATATATTCATCTAAACATATGAAAAAAATGACCTGCAGAGCCACTTCACCTATGTAATGCAAATTCTCATTATAAGCAACCCAATTCCTCGATATGACAATCAAAGGTTTGATGTTCTCCACTTCCCTTTACCTAATACATTGTTTCTCTGTGTATGAAAGAGACAAGAGGCAAAACTACTTATAAACAATTTGACGTCCTATTGTCTCCCTTACCCCAGTCAAAACAGAATGCTTAGTACAGAACCATATTCAAGGTGCACTGGAATGTAACTGCAGGACACGCAAAGCTTGAAACAAAGTAATAGGGTGAGGGATAGACACATTTACGGAGTGAATTTCATACTTTACTTGTTGAGCTGAAAAATTACCGGGAAATTTAAGTTAACTGTTGGCTTTGAATGGTGGGCAGAAAAGTGGTGGGAATGAGTTACGAAGCAGGTGGCCATCTGTCTCTGCAGAGTGAGAGGTATACGCTGTGAAGAACACTGATTATAATAATGGCATAACAATAGTATACATGCAATTTTCACAATGTGGAGATATTGTAGACAATATGGTGGAGAAGAGTATAGATTACATGCCTTTGACTGCACCCTTTCAGAGGCATTTTTCATATGCGAACAATACCTGATACGCTTACAACAGTGTCCCTGTACGGAGAGAGAGTCTGTACGGGGATAAGGGGGTAACAGACGATTGAGCAAACCTAACCTCTGGGAAACTTTTTAATCAACAATGCTAATATGATCTTTCAAAGACACACACACACACACACTTGTGTTTCGATAAACACTAATGTTTCACTGCATGCACGCGCATATCAGTATATGTTATGGCTCTCTTTCTCTCTCTCTCTCTGTGTGTAGGAATAGTGATTTGGCAGGAGAGTCACAGGGATCGCACTTTCTACCAATTATTATCTTTCGCAACTAACTCAGCGTGTTAAAGGTTGCCAGGGTAGCTCATGAAAAAGATATATCCGCTGATATTTTAACAACCAATCATGTTATGACTTATACCTATTGGCTTCTAGAAGAGAAAAACATGCGTAGGAACTATTTAAGATATACTGAAACTTAGCAACCACGCTAGGCCTGAAGAGACCATAATAATATCACAATTCCACGTGGCAGCTGTATGTGTGTGAGTGTGTGAGTGTGTGTGGGGAGTGGGGTTTAATTGCCGATATAATTATGTTAACGTTAAATATCTCATGATTAAGTCTATGCAAGGGTAACTATATATTTTGTGCAGTAAAATGTATAAGTTAGATAAGAGACTGTCACTCTATATAATCATTAATAACTATATGCGTAACCGAAGACCGAGTGCACTGTGAGGAATACTGGAGAATTCGCCCCGAAACGAATTCGCCCCGCTTTGAGAAGTAACCCCGCCGCGAGTTCGCCCCTTAATGTCCCCCCTCCACCCTAAAGGGGTACTGAAGAATTCCCCCTCTATTCATCTATCTAACCTAACCAAACCAAACCAAACCTAACCTAACCTAACCTAACCTAACCTAACCTAAAATAAATTAACCCTAACCTAACCTAACCTAACAAATGAGTACAAATGAGTAATGTCCACAATTCCTTCTTTGCATCAGTTTTTACTACAGAAGACCTCAGGGGTTGGGGGAGAGATGGAAATAAGTGGTAAGCTCCAGGAGTGGTGGTGGTGGTGGTGGTGAGGGGATAAATGGGGCGAACTCGTTGTCCAAGAGCGGGGCGACTTGGTTTCGGGGCGAATTCTCCTGTAACCACTGTGAGTGATGGCAGATAATATCTGTAGGATGGTGACTCCGAGGACCACTAGTTTGTAAAACCCTGTTGGGTATTGTTAATGTGTCCATGATGTGGGCTGCTGGAACACTATACTCTGTTTCAGCGACGCTGAGGTGAGATGTCAATAAGTCTAGCTGATTGGCTCATGCGATAGTGTTCAATGTCTCGTCCTTTAGTAATTATTAATTCTTAAAGATTTAAATAATCACGGTGGCACAAGTCAATCAGCTGGAACTATTGACATCTACCTGGTCACTGAAACAGTATAGTCATTAGTATATAACAGACAGCACCTGGGCATGCTAATGCTACCACAGAAAGTGTAACAGGCAGTCAGACAGTCAATAGCCAACCCTTCATTCCCGCTAAATAGATGGTGAGGATTAGCAAGGGACATTAGAAAGGGAACAATGATGACCGGGAGAAAATGAATACAATAAACTCCTTCCAAAGCAAGTATCTTAACATTCGGAACAACATTCACCAGGCCTCAATACCATTGACTTCACCTCAGATGATATACTCTTCCACAACAAAGTCTCTGCACAACATCGGGGATGATGACCTTCCAGGTTTGTCAATTAACACTTTAAGAGCGGGTGGTGGAGTATATTTCACTGTGCCGCCCAGCGGGTTCTTTTTACCATAAATGGGGTTGTTTCCGTGCTCTTTATCATGCAGAAACAAGATCCAGAGCGTAATACAAGTATGTTTCCCTGAAAGAGCGTAAATTGAGCTTTCTAATGACACCCGAACCATCCTTGTACGATCACTGGTTGTCTTGCAACGATCATGCAACTGAAGGGCAAAATTGCTAAAATACTGTAATTTCTTTATATAATTACGTATGTAGCGAGGGAGTGAGGGTGGATGTAAGTGAAGTACATCTCAGTTGGTCTACGGCGGCCGTGGCGAGCGGTCATGAGGTAACCCATGCTCCTCCCGTCGCTCGTCTCTCTCTCAAAGCCAATATTGCGCCAAAATTGCACACAGACTTAAGTTGGGCCCCGCCACATAGTCCAAATTTTTCGATACGGACTTAAGTCGGGCCCCGATAGACAAGGGTTAAAAGATTACAAATACCTTCACATGTTCTTCCTAACAAACCTCCTCCATTCATTCCTGTAACAACAATCGCATATAATATCCGTGTTAATAGTTCATACATCGACCATGAACCTCCCGACCATGGTTCACCCTTATTGTTTTGGCTGCCATCATACATTTGATTGAGACTAGTGCTTGATAATTTCATTCAGCACTGGAGCCACGGCGATCGAGTGGCAAGTACGCTCACGTGTGAATCTGCTTGACCTGGGTTCGATTCCGGCCAAGGCTGACATATTTAGTGGGTGTGAAACTCAGGTGTCTGAAGCAACTGCCAGCAGCCCCTTCTCTATATCCTCCTACTTTCTCTATCCTAGTTTCAAAGCCAAAGGCAGATGTTGTGCATACTTGCACAACAAACTCACTTGCTCTCGTATTTCCGATTGTGGCTCCTCTGAATTCTCCACTTTTTGGCTCAAACTTTCCTGTCATTCTCATATTAAATATTTATGTGATATCTGTCTTTCCCCTAACTCTACCGACTTTCCCAAATTGTTTGATTATCTAAAATCTAAAGTGGAACACATTCTAGCCATTTCTCCTTTCTCTGAATCTCCAATCTCCATTTTAGGAGATTTCAACATTCATCACCACCAATGGCTCTCCTCTAAATCTACTGACCAACTTGGTGAACAAGCCTACATCTTTTCTATCCTAAATGACCTAGAGCAGTTGGTTCAGCAACCTACCCGTATCCCGGATCGCCTCGGAGATTGGCCCAACATTCTTGACTTGTTTCTAACTTCTAACCCTTCTTCTTATAGTGTCGATCTTTTCTCTCCTTTGGGCTCCTCCGACCATAAACTTATCTCTGTCATCTGTCCAATCTCTCCAGTACGGCCACCTAATCTTCTTAGCAGGCGGCACTTGTGGCACTTTGTCGCTGACGACTGGGAGGCTCTCTGGCAGTACTTCTTTGATTTCTCATGGAATGAATATTGCTTCTGTGGCCGAGGACCCTCGGAGAGTGCTGAACGCATTACCGAGGTAATCCTATCGGGCATGGAGGCATACATTCCATTTTCTTTCTCTCTGACTAGTGCAAAAAATCTAGGTTTACTCATGCTTTTTCTACTGCTGTCTGCAATAAGGAGGAAGCATTTAAACGGTACCGTCGCCTTAAACCTCAAGAATCTTATTCTTCCTATATTTCTGCCAGGAATCAAGCCAAATCTGTTCTTCGACTTGCCAAACACTCTTTCATCAATAATAAATGCACTGAACTATCCAACTCTAGCTCTCCAAGCTTTCTAGCATCTAGCCTAAAACCTGTCCGACAATTTTTCTTCCTCGTTTTTCCCTCCCCTTTTCCACTCTGATGGCACAACCATCACTTCTTCCTCTGACAAAGCTGAACTATTCGCTCAAACTTTCGCTAAAAATTCCACCTTGGATGATTCCGGTGCTATTCATCCCTCTCCACCCCCCTCTCTCCTACTTATGCCTAATATCCTAATCTCTTCTAAAGATGTACTTTCTATCCTCTCTGGGCTTAGTACATAGAAGGCTTATGGTCCGATGGTGTTCCTCCTGTAGTACTCAAAAACTGTTCTTACGTGCTGACTCCCTGCCTAGGCAAACTCTTTTGTCTCTGTCTCTTCTCTAACGTCTTCCCTTCTTGCTGGAAGTTCGCTCTCATTCAACCTGTCCCAAAGAAGGGTGACCATTCTCAACCCTCCAACTATCGTCCAATTGCTCTCATCTCTTGTGTCTCTAAAGTTTTTGAAACTATTCTTACTTCCAAATTTCTTAAGCATTTGTCTTCTCATAATCTACTCTCAGATCGCCAGTATGGCTTCCTTAACCCTTAAAAAGCGGCTCACCACTTAAGTCGTATTTAATAAAGCTGGACTATGTGGCGGCGCTCGACATAGGTCGAGTGGCAATTTCAGCACGTAATGTGGCTGAGAGAGAGAGACAAGTGGTGGCAGGAGACTAGCGAGCGTATGACTGCTCCAGACCACCGCGGCGAACCTACTGACACGAATCTCAGCTCCCTCCTCCCTCTCTCACTCGCTACATACTCAATTATATGGGGAAAGTACCGAATTACCTGCTTTTTGCACTCGCGTTGCACGGTTATTGCAAGAAAACTATCCATCATACAAGGATCGTTATGGTGTCATTCGAAAGCTCTGTTCATGCCCTTTCAGGGATAGATACTTGTTTTACGTTCTGGGTCTTATTTAGGCATGAAAATGATCACGTAAACAGCCCTATTTTGGCTAAAAACACCCCGCTGGGCGGTACACATAAATAAACCGCATAGGCCGCTAAAGAAGGGTTAAGGGTCGCTCTATTGGAGATCTTCTTTCATATCTTACTAACTCCTGGTCATCCTCCTTTCGGCACTTCGGTGAAACCTTTTCTATTGCGCTAGACATATCGAAGTCCTTCAATGTAAGAGTTATAGAGTTATAAGAGTTTCTACCGTATTTCGTCATTATTATGTAATTCACTTCCATTCTCTCGTATATTGTTCGTATTTCTATGTAATATTCCGTAATATCAATATGTCCTTTTCCTTTATCCGTATATTGTTTATCC
The DNA here is from genome assembly GCA_032716605.1 of Paralithodes platypus. NCBI lineage: Eukaryota > Metazoa > Arthropoda > Malacostraca > Decapoda > Lithodidae > Paralithodes > Paralithodes platypus. Next base: position 58,920,248 of record CM064523.1, on the reverse strand, counting down.
TTAGAACGTGGTGACGACCTAAATTACATAATTGTGTTAATAGTTCTACTCAGTCTTTCTTAACTCCTTTCGTACCGGCGACGTCTTTTTATTTTCTTCTAGCTACTATTAGACGATATTTTTCAGCTTAAAAAGGCCCTCTAGCAATTAAACGGCTTTGAACTATCTCAATTAACCCTTTATTCTACCACAGATCCTTCTTAAGCTGCACAAAATCATCTAAATATAGCTAGAATAAAATTAGAAAGACGTCGCGGTACAGAAGGGGTTAAACCTATCCTGCGATTACCTTATCTCAGAGAACCTAATCTGTTTACAATAGGAGTACTCGGCTAAATTATACGAGGTTAAGGGGAGGTGGGGCTTTTTTCTGTTCCCCTTTCTTTCTCAAGTTTAGCCCCATTAGTTTTCTGTTCGTGTCATTTAGGTGTCGATTTTTTTCATGGCGAGCAATAGCGATATATTAGTGTAAGTCTGTATGAATGAATGGGTCTTCGTTCTGCAAAGAGGGATGTGAGTGGTCATTTTGAGTTTGATAGATGTAATGATAGTTTGTAGTACAACCTTTAATACAATTAAATTATTGTATGAATCATTTCCATAGTAATTAAATATACTGTATATGCCAATACAAAATAGTTAAAAGTATAATTATAACTTCAGAAGAATATTTAAATATTTAGAATTACATGTTATGCAGACAGTAGCCATCATACATTAGCCAACCTTATTTCACCAATGTGGAGCCTGGCGATTTCTATTTGCTTCATATATATTTGTGCGAGAGATTATGAATGTCAACGAATCATGCTAAAATGTGAAGTTATGCACGACACAAATATATTGTTAACAGGATTATAAGCATAATGCAAAATAATTAGCCAAAATACAAGTGTCAGTCCATTTTCATAAATATAGATCGGGCACGGATTATGTAAAGTAATCGATAGGTGTGACCCATGGTAGAGCAAGGAAATAATCTGATTATTATCATACGATTGTGACACAATTTGTATAAGTCTACCCAACATGTCACGTTTAACAAATATGTAAAAAGGAAAACAAGCAACAACAGATCTACTGATCCTTACGAGGCTGCTTGTAAATATGATTGCAAAAGAGCAGATACACATAAAATTATATGGAGTGAAATAAGTCCACATATAACGTCATTATCACCATATAAGGCATTGTTTTTTTGTCTTCTGTGTTAGACACATTATACTTGCGTGACCCGCCATCGAATGTTGTCATATTTGATAACTTGCATCTACTATTGGTCTATATATAACCTGTTTTAAATCCATATTATCATTTGGTGTCACATAAGTCGTGGGGATAAATATGCTATAATTAATGATATAGTATAGATTTTCGCCTACTCTTATGACTTCAGAAAGCTACCTTACATTTGTTATTTTATTAAATGTACTATTTATTTCAACTAATACAGCATTGTCTTTTCTTGTGTATGCTGTGCAATCTCAGACAACTAATAACATATTCTCATGCAATTGACAACAGTGATAGTCATTGGTCGACCATCACTCTCTAACCACGGAAACAAAAACTACGTCAACTAAGCATTACTCTTGGCATAATTGGTAATCACACACACACACACACACACACTCAGAATATTGTGTGCCTCAATAAGCATTATCGGAGTGAATATGCTTTTTATAGATAATTATTTTTGGTTGTAACATGGAACACTTAGCAAAATAATTATTTAGCAACAGTACTAAATGTATGCTACGCAATTGAGATATATATCATAAGCATATAATCGTGACACCTCATGTAATAGTGGGTGGACATAACAATAGCCATTATGTGCGTTTGCGTATGCGTGCGTGTGTGCATGCCTGCTTGTTTGCATAATTATGCATCTGGCGTGTTATAGTGTAGTAATTATAGTTCAGAAATATATACATATAAGTTATGTTGTAAGAACAGAAATATATATTTATTTGAATATAGTATTTATTCAAGTTCCAAATCAAATTACCACACTAATCCTTTGTATTTTAATAGTTTAACTATAATAATGGTTTCCAATGCAAGTCACGAGGATATAATATTGTCTCCAGGCATACCAACAGTTATATTCTGCACATTTTTCTAATCAAAACAACTTCACAAGAAGCACATCAAGCATCTGTTATTTGTTTGCATTGAAAGATAACGCAGGTGGGTCAAAACCAATATATTGTTAAGGACAGTAAAGATAGAGGGTATATATTGATATCGTGACACATGTTGGCATGCCTGAACAGCTGTAAGTGTGGCATTTTCAGAGGTGTTAGGGTGGCGAGGAATTGAGCCATACCATTTTCAACTTTCTGTCATGAGACAAAAGAGGTCAACATAGCATATACGTCTACAGTGAGGTAACGGAAGTTTGATGATGCAGAGTATTTCAGTCCTTATCTAGCTGTGCAATAGATCGTTAATACAATCAATCATAACCTACGGTTGCCAGCTTCATTTTAATTTTTGACATACCAATTTTCCTGGATGGCATAGAATACATACCGTAGTCATTTTCTGTATTATATACTGTATGCCTACGGTAGTTCATCAACTAATTTACTTTCGGAATACGATTATCTTGAGTTAATAGGCATAGGCCAAATAAACAAAGGTTCATGGCCAGTAAATGTTTGTAAACTGCTTTGTAAAAAGTTAAATGATAGTAAAATAATGTAATCAAATAAGATTAATATGTAAATCGCCCATGATCAAATTGTACAAAAGGCTAATACACTATTTTTGTTTGTTTGTTTGTTTTGTATAACCAACCTTTCCTACACAATAGTAGCCCCTCCCCCCCCCCCCCCTCCCCCCCGCAAATCTAACCATAATATGCAACAGATTCAGGGTGGGGGGAGTGAGCGATCTTACTAATATCAGAGCGAAAGACTCCCAGCGAGATTACCATAGGTGGCCGAGTCGGAATGGTGACTGACTGTACATGCGTGCGTGTATGCATTTAAATAAATTTCCCACTCACATTTATATCACGATAATTAAATTTCCCTCTTCTCTCTCAATCTCCTCAGGCATTCTTGGAATTTCAATTATGTTATATTCTGGTCCCATCCTCTGACATTCTCTCTTCCCTCCTCATGCGACTGGTCCGCACATACTATTTTCATATCATATATTTGTTCTCTCATACTCTCTCTCACTTACACACTCCCACCAATCCTCTCTCGCTCTCGCTTCTGCACATACACTAACATGAAAGAGCAACGTCCTCTGAGGCTACACGCTGGGCTAAGGGCTCTCATGAGAGAGAGAGAGAGAGAGAGAGAGAGAGAGAGAGAGAGAGAGAGAGAGAGAGAGAGAGAGATTTACGAAAACTTAATTAGCTATTTCTATTATTCGATTATTCCTATAGGTTCATGAATATTTTCTAGCGAGGTCGGTTCTTAGAGATCTGTGCCACATAAAATGTTCTTTCCTTTCACTTAAACATTATCTTATTCAGTGTGCAGTTGGGTGTGAGTACATTATCTTATTCAGTGTGCAGTTGGGTGTGAGTACATTATCTTATTCAGTGTGCAGTTGGGTGTGAGTACATTATCTTATTCAGTGTGCAGTTGGGTGTGAGTACATTATCTTATTCAGTGTGCAGTTGGGTGTGAGTACATTATCTTATTCAGTGTGCAGTTGGGTGTGAGTACATTATCTTATTCAGTGTGCAATTGGGTGTGAGTACATTATCTTATTCAGTGTGCAGTTGGGTGTGAGTACATTATCTTATTCAGTGTGCAGTTGGGTGTGAGTACATTATCTTATTCAGTGTGCAGTTGGGTGTGAGTACATTATCTTATTCAGTGTGCAGTTGGGTGTGAGTACATTATCTTATTCAGTGTGCAATTGGGTGTGAGTACATTATCTTATTCAGTGTGCAATTGGGTGTGAGTACATTATCTTATTCAGTGTGCAGTTGGGTGTGAGTACATTATCTTATTCAGTGTGCAGTTGGGTGTGAGTACATTATCTTATTCAGTGTGCAGTTGGGTGTGAGTACATTATCTTATTCAGTGTGCAGTTGGGTGTGAGTACATTATCTTATTCAGTGTGCAGTTGGGTGTGAGTACAGGATTTGATTGATATTCGATAAACTGTCTGGATGGTGTAAAGCTTAGCGTGTTTAAGATCTGTATGTGGTAACCCAGGTTCGAATCCCAGGTAGATCACATGCTTTCATTAATTTCATTGGGAGGTGTTTGGTGTTGGGAGATAAATATATATATTAGATTATTCCTAAAGGTTCAGTAACATTTCATAGCGAGGTCGGTCCTTAGCCGGTCGGTCCTGTACCCCATAGAATGTTATTTCCTTTCACATTAGGCTATTTAGTGTGCAGTTGGGGGTGAGTACAGAATTAGATTTGTATTTTATTGTATTTTATATTCCAACTACTCCCTCTCGGGCATAGGCTGAGAGCTTGTACATTCAACCGGTGTACATTTAACGGTAAAGCCTGTGAGGTCCCATTCCAGTCTATGGGGTTAGACATGTGAAGCCCTTTAAGCTGCAACCAGCCCCAGACATCTTGCCTTTTCGGGATGCATGGGGCTTACCCACTCATGGCTCACAGTTGCCTCACTCCAGTGCTTCACTATCTCACCTCTCAGACTTGAGCCCTCACTCTCAGAATGCCACCTATTGAGCAGTGAACCCACTAGGCATTGCCCCCCATGTAGCATAATTTGAATATTGGAATATTCATACAGTGCTATTTAATCAGGGAACAATGATGGTATTTATTTAGCATTTCGGTGGGCTTTGTGGTAATGCACTGATCTAAGTACAGCACAAATTCCATCCCAATAATATCTTCCCATTGACATATTGGGATTCGAACCCGGGTCCATTGGCTTGCCAGTCCAGTGGCAAGACCACTCCACCACACCTACCCTATCCAGTATTCGATAAATAGATATCAAATCGTAGTCATGTACTTAACTTTTAACCCACTGGACCTCAGCGATCCGTGTGATGCATCGACTATGTATGCAACGCAAAGTAACAGCGTTGCAGCATATGTGACATCAACTTTTGCCCTTATTTACTCTTGACCTATGGCACGTAGAGGTTTCAGATTTGTATGGGAACTACTTTAGGATCCCGCGGAACAATACCGATGCTTGGCAACCCCCCAAGTCCAGCTGCATATGTGTGGGGACGTGAAGGAGTTAGACGTCAGTATACCGTGGCCGCCTACCCTTGCGACTAGCGAGTGTTGCACCATGTCTGAACACCCCACCTCCAGCCACTGCACCCAAGCAGGGGTGTAAGTGTTGAGAAAGTACTTGCAATACTGGCAGATAATAATACGATAATACTAACCAGAGCTGGAGGGAGGCGAGAGGAAGGTGGAATGGTGAGGAGGGTGGAGAGGTTACAGGAGGAGGAAGTCAGGGAAGAGTTCAGGAGAGCAGTAGAAAGATGACTAGGTGAGTTCGACCTGGAAGTTATAGAGGAAGTGGAGGAGATGAGCAAGGCGTTTAAGGAAGAGATCTGTGCAGCATGTGAGGAGGTGTGTGGAGTGAGGAGAAGAGGGAGGGGAGTGAAAGGTACAGCATGGTGGACAGAAGAGGTAAAAATAGCTGTGGAAGAAAAGAAGAAAGCATATACAGTAGAGAGTGGTTGGGTAGTAGAGGGAATGAAGATTTCGAGAGGCAGAAACGAGCGAGGTACGTGGAGAGAAAGAGGGTGGTGAAGAGAGTAGTGAAGGAAAGTAAGAGAAGAGTAGATGAGAATTTGGAAGGAATCTGAGTGTAAAATGGAGGGAGAGTAAGAAACTTTTCTGGAAAGAAGTCAAGAAAGTTAGGGAAGGTAGCAAGGGAAACGGTAAGGGTGTGAAAGATAAGAATGGGAGAATGCTAGCCGAGAAGCAAGAGAGAGTCGAAAGATGGAGGGAGTACTTCAATGAGTTGCTAAATGTAAGGAATGGAGAGCCAGCAAACATAGTTGGATATGGTATGGGTGGGAGAAGAGGAGAAGTAGTGGAGGAGGAGGTGGGGATCAGGAGGTCAGAAGTGTAGGAAGCCATGAAAAGAGTGAACTTGGAGAAAGCACCAGGAACCGATGGAGTGTGTGGGGAAATGTTGAGGTATGGTGGTGAGATAGTGATCGAATGGGTATGGAAAATGTGCAAACTAGCATGGGAGAAGGGGAGTGCACCCAATGACTGGAAGACTGGCATAATAGTCCCCCTATATAAGGGCAAAGGGGAAAGAGGAGTGTGTGGTAACCACCTAGGAATATGTCTTCTAAGCGTAGTAGGGAAGGTATACAGTAGGGTAGTGATTGAGAGAGTGAGAGTGAGAACGGAGAAATGGATAGGCAACGAGCAGGGAGGTTTTAGGAAGGGAAGAGGATGTGTAGATCAGATTTTTACCCTGAATTGTGATGTGGAGAAATATCTGGAGAAGAAACAAAAGGTGTATGTTGCCTTTATGGACTTGGAGAAGGCCTATGACAGAGTGGATAGAGAAGGTTTGTGGAAAGTACTTAGAATATACAGAGTAGATGGCAAGTTGCTGAAAGCAGTGAAGAGCATGTATGAAGGTGCAAAGGCGGCAGTACGTGTGGAGAGTGAGCAGAGCGAGTTCTTTGACCTGAATGTTGGTTTGAAACAGGGGTGTGTGATGTCCCCATGGTTGTTTACTGTATATATGGATGGAGTCATGAAATACATACTATCAAGAGCAGTGGATGTTGGTGTATCGCTGAAAAGGGAGGAAAATGAGTGGAAGCTACCTATAATGCTGTTTGCGGATGATACAGCTCTGATGAGTGATAATGAATGGGATTTGCAGGGTCTGGTAAATGAGTTTGAAACAGTGTGCGAAAAACGGAATTTGAAGATAAATGCGGGGAAAAGCAAGGTTATGGTTTTCGAAAGGGGTGAAGTCACAGAGTGTGAGGTGAAGCTGAACGGTCAGGCTATGGAGATCGTCAACTCTTTTAAGTATCTGGGCAGTGTGTTGAGTAAAGATGGGACTATGGATGTAGAAGTGCGGAAGAGGGTACAACAGGGGAAGAGGGTTGTAGGAATGCTAAAAGCAGTAACAAGAAATAGGGTGGTCAGTATGGAAGTGAAGAAGTCCTTGCATGACAGTGTGGTAATCCCGACACTGACTTACAGAAGCGAAGCATGGACGTTGGTTGAGAGACTCAGACCAAGAGTGAGAGCAGTGGAAATGAATTACTTAAGAAGTGCGTGCGGAGTTACATGGAGGGATAGACAGACTAATGTAAGAGTAAGAAGGAGGTGTGGTGTGGAGGTAGATGTGCTGGATAGTGTGAAAAGGAACAAATTGAGATGGTTCGGCCATATGGAACGTATGGAAAGCGAGAGAATGACTAAGAGGGTGTACGAGAGCGAGGTGGAGGGAGAGAGAGGGAGAGGTAGACCGAAGGAGAGGTGGAAGGATGGAGTGAGGAAGTATATGAACGAAGGCGGTGCTGGTGGGGGGGAGGGGCGTCGACTGACTGGGGACAGAGGTGGATGGGGGTTGTTCATTCGTGGCCACCCCTTCGGGGATCACGGCATCAGGCAATAGATAGATAAACTAACCAAAATATTATGCAGTAACAGTGGAAGAGTGAAAAAGAAGTAAGCTAACCACGAAGCCTTAGCCCAGTGTGGTTGTGGTGTTAGGCTGGTGGCAGGATTAGCGTGTTTACGTACATGTGTTCTCGTAGACTTGTTTCTCAACGTCCCCCTCCCCCGACTGATGTAACCCTGTGCTTGATAGTGCTTCAGGGACTATCACACCCTTGACCACTTACAAGCTACCTATAAATTATCGCATAATATAAGTGATAGTGACACTCACAATACGATAATCGTAACCGAAATATTATGCATTAACAGTGGAACAGGGAAAGTAAGCTAGCCACATAGCCTTAGCCCAGTGTGGTGATGGTGATGTAGCGTGTGTTCGTATATGGGCTTTATGATGGCCTGCCGTCACCCTGGCAACCACGACCCTTAGGACGTTGTATTGTAATCACAAGAATATGCACACTTTATGACACTCTACCAACATTCACCATGACTTTCAGTGATAGTTTTTGTTATTTTATGCATTGTGGAGACACACAGAGATACAGAGAGTGTGAGAGAGCCATGCAGTGAAGGCAGGCTATGTATACGTTTGTTCATGCGTTTTGTTATTGTCCAGGAGCAAGATGGCCTCCCGTCACCATGGAAACCAGGACGCGTGTGTGGCTTGCCACTCATCGGCACTTAGAACCCTTGACTTTATGCACTTATCACACTGTAACTTCACTTACAATGACATTCTGTGATATGTATTGCCATTTTATGAACTGTAGAGGCACACATAATGCTTGGGTGGTGTAAATAAGTGTCACTCTAAAACTGGAGCCACGCTACCTCATCCGGCTGCCGTCTGCAGGCGCGGGAGTTTTCAAGATGCGTATGGCACCCAGTGATGGTGGTGAGCGGTATTATGTTGTGTTTCCTTTATTACTAATCCATCCCATGTGTTTTCAGGAAAAACAAAAATTAGATTTTGGTTGGGCCTACGATATACTTTATTAATAAATCCTGTGGGGATCAGTGGGTTAACACTCTTGATGGTGTAATGGTTAGAGTGTTTAACCCTTATTTAGCGGGTGGTAAGGCATTTTACACCGTGCGGCCCAGCGGGCATAATCCCGAAATATTCGGTCACTTTCACTCGCCCTAGCTCCGTTAATATGGCTCCAATGCGAACGAAACGATCATTTTTGGAAAGAGCAACTATTCGTATCCCCATATAAGTCTATTATGGATGTTATGAGCAAGTGTGGAGGGTGGGAAGAGGTGAGGAGAGGAGGTACTTTTTGGTCTATTTCCCGGGCGTGTTTGGATGCGTTCGCTTTGCCCTGACTTCGGCCTCCCGCGCTCTCTCTCTGGCTCGCTCGCTTTCCCTCTCTCGCGCGCTCTGTCTCTCTCTCTCTCCCTCATCCGTGTATTTAATTCTCATTATTATTTTCTCTAATCTCTCTCACTTCTCCCGTCTGTCTGTCTCTCTCTCTCTCTCTCTCTGGCTCGCTCGCTTTCCCTCTCTCGCGCGCTCTGTCTCTTTCTCTCTTCCTCATCCGTATATGTAATTCTCATTATTATTTTCGCTAACTAATCCCTCTATTTCATTTATTTGCTTGTAATATTTCTGTATTATTATATCTTTTTCACTCTCTTTCTTCAGTTCAGTTTCTGTATTCTCTCTCTTTCTCTCTCTCTCTCTCTTCCTTATCCGTATATGTAATTCTCATTATTATTTTCTCTAATCCCTCTTTCTTTATTTGCTTGTAATATTTCTGTATTATTATATCTTTTTCACTCTTTCTTCAGTTCAGTTTCTGCATTCTCTCTCTCTCTCTCTCTCTGTTTCGCTTCCTTTGCAGGACTTTTGTTTTTGTTTTATATATAATATTATTTCAACACATTTCCAAATCACCCTATGGAGTAGTGTTGACGACTCATTTTTTTTTGTGGTGTTCCCAGGAGGTGTAATCCACATGTGATTGAGGTAGGCAAAAGGCAGTTATGTGATTGAGGTAGGTAAAAGGCAGTTATGTGATTGAGGTAGGTAAAAGGCAGTTATGTGATTGAGGTAGGGAAAAGGCAGAACTGCCTATAGCGAGTGTATGAATGTGATTGAGGTAGACAAAAGGCAGAACTGCCTATAGCGAGTGTATGAATGTGATTGAGGTAGACAAAAGGCAGAACTTCCTATAGCGAGTGTATGAATGTATGTATGAATGAATTACATGGATGTATGAGGTGGACCAAGAACCAGATGGATGGATGAGATTCGAAACTTATGGATGTAATGGGTGATGTTGCTGATGATGATGAATGCACTTGTGTTTGGGTAGTGTGCTATTCCACCATATGAATGATTGAATGACATGAATTCACGAGGTACTTTGAAATAGATGAATGAATGATTGAATGAAGTTATGAATGACATGAATTCATGAGGTACTTTGAAATAGATGAATGAATGATTGAATGAAGTTATGAATGATTGGCAAGAAGGGAGGAGGTTAGAAGTGTTCCAGTGTGTGGTACTCGGTGTAGCAAGGAATAGGACAGAGTACCACATCACACCGACTACACTTGGACGCGACTTCCCTCCTATGTCGGGGCCTCCTTGTCGTGTGACTGCAGACGTGGCACACCTTCTTTCCGGCCACCCGGCCAGCAGAAAGTTGGTTAGGGTTGGGAGGTACAGTCACAAGCCTGTGGGTCAAGAGGTAGTCCCGGCACTCAAGGCGGCTGGACAAATCCACGATCGCCCTCGGAACTGGTGCCGCACGTGTGGTTCTCTGCTTACGGAGGATGGCCTCTATGATGTCCTTGGAGAACAGCCTTACAGAGGTCTTCTTTCCTGTGTGCGTCATCCACAGGTTGGATGCATTGAGAACAGTGACATCAAGAAGATGGAGTACGACCTTCTTGTACCATTTACAGGTCTTCCTCAGGCAGTCAACAGCAGTGATCTGCATATCACTTTTGTCCACCAAACCGCATGTTCACATTATACTCCAGGACAGCGTCAGGTTTGGATATAACAACTACAGTCCTGTTGCCTGTGACACGGTCCTGCAGATTTCTCCTCTTCCCGCTATCAAGCAAAAAAACAAAAAGCAATTACCGAAATCGCTGATATATAATAATTTACTTATCATTACTTACTATATCTTATAAACAATAGTAGGTAGCCAACTTACCATAATACCGATACACCAAACCGATCCGCATGCGGTTTTGTTTATCACCTGTTTACTAAAGTGCCACTATTATCGATTTTCTTCAAGCCGACTCGAGCGGGAGGGTTACCAATTGAAGTTAAATCCGCTAGCATATATTGTTAGATGTAAGCCATGATAAATACCACTAGAAATATGAATTGGCAAAATCCATATAATATCACTTCGAAATTGTTCTGAAATTTCAAAACAAAACTGCTAGTGTAAGTCATTGCTGCTAGATCGAAGTAAAGGTCTCTAGATCTAGCGGAAGTCGCTATACGTATTGGCAGCACTGCACACTCATTCATTCATTCATTCATTTTCTATTGAGCTCGTCCTGGAATTTTTACGACTCTGAATCTTACGATTCTATACAGGACTGTCCATTTGTATCGGCACTAGCTCAGAGAAGAGTGTTGAGAGGGGAGAAGGGGTGTTGGACACTGCCGACGGCGATACATTGTTGACATTGTTGTTGATGTTCCAGTGGAGGGATGAACAAAATATTTTCCTTGTCCAATAATAGCTATTTCATAGTCCCACAGGACTTATTTTGATATATTTATGACCCCTGGTATGAAGGTATGTTGCCAATATAATAATAGAGACAAATAAATAGTTAAAAGGACTAATAACCTAATAATAATGACAAATAAATAATTTACTCTCTGTAACCGAATACTCCCTGTGACCGAACTGGCCATGGCCCATATAGTTCGATTATGGGATGCCACTTGTAATGCCAAGCACAAATATTCAATCTTTCGTTGTTTATATTACCGTAAGAAATTTACTGAACGCCTGCAAATAATACGCTATAAAATGCTTACAATCAAACTTTCAAGCAATTACAAGGTCACATGCAATTATAAAAAGATATATTGTAGACCACAATCTGCGCCAAGCTTCGTTGTTGCTTGTATTATCGTGAGAAATTTACCAAACGCCTGCAAATAATACGCTATAAAATGCTTGCAATCAAACTCTCAAGCAATTTCAAGGTCACATGCAATTATAAATGTATAGGTAGACCCAGAGAGGAAGAGAGAGAGAGAGAGTGTCGTGATAATATATATCAATTTTACATAGACTATGACCGCTCGTCACGGCCGCCGTGGACCTACTGAGCTTTACTCCACTTATATTCACCCTCCCTCCCTCGCCACACAGGGAATTATATAAGGAAACTAACGTATTTTAGGGTTTTTGCACTCGTGTTGCACGATCGTTGCAAGACAACCAGTGATCGTAGAAGGATGGTTCGGGTGTCATTGGAATGCTCAATTTATGCCCTTTCAGGGATACATACTTGTATTACGCTCTGGGTCTTGTTTATGCATGAAAAAGAGCACGGAAACAACCCCATTTATGGTAAAAAAAAAAACGCTGGGCGGCACAGTGAAATATACTCCACCACCTGCTCGTAAGGTGATAAAATGCTTGCAATCAAACTTTCAAGCAATTATAAAATGTAGATTGTACTTACCAACACCCACACCAGTATGTTCTTCGTCAGGAACGTCTCCATTTTGCTCAACGGTCTGTGCAACATCAACCACAACATTTGCGACACGCAAATTATGCTTGGGGTGAAAGCCTATGATCGGCATATTTTCGTCTTCCGAGTCATCCACACTATCAAAACTCTCACCCAGACCTTCCATGGTTTCATTCAACAGCCTATTAGAAAGTTCTGAAGAGTTCAGCATGATATCTAGTTCCAGGGCGGTGAGCCGGGCGTGATGAGTGGGCTTTGATGAGTGATGAGCCGGGCGTGATGAGTAGGGTGGCGCGACGCACTAGGGGCCACCGAATCGAACACGGGCAAATATTTACCTTCCATTACGGCTGTTTGAGGGTTACTGAGTTATGGTCACGCAGTGGGGATGTGTGGGTGGGACCTTGTAGTACACCGCCTGACCACCAAGTTTCGCTTTCCACCTAAATTAGGGCGGGAATACGCCCACGACTTAAGTCCGACCCCGCTATTTAGTCCAATTTTCTCGTTTCGGACATAAGTCGGACCCCGATCTTTAAGGGTTAAGATCTGTATGTGGTAACCCAGGTTCTAATCCAGGGAAGATCACATGCTTTCATTAATTCCATTGGGAAGTGTTCGGTGTTGGGCATGAAAGTAATCAATTCGATTATTCCTATAGGTTCAGGAACATTTCAAAGCGATGTCGGTCCTTAGAGATTTGTGCTCCATAACAAAAAAAAAAAAAAAAAAATCACTTAAACATTAGGCTATTCAGTGTGGAGTTGGGTGTGAGTACATGATTTGATTGATATCCAGTATTCGATAAATGGATATAAAATCGTAGTCAAGTACTTAGCCTTTAACAGTCTTGATGGTGTAATAGTTAGAGTATTTAAGATTTGTATTTGGTAACCCAGGTTCGAATCCTGGGAAGATCACATGCTTTCATTAATTTCATTGGTAGGTGTTTGATGTTGGGAGTGAAATTAAAGAAATCGATTATAAACTAATGGAAAGAGGTCATTCGAACGTGCTAAGATAATAACAACGGTCGTAGAAAATGGACAAAAGGAGAAGTAGTCGAATATCAGAAGAAACATTATACAAAATAATGCAAGAAGGGTTATGAGGAAAATATAGATAATAAGAAGATTTGTTGGTAGATGGAAACAAATAGCAATAGGTGCGGGAAGTAAGGATCATATACAAATACAAGTTATATGTACAATGGGTCAGTAATGAAGGGAATATATCAGAAAGGAGAGAATGTGGAGAAAATATGACAATAGCATGCACAGTTGAGGCAAGGGGCAATAGTCAAGGAACTGCTGGCGAGGGAATATTATGACAACTATTTAGATCACTGCAATGTGTGTTGCTCATATCCAAATCAAGTGCAATGTTGGGCAAGAATTGAATATCATAATTGCATAACAACATCAAGGAAGCTGTGGACAGTGGTTACACACAAACACACTATGACATATGCTAGTTCACACAATAATACATAAAACCCACAAGGTATACATACAAACAAGATGCATATATATCAACACACACACACAAATGTATACACATAGACATGATAACATGAGTGTCAACACGGACACAAATGTATACACCCAAACAAGATGCATAAAGGGCCTGTCACACTAGCATCCCAACCCTTCCAGACTTAAAATGACCGTGTGTTTCACAAAGTATGGTGCAAAGTCCTGCAAGGTCAGGCCAAAGATTAACAGAGTCGTAGAAAGAACGTGTGAAGGCTTGGAAACCTGGGCAGGATACTGAAAACTGTCCTAACTTGGGTCCTTACTGACTTAATGCGCCCTAAGATATGAACAGGTTGGGACATCTTATCGCGTGTCTTAACCCTTAACTATCGGCGCGCAACATAAGTCGAGTAAAATAAATCTGGACTATCTGGCGGCGCTCGACATAGGTCGTGTGGCAATTTCAGCACGTAATGTTGCTGAGAGAGAGAGACAAGTGGTGGCAGGAGAGTAGCGAGCGTATGACTGCTCCAGACCACCGCGGCGAACCTACTGACACGAATCCCACCTCTTCCCTCCCTCTCTCACTCGCTATATACGGAATTGTATGGGGAAAGTGCCGAATTACATGCTTTTTGCACTCGCGTTGCGCGGTTGTTGCAAGAAAACTAGCCATCATAAAAGGATCGTTATGGTGTCATTGGAAAGCTCTGTTTATGCCCTTTCAGGGATAGATACTTGTTTTACGCTCTGGGTCTTATTTGGGCATGAAAATGATCACGTAAACAGCCCTATTTTGGCTAAAAACACCCCGCTGGGCGGTACATATAAATAAACCGCCTAGCCCGCTAATAAGGTGTTAAGTTGTATACACAAACAGAATTTAGGATGTTCTATCCAGTTCCTAAATGGTTAGGAATTCCTAAATTATCCTAAATCTTCTAGGGTGCCGTATGTTGTTTAGCCTATCACGGGGCTCCTTAGATCCCATTGTTTGGGGGGATCAGCCAATCACGGGGCGATAATCTCAGCTGATCAAAATAAACAAAAGCCACTGTGGCAGAGGGACCTACCTAGTTGTTGAATTACCTTAATTTTTGCCCATGTATCTATATATATAATAAATTGTGCAATATCCTATGTTTAACCCCTAACAAAGTTATTGAGAGAATATTGAGGAAGTGAAACTTAGTGAAGGCTTGCTGATCCATTCGTAGGCTTGCTTGTGTGCTTGCTTGTTGCAGGCAAACTGTTCTGTCTGTGTTCTTCCACTGTCACCTCTTTTTCTTTTGTGGTGTCTCTTCACAAAATGGCTGCCCACAGCTTTTGAGTATGCCGTCTCAACTGTTTCGAGTAGAGCGTCTTAAGCGTACTGGAGCAGTTAGGGCGTCCTAAGTGAGATAGGACGAGATAGGATGTCCTAACTAGTTTTGAGTATCCGGTCCCTGTCTTTATTTAATGTGTTCAACAAAATTGGAATGGTCAGCCCTGAGTCACCGCCATATACTTGACTGGCGTGAAGTTCATGTGGACGGAGTGGGGGCAAACTCAAGTTTCCTGTCCATCTACCCAGTCTTGCAGCTTTTATATCGTTCATAAAACAAAGACGAAATAGGGAAAGGACTAGGATGGAAACAGCTTGCATCCATGAAACGTCAAATTGGGCAGTTTGTCTCGTTTTCTGCTAGATTTGCCAACGTCTTGCAGAGCAAGGTCAAAGCAATGTCAGGAATATGGGCGCCAAACACCATGGTCGCTGCAAGGTCCCTCACATTTTGTCCTAACCCTAAATATCGTAAAGTCGGCCATGGACGTGTTGACAAAATCTTGTGTGTGAACGTGGCTTAAATATCAACACAACATAAATATATTCACACAAACAAGATATACAAATAAGTATCAACATACATTTATACACACCCAAAAACAGAAATACACACGCACACACTTCATACAAAATGCAAAACACAAATCCCTCTTCTCTATTATTCATATTCACTAACATTTGCGTACTATACATAACAATAATTATATATATATATATATATATATATATATATATATATATATATATATATAAATGTGATATGTTACCAACTTAATTTTCCCCTCCTAAAATCTTCTAACCCTGCCACGGACATTAGTCACAGGACAGTTCTTCCCTTTCCAATTTTCCCTTACCTACTCTAAGCCACTATTTGGACACTTTGATCATCATTGTTTTAAAGGGCAAGCTGCCTCGAGGGGTCGCTAGACATGTTGTTGCTTGATTTCCTTTGTACTCCTCCATTCACTATTCACATCTCTATCTGACTCACTTCTGCCCTTCCTTCCCCTCACATCTCTACCTGACTCACCTCCACCCTTCCTTTACCTCACTTCCTATTCTCCTTCCCCCTCCCTCCTCATCTCTCCCCTCGCAGTTCCCAACCTCACTCACCTCCACCCTTTCTTCCCCTCACTTCTTATCACCCTTCACCCTCCACCCACTCCCTCCACCCACTCCCCCCTCCCACCTCATAACTCTCACGTAACCTACACCGGCAATGTGTATATTTCTTTCCTGTCGGCCGTTATCTGACAGGAAAAGAGAGCATGAAGTGAGATCGGGAGGAAGATTTTGGTCCTGGTACCTGGAGGCTGCTGTTCTTAAGTCTGGTGTATAATGGTAGGTCATCTTTCATTTATTGTTGTCTATTCTTCAATAGCAATTATTTATTTACTCTCTCTCCCCCTCTCTCCCTCTATACTACTAAGTCTTCTCTCCAGTTTCCACATCTCCAAATCCTCACCCACCATTCCAACCTCACTCTCTCCTCCCCACCCCAACAAACAACACGCACCCTTAGCCCACATTTTACCATTACCCTCTCTTACCCCTCCCGTGAACACCTCCCTCTCAACTTTCCACAACCATCCACTCCCAAGCCCTATAAGGCATTTCTCACACCGCCCTTAAGAAGGCACAACAAACTAACTATTAACTCAATTATCTCACAATTCGAAACTAAAATAAATAACGAATAAGTTCCCCATTATTTGAAATATAATAAATAGAGGAAGGAAAAACAAAGACAAACCATGTAAAGTTTTATGTGCCTAAAAGCATCCTCCAGTTCATAAAATGTTTGTAACTGTAGTATTTAATTCTAGATCTGTTATGCTACTACTACGGGGGATAATTCGACAGTCATTTAGAAGTTCGTATATTTTATCTAACAAACTTCCTAACTACTCTAATAATAGGTTCTTGGCTCGGGCCGAGATGAGTTCAAGACGCAGATTGAAAATTACGTAGATTCATGCTAGGTTGCACTTTGGACCCCTAAAGTTCCCGTTACTCAATAACTGAATCCCCGCTATTCAGGTATTAACTCAAGTCGGTTTCGATCCTACGACCCGACCCGTTATTAGTGATTAATCCAAATAAATCAAAACCCTGCTGTGTCTTGTATTGAGACCAGGGCCTAAAGAACCATTTGCTCTTTGCCTAACTAAAAACAAAAGTGTTATTCTTTCCTCTACTCTTTAGGTTTTCCCACGTTTACTGAGCCTTCTGTATCCTTTCTCAATACCAAGGCTATAACACATATAATCTATCTCCTCAATACCTAGGCTATAACACATATAATCTATCTCCTCAATACCAAGGCTATAACACATATAATCTATCTCCTCAATACCAAGGCTATAACACATATAATCTATCTCCTCAATACCAAGGCTATAACACATATAATCTATCTCCTCAATACATAGAATCTATTTACTCCTTTGACACAACCGTCGTTACTACACAAGTACCTCCACAATGACATATAATCGTACAAATTACCGAATGAGATTACAAGGTCTCTCTTACATAAATTATAATATGGGTTCCGCCATCCAGTTACTTCACAAACTAGGTTTACAATCTTTATCTCAATAACACTATTGGGTTCCGTCACCTAGTTACTTCACAATATAGGTTTACATTATATCCTCATTAGGGGGTAGACGAGAAACGGATATAAAAGAAATAACTAAACCTGGAAAGATGAATTGGCCTAGGCTATAAAATGATACCGGTCGGCGGTTGACTTACGTGTTAAAATGTATATGTAGGCTATCTGTGGTAGTCCCAGTAATATATATGAAGTACTTCTAGTATTAAAGGAACTTAGCTGTGATGCAAAGGAGTGTAGGTTAGGTGATAGACATGTTGGGAGGCTAATATCGGGGAAGTTTTGGTGTTATGTGGCAGCAGCTGGCGGTCTGCCTTGGCGGGATGAAGTCTGTGTGAAGTCTGTCTGAGATTCCCTTTTGTCGTGACAATATAAAATATATTTATGGGGTTTATATCGTCCCCCGTGATTAAATAATAAGGGAAAATAAACTAAGATATAATTGGTGCAACCACAGTAATATTTATCCACAAAGATAAATATAGTAATGTGTATAAACAAAAAAGGAACCAGCTGTAGCAGAGCTATAATGATCACGATAAACCATGCACTGAAGCCTAATGAGAACATCAAGAAACTATAGCTAGAATCAAACTTATTTCATCCTATAGTTAATATAGAACCCCTAATGAAGGTCATCCTATAGTTAATATAGAACCCCTTATGAAGTTCATCCTATAGTTAATATAGAACCCCTAATGAAGTTCATCCTATAGTTAATATAGAACCCCTTATGAAGTTCATCCTATAGTTAATATAGAACCCCTAATGAAGGTCATCATATAGTTAATATAGAACCCCTTATGAAGTTCATCCTATAGTTAATATAGAACCCCTAATGAAGGTCATCATATAGTTAATATAGAACCCCTTATGAAGTTCATCCTATAGTTAATATAGAACCCCTAATGAAGTTCATCCTATAGTTAATATAGAACCCCTTATGAAGTTCATCCTATAGTTAATATAGAACCCCTAATGAAGTTCATCCTATAGTTAATATAGAACCCCTTATGAAGTTCATCCTATAGTTAATATAGAACCCCTAATGAAGTTCATCCTATAGTTAATATAGAACCCCTTATGAAGTTCATGCTATAGTTAATATAGAACCCCTTATGAAGTTTAAACAGCCAACTGATATATCAATCCTATATTATTATATGTCCCATATTATTCACCTTGTAGTATACAAGGGAATATGGTAAAGTAAAGTTGAGGACGAACACCAGGTTGGGTATTGACGCAGTAATCATCTTTGTACCTTTGCCCACTGGAGACCTATAACTAATGGTGGGTGTGTTACCCAGCAGCTTGGTAATTTACGACTACTGTGTATTATCTACATTTCCTGTTTTTATATCCACATAATGGATAACACAAATGTCCACGAAGGCAGTATAATACTTCAGGTATAGATGTATGTTTGTTGAACCGAGACAATAAGTGTGAGAAGACTGCCCATTCGTCTCTCCTTGTCTGGGAACACAACTAAAAAACTTTAAGTAGTGACCCAAAAGTGCTAACCGTAACACCATACATAATTCAGGGAAGGATGCAAGTGGTAAGGAAAGCATGGAGAGGTCAAGGGTTGCGTAACCTGGACATCTACAATAGGCTTAATACCACAGTGATGTTACCTGTACAACACAACACAATGCCGGATCCACTATAACCACCATACACTCCTTATAACATAAAACACGCTCAGTTGTGTAATAAATACAGACACAATAAATCAATAATCACCAAGGGAATCTTGGGAATCCGCAAAAAACATGCCTCTGTCATTCGGTGCTCTGAACCATATCATATACCATGTGAAGGTAGATAGAGCGTGAAAACCATTCAAGTGAATTAAGCTAGAAAGGAAAATATTTCTAGATACGATAACATATCTTTAAGAAGAGTTATGCCTTATTACTTATAAATTAGATTTAATTCTTGGTAATATTGAGACATTAATACCGGTAGTTCCTTAGCTCACCTATAGATTACTATACTAAGGTTACACTAAGATACATAATAAATAGGGTCGATTCTCACTCGGAAATAAAAGGTAAAAAATTACTATGCATTCTACTGCAAACGAAAAATAAATATTGGCGTCGTGACCATGTAAGGAATGAGTTTATCAATCACTTACAAACTGTTGAAGAGTTGCCTATTATTTGATGAATCATTTGGTTAGTTGGTAAGATATGTTGCACTCGTTAGCAGTTAAGCCTGCAGTGGTTCTTAAAGTTTTTCAGCCCCGATACTCCAAAGTTCAACTCCAAGTCAACCTGATACCCCCTCTCCAATATTAGCCTACTACTCCCGACTTTTATAGTCATAGTCACCATTCAGTGCACAACATTATTAATTTAATATTTTCCAGGATACCTTTTTGGATACCCCCAAGAACCGGTTTCGATACCCCCTGATTGAGGCACTACTTTAAGAACTCCTGACCTAAGGTGAACGGTGATATATTATATAAGTCTTAATAAAAGTTAAGAAAGAGCTAGGAATATAATTAATGCACAGTAATGATATCGTGTGTAAACTACCTGTTACCATTTAGTAGCAGCAAAACGAGCTCTAAATCTGACTCAGAAAATATTTACATTTTTTCAACAGTAAGCCCATAATAATAAAATAAAAATGCGTAAGGCTTATAATGAAGCATCTCGCTCAGCTCCATGAAAACAATCACGACTAAAAGTAAGACCGAATATACAAATTTAATAACGCAAGGGTGTCGATTGATGGATTCCGTGGAATAGTCCAGAAGTGATGAAAAATGGATTAATCCTTAGCTCTGAACAGATCTAGAGTAAAGCCAGAGAGTTATGAAGTGAGAGGGAAGTGGTGGAGTGCATGGAGGGGATTAACGACAGCATGATTGGCAAGACTGGCTCCAGAGAACAAGGGTATAAAGGAAAACAAGCAACAATAGTCTTTTGATTTTTACGAGGCTGCTTGTAGCGAAACTACCGGGCCATCGCTCGCCAGGAAATAATCGACATCTAAATGGTACGAAAAGTCTTTAAATTGACAACAAAATGGGGCAAAAGGTGTTAAAATCGCAAAACTAATGGGCCGAACGTCTTATAATCTATACAAAATGGGGCTAAACATGAGGGAGAAGGAGGTCCACAAAAGCGGTCTGCGAGATAATTGGTTAGTCGATTTGTTAAGTTTGAACCGTATTACTGCCAATGTGTATGGCCACCCTCGTAAGGGGAGTAAGGCGTCCGGCAATAGATAGATAGATAGACTGCCAATGACATTACTAGGTATTCCATTCCAAAAGTTTGCCACTAAATTGACAAAACAAGATTTTGCCTCATGTGAGTTAAGCTGAGCACGGAGAGCCTATGGTATTTAAAACATCCCGCTGGGCGAAGGTATTGTGTGTAAATCCCGACAAATTTCGTCATTTTACGATAAATATCGTTATTACTTATTAATATGCACCTATTTTACATTTAGTATGACACAGCTTTTGTATCAAACACAATACCCAGCTTGCAAAACTGCTCGAACCCCGGACAACGTTGCTTGCAACTTTAATTATTATTATTATTATTATTATTAGCTTTGATTGAACTGGGTGAGTCTGTGTATGTGTTAGCAACAAGTCTTTAAAACTTGATTTCCGGTACTATAAGTTTTAATAATCAGTTATGCCTTGTTTTGAGAGTATTAATGGTGCTAGAATTGCGGTGTTGGCATTTAGGATACACCGATCAGATGGAGATTAGATGTTGTGAATGTCTTGAGTATCAGAGCCTAGGTTTTCATTTTTAGTCAGAAGATATAACTTTTCAAGATTAGTAGAGATAAGCATAATTCTGTAGTACATTTGAGACTTATGTAGATTCAGTATAATAATCTGTGTGTAGTCTTTTGTGTATTAGCAAGTCATTCTCAATACTTATCATGAAAAAAATCTCACCCGCCGCCCCTTCCTTTAACCCAAGAACGGCGAGCGTCCTAATATGAGTCTGAACCCTACGAAGACGAGCGTTTTCATATGAGGCAAGGCCTGAAAAAAATATTTTAAAAGACCCCAGTAGAACTCAAACAAAGGAATATGTGATTAAGTACTTAGAGATAATTCCCCTCCATACCTCTTATCACTCCTCCATATGTGTCAAACCCCACCCTCCCTTCCTCCCCCATTCAATTATTACCTATTTTTCCACTTATTCCCTTGTTTATTAGTTTTGTTTTCCGCGGCAATGTCTCCCACCCAGTTTCAAGGTCATCTGGGATGCATATAGGGAGCGAGGGAAGAGAGAGACAGCACTAGCGAGACATCAGTCTCGCTTTAGGTCTCGAGAGGGAAGGGTGTAGAGCTCGCGCGCCTCTCACTTCATGACTGGACAGTCAGCAAAAAAAAGTCTATTTCACCCCCAAATACTATTCCCACTTGTTTTATTGCTGTTACATGTTAATATCTTCATATTAAACGTAAAATAAGCGCATATGAATAAGTAATAACGATATTTATCGTAAAATGACGAAATTCGTTGGGATTTACCCACAATACCTTCACTCAGCGCAACATTTTAAATACCTTAGGCTCGCCGCACTCAGGTTAAGAGAGCGAGAGAGGGAGAGAAGAGAAAAATAAAACAGAAAAAGAACAACAAGATTGACATGGCCGGGTGGTTGTTGGGTGTGTCATATCTCATAGAAATAATTCAGAGGCTGTGCAGGACAGGTCCGGAGTTGGTCTAGTTATTCATGGTTTATACCTTCTTGGAATCAACAACAACAAAACTAAAGAGTGAAAATGATTTTGATAAATTAGAACATTGGGCCTAAAGTTGGCCAATGAGTTTCAATACCAATACATATAAAACGCTGCATATAGGTTAAAAGAAAAAAACTATGGTACCGGTACTCAATGAATGGTCGTCAACTAAAAAACACTGATAAACAAATTGACTTAGGAAATAATATCACACAATTTAAAACCCAGCCAACAATGTACTGTACCGAATTAGTTCAGAAAAAAATATAAGTTATTGGTTTCATTGGAAGATCGTTTCAACACATATCTAAAAATGTTATTCACTATAAATTTTTTGGTTTGCCCCATCTAGAATACTGCGTACAATTTTGATGCCTATATTATCTGAAGCACATACTGTAGAATCAGATAAGCGGGAGATAATAAAGCGGAGAGTAAAGCAAATGATTCCAAGACTTAAGAAATACGTCATACGAAGAACGTCTAAACATATGAAATATTTTAAGTTTAACAAAGCGCAAGCTAAGAAGGAACCTAATTCAGGTGTTTATGATGATTAAATGTATTGACTGGATGTCAACAAACCTTCTCAATTGAACATTCACATTACAGTAGAGGAAATGGTGTTATGGTCATTGAAATGCCTTTTAGCCCAAGAACGGCAGGCGTACTCATATGAGTCTGAACCCTACGAGGGCGAGCGTCCTCATATGAGCCAAGGCCTAAAAAAAAACTTTCAAAACATCCCACTGGCACTCAAAACAGAGGAATGTGTGATTAAGTGAGATAATTCTCCTCCATACCTACTATCACTCCTCCACATGTGTCCCCCCCCCATCCCTCCAATTATCACCTATTTTCCCTCTTATTCCCTTGTAGATCGGTTTATTATCCCGGCAATATCTCCCATCTGGTTTCAAGGTCATCTGGGACGCATATAGAGAGCGTGGGGAGAGAGAGACAGCACTAGCGATACATCAGTCTCGCTTCAGCCCTCGAGAGGGGAGGGTCTGTGGCTCACGCGCCTCTCGCCTCATGACTGGATGGTCAGCAATAATTAATCTTTTTCACCCCCAAAAACTATTCCCACTTGTTTTATTGTTGTTACATGTTAATATCTTCATATTAAATGTAAAATAGGTGCATATTAATAAGTAATAACGATATTTATCGTAAAATGACGAAATTTGTCGGGATTTACACACAATACCTTCGCCCAGCGGGATGTTTTAAATACCATAGGCTCTCCGTGCTCAGCTTAACTCACATGAGGCAAAATCTAGTTTTGTCAATTTAGTGGCAAACTTTTGGAATGGAATACCTAGTAATGTCATTGGCAGTCTATCTATCTATCTATTGCCGGACGCCTTACTCCCCTTACGAGGGTGGCCATACACATTGGCAGTAATACTGTTCAAACTTAACAAATCGACTAACCAATTATCTCGCAGACCGCTTTTGTGGACCTCCTTCTCCCTCATGTTTAGCCCCATTTTGTATAGATTATAAGACGTTCGACCTATTAGTTTTGCGATTTTAACACCTTTTGCCCCATTTTGTTGTCAATTTAAAGACTTTTCGTACCATTTAGATGTCGATTATTTCCTGGCGAGCGATAGCGAGCCTGAAATCTTAATAGGAAACAGCCTTCGACCGGGACATTTTTCTACAGAAAAAATTACAAATTTACCTTGAAGGGGGGTCTAGGGGGTGTTTTTCTAAGCTTGATGGAGGTCTAGCGAGAAAACTAAGGAATTAATGAAATAATAGACCGAAAAACAACAAAACACGGTCTGTCTCCCCTTAACTCCCGATATTACCTACACTAGCCACTTATACTATGCTATCTTTACCTTTTTTGTCTGCATTAGCCCGGTAGTTTCGCTACAAGCAGCCTCGTAAAAATCAAAAGACTATTGTTGCTTGTTTTCCTTTATACCCTTGTTCTCTGGAGCCAGTCTTGCCAATCATGCTGTCGTTAATCCCCTCCATGCACTCCACCACTTCCCTCTCACTTCATAACTCTCTGGCTTTACTCTGGATCTGTTCAGAGCTAAGGATTAATCCATTTTTCATCACTTCTGGACTATTCCACGGAATCCATCAATCGACACCCTTGCGTTATTAAATTTGTATATTCGGTCTTACTTTTAGTCGTGATTGTTTTCATGGAGCTGAGCGAGATGCCTCATTATAAGCCTTACGCATTTTTATTTTATTATTATCGCCTTACTGTTGAAAAAAAGTCAATATTTTCTGAGTCAGGTTTAGAGCTCGTTTTGCTGCTACTAAATGGTAACGGGTAGTTTACGCACGATATCATTACTGTGCATTCATTATATTTCTAGCTCTTTCTTAACTTTTATTAAGACTTATATAATATATCACCATTCACCTTAAGTCAGGTGTTCTTAAAGTAGTGCCTCAATACCCCCAGGGGGTATCGAAACCGGTTCTTGGGGGTATCCAAAAAGGCATCCTGGAAAATATTTAATTAATAATTTCGTGCACTGAATGGTGACTATGACTATAAAAGTCGGGAGTAGTAGGCTAATATTGGAGAGGGGGTATCAGGTTGACTTGGAGTTGAACTTTGGGGTATCGGGGCTGAAAAACTTTAAGAACCACTGCAGGCTTAAGTGCTAACGAGTGCAACATATCTTACCAACTAACCAAATGATTCATCAAATAATAGGCAACTCTTCAACAGTTTGTAAGTGATTGATAAACTCATTCCTTACATGGTCACGACGCCAATATTTATTTTTCGTTTGCAGTAGAATGAATAGTAATTTTTTACCTTTTATATCCGAGTGAGAATCGACCCTATTTATTATGTATCTTAGTGTAACCTTAGTATAGTAATCTATAAGTGAGCTAAGGAATTACCGGTATTAATGTCTCAATATTACCAAGAATTAAATCTAATTTATAAGTAATAAGGCATAACTCTTCTTAAAGATATGTTATCGTATCTAGAAATATTTTCCTTTCTAGCTTAATTCACTTGAATGGTTTTCACGCTCTATCTACCTTCACATGGTATATGATATGGTTCAGAGCACCGAATGACAGAGGCATGTTTTTTGCGGATTCCCAAGATTCCCTTGGTGATTATTGATTTATTGTGTCTGTATTTATTACACAACTGAGCGTGTTTTATGTTATAAGGAGTGTATGGTGGTTATAGTGGATCCGGCATTGTGTTGTGTTGTACAGGTAACATCACTGTGGTATTAAGCCTATTGTAGATGTCCAGGATACGCAACCCTTGACCTCTCCATGCTTTCCTTACCACTTTCATCCTTCCCTGAATTATGTATGGTGTTACGGTTAGCACATTTGGGTCACTACTTAAAGTTTTTTGGTTGTGTTCCCAGACAAGGAGAGACGAATGGGCAGTCTTCTCACACTTATTGTCTCGGTTCAACAAACATACATCTATACCTGAAGTATTATACTGCCTTCGTGGACATTTGTGTTATCCATTATGTGGATATAAACACAGGAAATGTAGATAATACACAGTAGTCGTAAATTACCAAGCTGCTGGGTAACACACCCACCATTAGTAATAGGTCTCCAGTGGGCAAAGGTACAAAGATGATTACTGCGTCAATACCCAACCTGGTGTTCGTCCTCAACTTTACTTTACCATATTCACCTTGTATACTACAAGGTGAATGATATAGGACATATAATAATATAGGATTGATATATCAGTTGGCTGTTTAAACTTCATTTGGTGTTCTATATTAACTATAGGATGAACTAAGTTTGATTCTAGCTATAGTTTCTTGATTTTCTCATTAGGCTTCAGTGCATGGTTTATCGTGATCAATATAGCTCTGCTATATATCACATGGAAATGTCTAATAGTTCCTGATTTTTTGGTATTATCTCCATGTTCGTTGTGTAGAGACACCTTCATCCAGAAATATATGTATTTGGAGTAGTAAGCAGTTTGAAAGAAAACATTTATATTGTGATCAAACTGCTGACATTTCAGTTCTCAACATAATATATCATCGTGTGTGCGTGTGCGTATATGATATGGCATAGGTTTACCGCTACTTCCATACTGGTCATACTCAGATAGCTTAACCCCTCAGAACCGGAAGGGCTCTGAGGCACCCATAATAAACTATGTCCAGAAACACGGATGGGCTCTTGGGCACCGGCAGCTTGAAAGCCTGTAAGCTTGTTTTGAAAGGTGTCCGTCCGACGCATATAAACACAGCCAGTCGGAGCGACGCCGCGCACATCCAAACACAAGAAGGAGAGGCGTAGTTTGTTATTGTTCGTTCTGGTAAGCCCGGTTTAGTAGTGAAAAGTGCGTCGTATTGCTAACATTGCCACGAAACTCTCTCGAATGAAATCGTCATCACAACTGAACCAGTTGACTTAGAGAGCTCTACTCAACGCCATTCTACAGGTACGAAACACATCTACGCTTGGAGATGCGTGGGAATGCGGTAGCAGTTAAAATGACAAAGATACGGTAGCCTAGGCGAGTCGTTTTTCGGCCAAATCCCCCGTGCTTCAGGGATATATTATAGAATGCGCCGCCGGGGCTGGAGGGTCAATGAAAAAAATAAATAAACCCGTTCCAACGATACCAACCCTTAAGCGGCTATCCCACTGCGCGAATTTTCGATGGCGAACGTCCTGCGACTGTATTTTTTGGTCTATGTTCCAAAGTTCCCCATTTTCGCTTGAGTATGCTCCAAATCTTGCAGAAAGTGCACAGCATTCGTCGTAGCTTCGCCCCTGTTCGCCCAGATTCACCCAGAATTGCCGTTAATTTTGAGCATGTTCAAAATCCGGTGGCAAATTGAAAATGGTGGCGAATGTCGTACGGCATTCGCCTTTTGTCTCACTGCATTCGCCCATGTTCGCACGAGATTCTCACAATTCGTACCATTGTCGCCGTATTCGCCCCTTCTGGCGAACGTTGACGAACAAGGCGATGGTCAGACGAATATGGCGGATGTTGTACGAATGCCGGGTGAATGCCGGACGAATATGGCAAATAATGGTGAATGCAATGCGAAATTTCGCGCGCAAGAGGCGAATTGCAATTTTTGGCAAAGCTGCTTTTGAGCGAATGGAAGCGACTATGGCGATAACCAGACGATGGTTGTGCGAATACAGCGATTGCTTCGACGAATGTCAGCACATGCAATACGACAGGGGTTGAATGAGGGCGAACATTGGGACAAGGGGCAATTTCGGTACGCCGTGACCCTTTGGCCAATCTCATCGATGGTCGCTCAAGTTTCACTGACCCCACATATAAACACCAGTGGGGTCAGCGTGTCATTACCATAGTATTCACGCTCGACAGCACACGTCCCTACTTCCTTGCTACTTCCTTGCACACGATCGCCACCATGCGAAAAATTAATAAGAAATCCGTCAAGAAGCCTGCAGTAGTGAAGAAGGCGCTGAAGAAGAAGCAGAAAGTGAAACAAATTGTGTCCACACCCCCATCAGAACAATCAACCGAAATCAGGCACTAGTGGAGAGCAAAGAACAAGTCGCTCCCCCTAATCACGTTCACGGTCACCCACAGCTCTGATAGTACCTGTTGATCAGCACGCGCGTGTCGTCACACCTGACGAAGATATATCCGCCATCACCTATTCTACGCCTCCTGAAGCCCAGAACTACGTCGTGTTCACTGAGGAACAGGAACAGGATTTGGTCGAGTGGTACAACGAACACGACTATCTGTATGATAAAGGCCTGAAACAGTACCGGAACCGAGAAAGGAAGGATGCCGCCCTCGAAGAAAAGGCCAAATCACTCAACGTTACTGGTAAGTTGAAACAATCAATGTATGTGTGTGTGAAACTGTGCAATAATGTGTAAAAATTGCCAAAAACAAAGTGTTTTGCATTTCAAATAACAGTGACATTGTGTGCGAAACAATGATGATTTATGGTAATGTGATTAATCGGCTGCCCGGGTTTAAAGTAATTTGTCATTATTTTGCATACTTGTTTTTATTACACAGTCATGCAAACACGCTCGAATAGTGTTAACAATGATATTTGTGACATATTTTGTTATTTTACAAGTGTAGTACATCATACCCTGTGAGACGATACTTTCGGTGACATATTTATTATACCTACATATGACCTGTTTAAAGTGACAAGGAATAATTGCTGTTGCTGATCTCCAGCAAATTGTTCCTGTCTCCTATACTTTCAACACATTGTTATGTATATGTTAACAGTTTGATTTTTCTTCCTCAACAGTTCCTCAATTAAAACTATGGTCGAAGGGCATGAAGACACGTTATGGAAAGCTCAGCAACGTGAAGTCGGGGCAGAAGCCAAATACAGCACTGAGAGGGATAAATGGATCCTGGCAAGTTTCACCTTTTTGCATCGGCACATCGCCAGAGTCAAGGGACGAACCAACGAGCAGGTAATTATACATTTTTCTGTAATATTTTGCTACAATAATTAATGTATTTCAGTAATTCCTCATTCTGTTTCACACCAACTAATTTTTTACTACCTTAATAGCTCAGCAAGTGTGCACGTTATTAATTTATTATATGATTAATATAACCCACTGAGCCCCAGCTAGTTAATAATAAATGTACCACCCAGGACCGGCAGGTTGTGAAAAAGTGTTTTTCCAGAAAACACCAGGAATGGGTTAGGAATGAAGGAAAACCCACAAAAAACCAATCCCCTAAGTCATTACGGGGTCCTACGGTGCGCCCGAATGTCGAAATTACACAAGGAGAAATGGGTAGGCAAAAACAGGCAAAAACAGGTTTTTGCACGCTCACGCGCACGCGGCTGGACTTTGAGAGTTTTCAACCATTGGCATTGTTGCGTGGGATACTTACACAGTTCCCATACAAATCTGAGCCCTCTAGGTGCCATAGGATCGGAGTAATTAACCAGGACGCACCTTATGTGACGCTTGCGTCCAAACATTTTGGACGCAAACAGTGCGTCGCTGGGGCTCAGTGGTTTAAATCCATTTTCATAAATTTTTTCAAATTAAACTACGATGGCTAGGAGGGGTGTTAGGTCCTGTAGGGTAGTGCCTTTTGGCAGAAGGAAGGATCTGAAGGTCCAAACTAGGCCTAAGTTGTGTGGCGCCTGCAGAAGACGAAGCTGAAGGAGGTAGCGCGGGGGGCTGCGTCAAGGGCACCGGGGGGCGAGGAGGGGTGTTAGGTCCTGTAGGGTAGTGCCTTTTGGCAGAAGGAAGGATCTGAAGGTCCAGAGTTTGGACCTTCAGATCCTTCCTTCTGCCAAAAGGCACTACCCTACAGGACCTAACACCCCTCCTCGCCCCCCAGTGCCCTTGACGCAGCCCCCCGCGCTACCTCCTTCAGCTTCGTCTTCTGCAGGCGCCACACAACTTAGGCCACGCCCCTCGACACGCAGCCAATCAGCTTCGACCCCACCTACTGACCACCATCCCGCATCCAGTGCGCATGCGTGAAGCGGTTAACCCCTTTCTCTCTCCTAGTTTACGCTTCCACCAATAGCAGACTTTTGCCCCCTGTTTTCCGCCTCCTCTGATCTTCCACCCTCTATATATACCCTTCCTGTTTACCTTTTATATCATTCCTTCCTTACTTGATAATGCTGGTTGTCCAGTGAAACGCGTCGTATATCCTGTATCATCATGTACAATGTGTACAATGTACCACCATGAATTTTGCTCATCTCCTTCATCTACTTCCTGCCACCCAGCGAAAACTCATCAGAGACCTGGAAACTTTGAATAATAACATTTCCAACGCAGAAATTGCCATTTCTTTCAACCTCGTATGTATTAAAGAAAATATATATATATATATATATATATATATATATATATATATATATATATATATATATATATATATATATTTATGGCTCCAGGATATAGATGATCGCTTTGACTTTTTCGTCGTTATCTCGCGGTCATAGCCTGGAGGAATGTGAATCCTGATAATATTTGCCCAGCTTGCCACTTGAATGTAAAGTTGGAGAAATTAGTCATGCAGTTCTTGGTTTCTCTCATATTCCCATATTAATTTTATATATTTGTTAGACCCAGATACAAGAATATTATACTTTGACCTATTCATATATAAACAGTCCCAATGTTCGTTAATTTTTCGGCACACACTATATATTCACTTTGATGTACACATTCTCAGTATTTGTCAAAATTCGTCAACCGCTGCATATGTACTTTCTACACATTTATATTGAAACATTTTCATATTCGTTAACAATCGGCACCAATTATATTTGTAAGTTGACACATTCATGATCAAACATTCTCAGTATTCGTTTAACAATCGTCACCCACTGAAATTGTATGCTTGCATGGGGCACTTGTGAGGATAGGGTGTAGAGGGTCGGTGTCATCACTCAGATTAGTGTGGCGACAGGCGCAAATAGATTCGCAACCAGCTTTTGGGTCGAGTAGACACACAGGGCTTGCGACCCTGTTTAAGATGTCTGACGTAAAGTAATGTATGAAAGGGTTTTTGTATGAATAAATTATTATATTATTTTATGAACGTTCCATTTGTATGTCTCACACAGGTGTTGAGGGGTCGTGTGGGTCGTATGGTGGGCTTGAAGGTGCAGGTGGAGACTTTCACCAGGAAGAAGATGGCACTGGAGGAAGAGGTTGAGTCATTTGGGACATACATGCAGAACACCGTGAAGTCTCTTGACCTAAAAAAAAAGCATGAAATTTATTAGTAATGCTTTGGGGATGCTCGGCAACAGCCGCAAGGAAAACATGGCCTGGGAAAATGCTTATTAGAAAGAACTTGCGAAAGTTCAGTGTTCAGCCCAGGGCCAATACCTCGCCATATGCAACTTCCTCCTCCACTTCCACAACGAGTCGTTATCTCTACTCCTGTGCAACAGGCATCAACCCCACCTGGATTCATGAAAATGATATACCAGCAGGGCCCCCACACGTCTGGACAGCAGCCAGTAGTTCCTTGGCACACAAACTCACCAATGCAAAAACAACGAACACATCCACAACAAGCTCACGGGCTGTCCCGCAACCCGAGTTTCCGTGGGACAACACCTCGGGGTTGGTCCACTCATACCTTCCCCCAAACCCAAAATACATACACATACCAACAACCTAATAACAATGTGCCAACTTATCACACATTGACCCCTGCTTCTCTGGAATCACCTAACATAATAATAAATCGTAGGCTTGTACATCATTCTTTTACCTGTCTTCGTGGCGTAGTGCATAAGTGCACTGATTTTCGGTGTGAGCGTCCTGGGTTCGAATCCCCGGACTGCCACATGGATTTGTTGATTTCATTAACTGAGTTTAGAAGTAAAGTTGGTTGGTGTAAAGAACATAAGAATTACAGAAATACCCGCCACCCCTGGAACCGAGATACAGATTATCATGAGTGAAGCTGAGATATCTTCACCCCCACCCCCGCACCAAACTCCACTTTTACCCACACCTTCCACAAATGACCAAAGTGTCCACACCCCAAAATCTGTGATGGATTTAGAGTAAACCCATACAAACTACACATCTGCATTCCATAGGACGAATTGTACCTGACGTTTTTTGTTTTTAAACTACACGTTAATTATCCCCATTCCATAGGGAGAATTGTGCCTGATGTTTTTTATTTTTCCCGAAAAATGCACAAATATATTTTAATGTTTGGCTTTGTGAATCACGAAAATTTAAACAAGTAAAATTGGCATTAGCTAAATTTTGATTATTTACATGTCTCGTGTCACAGGAACAAACATCAAGATAAATTTATACATTTTTCGGAACACCATTTATCCACATGCCATTTGTTTTATATAATTTCAAATCATGATCATTTCAAAAAGTGCCTATTTTTAAGTTTAATAAAAATGTATCTATTAATTTGTTTTCGTTTTTGGAATAAACAAATATAAAATGTATTTGTCGTCTTCAATTACCCATTTCTCTAACCTTAGATCATTGATTCTTGCCAAGAGACACGACCTGCTCCTTGAGTGTAGTAATCTTTGAGGTATATCCTCACTCTCTTGCCTGCTACCGAGGAAGTATTACGGGCAAGGGGTTCGAGTGAGGTCATGACCCCCTCTTGCCTCCACTAACCAGGGTTCACACAGCGATTAGTGTGGTCCTCGTCATCCACCCTCGAGTCCTGAGGAAGTTGTGGAGACAACAGATTGCCATTACTCCTGACTCCACATTCTTCGGATCAAGGAGAATGGTAGTCAGCAGTAGGCAGAACCTAAAGAAATGAGAAGGGGAAAAGAACATATTAGTATAAAGAATGTAAATTAAGATAAACAAATACAATTGTTGTCAATCCAATTAACTGACATATGAGTAAAGAATGTAAAATAGATAAAAAAGTTAACAAATGTTACAACGTATATTTATATGATGGGTAATAAACTAATAAATCTCTACACATGCATCAATACTATGATAACTTGTTTACCTGTTGGCCATAATCCCGAAGGCATTCTCAACCACTCGCCGAGCTCTAGAGAGGCGGTAATTGAAGATTCGCTCATCTACTGTCATTTTGCGGTGAGGGAAGGGCTTCATTAGCCATGTGCGGAGGCCGAACGTATCATCCCAGACGATGTAATACAGGACAGTCTGATCGCCACCAGGTAGAGGCTCATCGTCAGGCAGTCCCGCACGGCCCTACTCGAGTGCATTCCGCAGTGGGGTGTCAAGGAACACACCACCATCTGATGAACACCCGTGGGCTCCAACATCAACGTACATAAATCGATAGTTGGCATCAGCCAAGGCCATGAGAACTATTGAGTGGAATTTCTTGTACTTATAGAATTTGGAGCCCCCATTGGCAGGACATCTGATGGCAATGTGTATGCCATCCAGGGCACCGCAGCTGTGTGGGAAGTCCCAGTGGAGAGCAAATTCGTCCGCCATGGCCTTCCACTCAGCAGGTGTCCTTGAGCAGACCATGACCTCTTTCATGTACTCTTCCTCAATTGTTTCGCACACTTCAGGGACGATCTTGGAAATGATGTTTGCTCGGAAGGCATAGAAGAGATCTGTGTAGGTATTTCCAGAGGCCAGGAAACGCACCATTATTGCGAGCCGCAAACCTGGTTTGATGTGCTTGCACGAAAGTTAGTGACCTGCTTTGCAATCCTTGGCCCGAAGCGACCAAGCAACTCCCTGAACATAACGATGGGCATCCTCATGAAGTTCTTAAACTTCTCGCTATCCTCCTCTGCCAACTCCACCATCAATTGGTGGTAGATCCCATATTCTTCACTCCGCAAAATCATAGCTCCTCCTCCTTTCCTTCTTCTGCTTACTTTTTTGTTTTCCTTTGATGAGGGCCGCAAGCAACTCGATCTCTGCATATTCACGATGCATTGCCAGAGCCAAGGGTAGAGGAACATTCAAGGTTGTAGGGTAGGGGTGTCAAACTCACTTGCTTTGGCGGGCCAAATTTGACACGGTACAATATTGTAGGGCCGCATTAACCGCTTCTGTATCGGCGACGTCTTTTATATTTGATTGTAGCTATGTTTGAAGGATTTTGTGCAGTTTAAGAAGAAGCCTATCGATTGCTGGATGCCCTTTTGAAACTGAATAAAATCATCAAATAGTCACCTGTCCTATCTCTCCAGTATGGCCACCCGATCCTCCTAGCCGGCGGCGCATGTGGCACTTTGGCGTGGCCGACTGGGAGGCTCTCCGGCAGTACTTCTTTCATTTCCCATGGAATGATTTCTGCTTCCATGGCCAGGGACCCTCGGAGAGTGCTGAACGCATTACCAAGGTAATCCTATCAGGCATGGAAGCATACATTCCATTCTCTTTCTCTCAGACTAATGCTAAAAAATCTTGGTTTACTCACGCCTGTTCTACTGCTGTCTGCAATAAGGAGGAAGCATTCAAACGGTACCGACACCTTAAAACTCAAGACTCTCATTCTTCCTATGTTTCTGCCCGGAATCAAGCTAAATCTGTTCTTCGACTTGCCAAACACTCGTTCATCAATAATAAATGCACTGAACTATCCAACTCTAGCTCTTCCCAAGCTTTCTGGCATCTAGCCAACAACCTCTCCAACAATTTTTCTTCCTCGTCTTTCCCTCCCCTTTCCCAGTCTGATGTCACAACCGTCACTTCTTCCTCTGACAAAGCTAATCTCTTCGCTCAAACTTTTGCTAGAAACTCCACCTTGGATGATTCCGGTGCTATTCCTCCCTCTCCACTCTCCTCTCTCTTACTTATGCCTAATATCCTAATCTCTTCTAAAGATGTACTTTCTACCTCTCTGGCCTTAATACTAAGAAGGCTTACGGTCTGGACGGTGTTCCTCCTGTTGTTCTCAAAAACTGTGCTTCCGTGCCGACTCCCTGCCTAGGCAAACTTTTTCGTCTCAGTCTATCCTCTAATGTCTTCCCTTCATGCTGGAAGTTTGCTCACATTCAACCTGTCCCAAAGAAGGGTGACCGCTCTCTTCCCTCCAACTATCGTCCAGCTGCTCTCATCTCTTGTCTTTCTAAAGTTTTTGAAACTATTCTTGCTTCCAAATTTCTTAAGCATTTCTCTTATCATAATCTGCTCTCAGATCGCCAGTATGGCTTCCTTAAGGGTAGCTCCTTTCGGGACTTCAGTGAGACTTTTTCTATTGAACTAAACATATCGAAAGCCTTCGATAGAGTCTGGCACAAATCTTTAATTTCTTAACTACCCTCCTTCGGTTTCTATCCCTCCATCTGTGCCTTTGTCTCTAATTTCCTTTCCGGCCGTTCCATAGCCGCGGTTGTGGACAGCCATCGTTCACTTCCTCACCCTATAAACTCCGGTGTTCCTCAGGGCTCTGTCCTATCCCCTATTCTCTTGCTAATTTTTATAAATGATCTTCTCAACTTTACCTCAATTCCCATCCATTCATATGCAGACGACCCAACCTTACACTACTTCATTAGTTTTTCTGAACCCCCCAGCCAGCAATCCCTCAAAGACAAACGTAATGAAGCCATAGAACTCTTAAATTCTGAACTAAATACTATCTCCAATTGGGGCAGAGAAAACTTTGTTACCTTTAATGCTTCCAAAAACCAATTTCTCCATCTACTGTATGTACCCATCCGGAACTCCCAGCGGACTATCCCTTATTCTTCAACAATAAAAAAATCAATCCTTCATCTTCTCTCAATATTTTTGGTGTCTCTTTTTCTTCTGCTCTCATTTGGAAGGACCATATTACCATCTTGCTAAGGCAGCCTCCCAGAAGCTGGGTGTGCTCAACTGACTTAGGGGGCTCTTTACCCCTGCACAGCTTCTTGCTCTGTACAGGGGCATAATGCGTCCTTGTATTGAGTATTGTTCACATGTGTGGGGAGGTTCCTCTCACACCGCTCTCCTAGACATAGTTGAAAGGAAGGCCTTTCATATCATTAACTCCCGTCCACTCATCAACTCTCTGCAGTCTCTCTCTCTCCGCCGTAATGTTGTATCTCTCTCGCTATTCTATCATTATTATAATAATCAGTGTTCCTCAGAGCTTTCCCAGCATATACCACCTCCTTTACTTAGGGCACGTGGTACCCGTCTTGCTACTCAATCCCACCCCTACCCTGTGCAACTCTCCAACCCAAGAGTGAAACGTTACTCTCAAACTTTCTTCTACTCAACAGCTGAGCTCTGAAACTCTCTCCCAGAATCAGTCTTTCCCTCTTCCTATGACTTAAATTGCTTCAAGCTCTGTGTGTCCAGGCATTTTGGCTCGAACGTCGCTTGATTTTGGCCCTGACACTCTTTCAACTATGGAGGAGGCACTCACTATAGGCAGTTCTGCCTTTTGCCTCCCTCAATCACATAGAAAAAAAAATAGAAAACAAAAAACAAATTAAAGTTTAAAAGACGTTGCCGGTACATAAGGGGTTAATGTAGCAGGCCAAATATAACATACCGGTAATGCCTCCACTCGTCCTAATATATATTAAAATATGTGCTTCATATTATCAAGATTTAATAATTTCAGAAAATATTGAAAAACATATTATGTAGACATGAATTTATGGCAACTGTGGCACCTGTCGCACTAGTTGTGTTTTATCCCCGTAGCCTTGGGCCACATACTTAGTATGACTGCAAGAACCGTCGCACTGGTCCTGAATTGAACATATATATCATAAACCCGTTGACGATTTTACTCAGCTTAGGAAGAATTTCTGAGGGTGAGAGAGTATTAAATCTACTTTAATCTTCTTACTCTCACAAATACTTCCTAGAATTAGACCTTAAGTTAAAAAAGTACCAACATATAATATACTTAATAAATGCTAATTATGTCTAGAAGAAAATGCAATATTTGACATTACTTGGCCAAACCCGTTCGCGGGCCGCATGCTAGAGGGAGGGGGGCCGCGTCTTTGAAACCCCTGTTGTAGGGAGTACATCCATGGCGCTGTGGTTTGGTTGTGTGGTGCGGTGTGGTACGGTAGACCTGATGAGAAACACTCTTGTAGGCCAGAGCTCCGCTATCCTAATTATATACCCACACCTTATTATCTGCCTCACCAATTACCCAATGATGAGGTCGGAGGTACGATCAAGGGAGAAAGTATATTCGATAGTCTACTGCCATTCGCCACGTTTGCACAACCTTCGCGGTGTTTCGCATCACATGGTCCAACATTTGTAGGACAATCTCCCTGCAATCGCTACTGTTGCCATCATCGATCGCCAAATTCGCCATGATTTGCCATCAAATGTCACACTTCATTCGTCATTATCGCCTAAATAGTCGCCACAATCGCACTGTGATTGTATTTCTGTCGCCCAGCAATCGACATAATTCGCCTTGTTCGACTTCATTCGATTCTGAATACGCCCTATTCGCCTCGAATTGACGAACATAGAAGAAAAAAAACAGTCACAGGGCGTTCGCCATCGAAAGTTCGCTCAGTGGGATAGCCGCTTTAGTATCTCCTCACTCCAAAGCTCAAATGAATATTCCCTCTTGTAGCTTTGGTTGCTTATAGACTTAATACCAGTATATAGGCTACCGTTTGATTATCATATGACTAGAAATGGTCAGTCAATTGTAAATAATACTAAACCTACACGCATTCTGTTTTTCATTTTCATTATTCAAATATAACCACTAGACTCACTAGAGATATTCATTGGATGTGATTATTTATCTTCTTGATTTACACAAACTGTTTATTATATTATTAACTTGAATGTTTCACCTTAGTATTATCATGTACAATACAGTATATAAACTTGTATTGCATATTAAACCCGAATAGGCCCAGGAAAAGTGTATGAGTAATTGAACTATCATTGTGAGTAATATAATTTCGGTAAATTTTATAATTAAAGCTTCAAAATGTGTTAACCTTGTTTTGAAATAGTTTTGCTATGAACAATTTAAATATTTTAGGTCTAGTGGTTTGCAGTTCCACTCCACTTGAAATCACACAACTATAGTTAAAGATGACATAAAACACGTCTATAGAAATATGTTACGAATAACAAGTGGTCTGGATTTTAGAAACTTCTGAGTTCTTCGTTATTATGCAAAAATATGCGTTTGTTATATTATATATCTGCACTACCGTAAAATAATAAAAAAATAAAAAAGACACACAGTAATAATAAATTGTTCAGGGTATACTTTACAATAAATACCAAGGTTATTGTTTACCTTTACTCTGAGTGAACAGAAAGTTAGGACTATTGAAAGCTTAAGCTCCTGAGCAACGGTAGCAGCCTTCTTCTCCTTTCTGCCCACACGAAGTGAATATTACACAAAGAGCACACGCTTATGGAAGCGTCACACTAGAGTGAGGTGGCAACGAGGCGAAGTGGGGGAGGAAGACTAAGAACAAAGTGGCCAGATAAATTGTGAGAGAACAGGAGAGAAGGTTGGAAGGGTGAATAAAGGGTCTGTTGTTGAGTTGAAGCACACAATTGTAGACATGGTTAACTAGGCCTATATTACCCACATTCACAAATTTCTCAATTTATCCTAACATAGCCTGTAATAAACTAATTTATCAATCTAGACTCTAATATGTGGACAAAAGAATAACTCGAGTTTGGGAAAAAATAAACCTGAGTGACGAAAGTACTTGTTGGAAAGCAGACCGGTATCTATTTAAATCACTTCAGTACAGTGATCTTATTTGTATATTGTCCTGGCTAAGTTAAGGCGAATTTACTCACAATATTAAAGTCCTCTAGAATTCAAAGAAGTTAGTAATATTTCAATAAACTCTCTGACTAACGCGATTTCTTTCTAAGCTGAATAATGTCGTCTATAGATATCCAGAATAAAAGGGGAAATGTATAATCGTGAATGAAGGAGTTTAGAGTGCGGTCGTAAAAACCATTCGCTGCCGTTCAATACCAAACTACAAAATAACTACGAACCTAAAAGTACAATCATAATTAAATATCATGTTTTTCCTTCAATACCTCAATATCATATTTATCTATTTCTATAAGAAAATACTCTCCAATAAAACTGAACAAACTTGTAAATAAAATCGACACTTTTGTTAAGGACTTCATTTATTATAAATCAAGTTGTAGTGCTGTATGTGGACCCTGACTGTTGACCCCAGCGTACTGGGACTTTTAACCAAGATGAATGTAACTCTCTTGGGAACCCTTGACACTGATGAATTACCAACGTTCAGTCAACACCACCATTTTCTGCAATCCTGAGTCATATTGTCAAATACTCTTTTTGTTTTCGTAGGTATTTACGAATTTCACACCAGGTTCTTCCCTGGATTTGTTCTCAGTTTATAGCCTGCAGAAATTCTCACAAAATATCAGGTAGAAGAATGTTTAACTGGATCTATAGATGAGGATGGAATATAAATTACATAATGCATTAGTATATATATTTATGGAGGATCTACGGTACCTAAGTAATATTTAACCCGTCTAATACCAGCGACGGCAGTCTCGGCGATGGCTGGGAGCCGTCAGTAATGTACTTTCCTTGTAACTGCCTGTATCAGGCTGTGCCTGATACCACGACTGCTCTCGATATGGCAACACTTCTCAGCTCATATCCAACCCTCTGAAGGCTGGGAGAGCCAGTGTTCCTTCATCTCTTGAGGTGGAAAGTTGTTTATATTGCCCTTTTGGCCACATTGCTTGGGACTTGGGGGGGAATTTTATTACTGTATCCTCCAGCACAGTAGGGGTTAATTAATATAATACATTCATTATAGCACACAGGACTGTTCACTATCGGGTATGTGTTTAAGTGTGCATTTTTTCCTGCAATTCGATAACGTGTTTTGGCAACATTTTAAAAGCTCAGGAACATTGGGTTTGTTAACACTGATCAAGGTGCCTGAAATGAGAGAAAACATTTATTCGGAAGATGCCTTAACTTAAAATAGAGGTGAAAAGGATCGTACAAGTGAACTTAACTCATTGGCTGCGGGAGACGTTCCGGAACGCACATGGCAATTTATAGCAATTTACAGGCTTTTAAAGCTTGTGGAGACGAGTCCGGGTGAGAGGGAGCACGGTATATACCCCTTCATCTACCACCACTGTTCACACCTTGCCACTTCCCCTCCATACCCCAAATCTACCCTCTACCTTCCCTCCTCACACCCGTCCTCAGATCACACCTTACACAAAACATAAACAACACATTAATTTGATTATGGCTGCAGGGAAGCTAATAATGGATCAGTAAATAAGATGATGGCGGTTTGGAGATTACTGAGAAGTTTTAAGATAAACATAATATGGGGAAAAAACCTTTTGTTCGAAGGGTTTCTTGATTATCTATAGTGGATTTTTATAATCAGGTACTTGACATTATTGGCCTATCAGGCGTTCCGCAGATTTCCGTAGATAAACAGTATATGTAGTACTTATTTCTAATTTTCCGTATACTACTAAGGTGGGAATAATTCGACAGTTGTTTGGAAGTTCATATCCTTTATTTAACAAACTCCCTAATAGTTCAATGTTCCCCTAGCAATTGATTCTCTGTTCGGGCCGAAATGATTGAATATTATCGTCGACCCACAATAGATTGTACGTTGAAACTCGCAAGTTCCCGTTACCACCTATTTGGATACCCGCTATTCAGGTATTGACTCACTCTGACTTCGATCCAAGGACACATTACTAGTCTCCAAAATAATATATCAGCTTTAACGTGCCTCAATATGTCTAATCCAAAGACTAAGGCTTTAATGAATTTGACCGCTATTTACCTTACTCTTACATTATATACAATATCATCTCTAATACAAATAAATCCGTACCCGTAGGCACCTACATTAATATAACCCTTTGTTTGGAATATCTCCACTCTGACCTTATATCTGACAAATAGATGAACTCAATAACACTGATACCATTTACTCAAATAGATATACCTCATTAAATAATCCAATATAATCAATAATTCATAAACACCTACATAATCAATGTTCAACACTTAATTCTCTATATATCATGATTACATCATTACTCTCTATGTTTGACCGGATTGATACTATATCTATCAACTCACTAACTACTTATCTCAGGAATACCATATTTCCTTACACTAGTCGCCTCGACTTGTTACTATATCATGATCACAAAGTTCATTATGAAACCGGCGAATTTTTCTTCTTATATGCTACGAATAACAAAGTATCTTTCATCATATGGACTAGTGTCCGTCCTAACTATTTCTCAAGCTAAATCTGATCTATCTGCATCTATTATTTATCCGCACGTCAGTACTATAGTTGCTTCTATCCTTAGTCTCGTATTAAACCCTCCCCTTATCTTTAATGTTCACATTAATCTACTTATCCTATAAGATCCTATACTATTGGTTGTTAAGTAGCATGGAGCCTTCTCTATCAAAAACAGCTATATTATTTCAACACTTCATCCTTTTATTTCTTCATAAGCCTAATCTATTTCTCTCGGTTCTGTTCTATAAGAACACATGGATTTTTAAAGGTTGGGTCCAATGGGTTTGTCAAGCATTTCTCTCTTTTCCATAAATCTTGTGCGGGCCCATAAGGGTCCTGTAAAAATTCAAAGGTTTCTCTGGAACAGCTTCACCACCTCAAGGCCGGCCAATAATGCTTCTGGAAATCTTCGGTTCCGTCTGCTATCTATCGCCCCTCTGGAATTGCTTGACTGTATGTGTTTAAGCCAGCAATGTGACGACAGGCACCCGGATAATTGTGGTGTATCTGGTGAGTAGACGGAAGTGGTGTTGGGCCAGAGGTGGACTTTAGTGGGGCGGGAAAGGCGAGTTGGGAGGCTGGAGCAGGTGTAGCCAAGTTCCCATTGTTGCCCGGGTGAGGAAGAGAGTATGAGTTACTTGCTTGTGAACTCAGTGAGGCCCGTGACGGGAATGACGTCTGCAGCCCCTCTTCCCCCTCTTTATAGCCCAGCCTAACGAATTGGCGCGCTGTGATTGGTTGAGCTGGCCGCCCGGGCAGTGCGTTTTGAACATTCCTTCCCCTCTCCTCTGATCTTATCTCTTCATAATATGTCCCAGGGAGATGGTTGCAAAGGTCTTGTAGTGGCTTACGGGAGTATGGGGCTTGCATGGATGTCGTAGAACTACTGCAACTCAAAGAGACGGCCTGTGGAGGGAGCGAGAACGATTTGGAAGGTGAAGAGATGTGCGCGGCTGGTACAGTATTTTCCTGCTCTGACAACGGAGGCTCCTGATTGGTTGCAAGGGAGGGTGTGGCAAAGTTGAGGTAAACATCCAGACTGTCAAACTCAGCTGGCTTAAAGAGATAGTTAAATGCAGCGCGTTGATTGGCTGGCATTATTCTTACTTTAATATGTACTGCAATTAGGCTAAGTATATAGTGTACATTATAATTATATAAAATGGTGAAGATAAAGCAATGAGAGATAAAATTAAACTTGAAGGAGAAAGAGGGTAGAGAATAGAAAGGAAGGATAGGAGGAAGGTCAGTAAGATGATTTCCTCCCCCAAGAATTTTACGAGCATATTATGTCTTCTTTATTGCAAGGGGGCGATCACTGACAGTCCAGTGGCTGTGGTCAGTGTGTGTTGGGTGTGTGGGTGTTTGAGGTAGTGGTATAGATGGTGGGGTGGAGGGTTGTTCATTAGTATGGTCAGTTCATTTTGGTAGTATGGTAATGGTTAGTGGTGATGTGGTCAGTGGTAGTGGCAGGGTAGGGAGAAACATGTTATGTAATATCACCGTTACAGAGAGAGAAGTATTGAATTGTTTAGAGAAACTCAAGGTAAATAAAACGCCTGGATCTGATACAATCTCACCTAGAGTCCTAAAGGAAGCTAAGGATGAGCTCTCTAAACCACTGACATTGCTATTCAATAAATCCTTGCAGTCTGGAACTATGCCTGATCAGTGGAAGCTAGCCAACGTAACACTGATATTAAAAAAAGGCAGCAAATCCCTACCCAGTAACTATCGTCCAATTAGCTTAACCTCAGTTGTATGTAAAATGCTAGAAACACTCATAAGAGACAGACTCGTAAATCACTTAGAGGAAAATTACATACTTAAAGATACTCAACACGGCTTTCGTAAAAAACGTTCCTGTTTAACCCTCCTGGCCCGGTTGTCATTTTAAAATGACACCACGAATTAAGGGCAGGAGCCCGGGTGTCATTTTAAAATCTGTAAGCTTGAAAGCCTATTCAGCTTGGTCTGAACGCCGTGCGTCCGACGCATGTAAACAAAGCCGATCGTTACGTCACCGCACCTCCGAAAACAAGAAAGAGAAGACTCGTTTGTTATTGTATGTCTGTATGTCGTTGTTTCAGTAGTGAAAAGATCGTCAT
The DNA here is from genome assembly GCA_032716605.1 of Paralithodes platypus. Classification (NCBI taxonomy): domain Eukaryota; kingdom Metazoa; phylum Arthropoda; class Malacostraca; order Decapoda; family Lithodidae; genus Paralithodes; species Paralithodes platypus. Next base: position 58,876,951 of record CM064523.1, on the reverse strand, counting down.
ATTGCTAACATCGCCTGCAAGTGCTCTCCACTGAAATCGTCATCACAACTGAACCAGTTGACATAGAGAGCTCTACTCAACGCCAGTCTACAGATTGGAAACCGCACTACATTTATAGATGTGTGGGAAATTTCTAGCAGTTAAACTAAACAAAAATACGGTAGCCTAGGCCTAGACGTTTTTCGGCCAGATCGCCCGGGTAGCCCACACTGTCATTTTGAGAGCCTGCCCGGGCCATGAGGGTTAACAAACCTCTTAGACTTCTCCCACGATATCCTCAACCTCTACGATGAGAGTAAAGCTGTAGATATTATATACCTTGATTTTCAAAAGGCCTTTGACAAAGTTCCCCACAAACGTTTACTGCTAAAACTAAAAGCGCATGGAATACAAGACGGTGTGTTGAAATGGATAGAAAATTGGCTCAGCGACAGAAGCAAAGAGTAATCATAAACGGTAGGCATCTAAATGGACCAATGTAAGTAGCGGGACCAGGGATCGGTACTAGGACCAATTATCTTTCTAATTTATATCAACGACATAGATGAGGGTCTCACCTGTACAATCTTTCAAAAGTTGCTGACCATACAAAAATTGCAAATAGCGTACTCTCAAAAGAACAAGTTGACGATATGCAACACAATCTAGATAAGTTGTCATGTTGGGCCCAAATTTGGCAAATGAGTTTCAATGCGGATAAATGTAAAGTACTACATATCGGATACCAAAATGAGAAAGCAAACTATTATTTTAATTTTGATGAATGACACTCAGCTTAAGAATGTAAACAGAGAAACCGATCTGGGAGTAATATATATCGAGTAACCTAAAACCGAGTCAACAATGTTCAGAAGTTGTTAAGAAGGCAAACAAAATAATTGGCTTTATAGGCAGGTCATTTGAGCATAAATCCAAAGACGTTATCCTAACCCTTTACAATGCCTTAGTCCTCCCTCTTCTGGAATACTGCGTTCAATCCTGGTGCCCTTATTACCAAAAAGATATAGACAAGCTAGAACAAGTTCAACGTAGAGTTACCAAAATGATACCTAGCCTAAAGAATAAACCATACGAGGAGCGTCTTAGAGAATTAAATCTATTTCCTTTAACCCAGCGCAGATTAAGAGGCGACTTAATCCAAGTGTTCAAAATCATCAAAGGCATCGACAATAAGAACTGTAGTAAGTACTTCACTATCGACCAATCTAATTACACGCGGGGAAACGGGTGCAAAATTATTGGTAAATCTTTTAACTCACACGTAGCTAAAAATGTCTTCTTCAATCGAGTTGTCAACTAATGGAATGAGCTTCCTCGAGATGTTATAGACTGCAGCACCGTTGATTCATTTAAACTTCGCCTAGGCAAATATCTCGCATCAAACCCGCGACTGACTGCGTTTGTAAATGAATAACTTTATTTTATCCTCCCCTCAGTTACTAACCCATCTGTCCCCTACTAACTTTCCAATCCTGCCACGGACATTAGTTCCAGGGCAGTAGTTCCCTTTCCAATGTTCCCTTACCCACTCTAAACCACTGTTTGGACACTTGATCCTCAGTGTTTTGGAGGACAAGCAGCCTAGAAGGGTCACTAGATCTGTTGTTGCTTGATTTCCTTTGTACTCCTTTGAACTCCTTTGTAATTATCCCATATAACTCCAAAGGGCTGGTTGGTTCCCACATCGCAGCCAAGTCAGGTGGACTCACGGAAAGGGAAGGTTTCTGACGGATGATGATATACACAAACACTGATCCTCAATACCATGGCACACCATCACAACTCTTACCATAATCATCATTACTACTACTACCATAATCACCATCATCTTCACTACTGTGATGTGTCACACAAATCCTCACTACACAGACACATCATCATCCTCATTGCTGAGATGTGTGCGCTGTTGCCCTGAGTGATGTGTTTGCTTTGAACTGATCTTATCCTACATGACACAATATAAGTGTTAATGATAGCACAGCAAGAGACGAGAGTATTAAGTTACCTACATCACAGCCCTCCACTCTTTCCCTTCCCACGTCCTCTCGGTCAACCATACAAGGTTTATGAACACCCAACGACTCCTGTCAGGTCTTTGCGTCTCTGATTTACTCATCTCATTCCCTTTCCCTCTCCAATGTATCCATTTCTTTTCACCTCCCCTATCATCCAACCCTGATCATCTCTTTCTTACCGAAACTCAGTTGTATAAGGCAACGAATAGCAAACCCTTCTCTATATTCTCCTACTATCTCTATCCTCAATTCAAAGCTAAAAGTGGATGTTGCGTGTACGTACACAACAGTCTTACTTGTTCTCGTGTTTCCAACTTTGACTCTTCTGAATTCATAACTATCTGAGTTAAGCTATCTTGATACTTTATCACTAAATACGTCTGTGCTGTTTATCTCTCCCCTAATTCTACTGACTATCCAAAACTCGTTGACTATCTCTTAAAGTGGAACTCATTGTTTTCGTCTCTTCCTTCTCTGAAATCTGAATCTTAGGAGATTTCAATGTTCACCACAGCCAATGGCTCTCCTCTCTTTTCACTGACCAACCTGGTGAACAAGCATTCTGTCTCTTTTCCTATAATACTTTTCCTGGCGAGATCGCCCTATTGGGTGGCACTGCAAGATGGCCTGCGGACGGTGGGGGCATTGGCCCGGGTGTGCAAGCCCATGGGCTGACGATCCCCTCCTCTGCTGCCCTCAGATCTCATCTCACCCTGCCCCTTCGGGGGCCCGAGCATCTGGATGGCTTCGGTCTACCAGACTCGGGACTGCTCGGCCAGACAGTCTGGGGAACTACAACAACATGCCTACATATTTTCTAATCAAAGTGACCTGGAGCAGTTAGTTCAGCACCCCTCCCGTATCCCGGACCGCTCTGGAGATCGGCCCACCATCTTTGACTTTTTTCTACCCTCTAATCCTTTTGCTTATACTGTAAATCTTCTCTCTCCGTTAGGCTCCGTTGATCATAACCTTATCTCTGTCACCTCTCCTGTTCAGCACGGCCATCAGACTTCCCCAGCCAACGGCGCTTGTAGCACTTTGGCACTTCTGACTAAGAGGCTCTATAGCAGTACTTCTTTGATTTCCCATGGAAATATTTTTGCTTCCGTGGCCGGGGAACCTCGGAGAGTGCTGAGCGCATTACTGAGGTAACCCTTTTAGGCATGGAAGCATACATTCTCTTTCTCTCAGACTAACTACCAAACATTTTGGTTTACTCATGCTTGTTCTACTGCTATCCACAATAAGAAGGAAACATTCAAATGATACCGTCGCCTTCAAAGTCAAGCTTCTCTGCCCGGAATCAAGGAAAATCTGTCCGACTCGCCAAAAACCCTATCATCAATAACAAATGCTCTGAACTGTCCAACTCTAGCTCTTCCCAAGCTTCCTGGCTTCTAGCCAAAAACCTCTCCAACAATTTCCCTTCCTCTTCTTTCCCTCATCTTTTCCACTCTGACGGTACCACCGTAACTTCTTCCTCTGATAAATCTGAACTCTTCGCTCCAACTTTCGCTAAAATCTCTACCTTGGATGATTCTGGCGCTACTCCTCTCTCTCCACCACCCTATCCCTTAGTTATGCCCAATATAATAATCTCCTCTAAGGATGTACTCTCAGATCTCTTCGGGCTTTATGCTAAGAAGGCATGCGGACCGAATGGTGTTCCTCCTGTTGTACTAAACAAAAATTCTTCTGTGCTGACTCCCTGCATAGGCAAACTCTTTCCTCTCTATCTTTCCTCTAACGTCTTTCCTTTTTGTTGGAAGTTTGCTCTTATTCAACCTGTCCCATACAAGGGTGACCGCTCTCAACCCTCCAACTATCGTCCAATTGCTCTCATTTCTTGCATTTGCAAAGTTTTTGAAACTCTTCTTATCTCAAAATATTTCAAGTATATATCTTCCTATAATCTACTTTCAGATTGTCAGTACGGTTTCCTTAAGGGTCACCTTATTGGTAATCTGCTTGCTAATCTTCCTAACCCTCGGTCATCCTCCTTTCGGGAATTCGGTGAGACTCTCTCTATTGCGCTTGACATATTGAAAGCCTTCGATAGAGTTTGGCACAAATTTCTAATTTCCAAACTACCATCCTTCGGTTTTTATTCCTCTATCTGTGCCATTGTCTCTAATATCCTTTCAGATCGCTCCATACCTGCAATTGTGGACGGCCATCACTTCCTCAGTCAATCAACTCCACTGTTCCTCAGCATTCTGTTCTGCCCCCAATATTCTTTTTAATACTTAATAATGATCTCCGCCACTGTACCTCTAGTCCTATCCACTCATATACTAATGGCTCTACCTAACTTTTCAACTAGTTTTTTCACAACAATCCAGCATGAAATCACTCCAACACTCATATAACAGGACCATGGCACGCCTATCTTCTGATTTATCAATTATTTCTGATTGGGGCAGAGAATATTGTATAGCTTTCAATGCCTCCAATACCCAAGTTCTCCCTCTATCTCTCCATCGCAATCTTCTGCAAAACTATCAATTATTTTTCAACAATACACAAATCAACCTTATATCTGTTCTCATTATTCTAGGTGTATCTTTCTCATCCAACCTTCCTTGGAAAGATCATATTACCACTCTTGCTAAAACAGCTTCCAAAAATTAGGTGTGCTCAACATGCTTTGTGGGTTCTTCAACTACCCACAGCTTCTTGCTCTGTATCGGGGCACAGTGTGCACTCACTGTATTGAGTACTAGCTGAGGTACCTGGTACTGTCCAGGGGAAAATCAAAGTATGGGGGGAGAGGGGGGAACAAAATGTATCTGATTAAAACACCCTTATTATGAATGCCATAAATGGGTTCTCCATCTTGAAAACTGAGGGCATTGGGAGCCTTCCCACCAACCTACACACACCGCTTGGCACCCTCTTAGTATACATTGCAAGTATGGGCACTCCATCTTGAGAACTGAAGGAGTTGGAACCCCCCCCCCCCCACACACACACACACACTTAAGGCCTATTCTTGCATCCCCTTAGTATGCCTGTCAAGTATGGGCTCTCTATCTTGAACACTGAGGGAATTGGAGCTGTTTTACCCCAACGTTCTTTGAATTGGGCTCTTTATCACTCTTTTGGCTTTATGGGTAACACTCGTACAGGAAACTTGCCTTTGTCTCCTTCATAGAAAACATACACAAACACCCTTTCATATAATCTTTCTTATCATCCACATTCTTCTTTCGGTTCCCCTGCTTCAATTCTACCCTTTTGTCCTTCTTTCAATTTAATCCCCCCCCCCCCTCTCTCTCTCTCTCTCTCTCTCTCTCTCTCTCTCTCTCTCTCTCTCTCTCTCTCTCTCTCTCTCCATATTGTTCAGATTTTCTCATGCGTTCATTTATAATTGTTAGCAAATGTTTCACTTGAAATTTTTAGTGAACAGTGTAACTTTGTTTGAATCATTAATTGTCGCAACATTTTGGCCGTGAATGTAACGTTACAGAAATATGGATGGAATAAGAGGAGAGTGGACAAAATTAAAATAAAATGTGTTAGAGAATATGAGAGAGAGAGAGAGCGAGCGATATATATATGTTAGTAAAGCCAGGTAATAAATTTTCTTTAAGACATACGAGGTTGAAAGAAATGGCAATTTCTGCGTTGGAAATTTTATTATTCAAAGTTTCCAGGTCTCTGATGAGTTTTCACTGGGTGGCAGGAAGTAGATGAATGAGATTATCAAAATTCATGGTGGTACAGGGTTACATTAATGTACATGATGATCAGGATATACGACACGTTTCACTGGACAACCAGCATTATCAAGTAAGGATAGAATTATATAAAATGTAAACAGGAAGGGTATATATAGAGGGTGGAGGATCAGAGGAGGCGAAAATCAGGGGGCCAAAGTCTGCTATTGGTGGAGGGGTATTCTAGGAGAGAAAAAGGGAGAACCGCTTCACGCATGTGCACTGGATGCGGGAAGGTGGTGGTCAGTTGGCGGGGTCGAAGCTGATTGGCTACGTGTCGAGGGGCGTGGCCTAAGTTGCGTAGTACGTGTGGCGCCGGCAGAAGACGAAGCTGAAGGAGGTAGCGCGGGGGGGCTGCGTCAAGGGCACCAGGGGGCGAGGGGGGGCGTTAGGTCCTGTAGGAAAGTGCCTTTTGGCAGAAGGAAGGATCTGAAGGTCCAGAGTTTGGTTGTTGATGTTGGGATGTAAGGCTTGGATATATAATGCTTCGAATATAGGTAATCTCCTTGGGTCACTTTCTTTATCGAGTATGGTGGTGTGTTTCTCTAACTCGTTGCATGTGAGGTGGGGGTGGTTAGGGGTGAGATAGTGGTCTTTGATGGCTCCAGCCTGAAGGTGAAGAGTTAACCGACGTGAAAGACGAGTCTGCGTCATACCAATATAGGAATGAGGTCCACAGTCCTCAAAATTACAGATATGATGGTAAATTACGTGATCGTCGGTCATCGGGCTCTTTATCTTGGTGGAAGCTGATTTGTTGCGGAGAACGAGGTTGGAGGTCTTGGGGGATTTGTAATAAATTATTAATTTGATTTTGTTTTCCGGGTTGGTTGGGTGGACATGCTTGGAGATTATTTCTTTTAAGACGGCCTCGTCATTTTTGTGTTCAGAGGACATAACATTGCGGTAGAAGATCTTAATTTCATTGGGGGGGTCAATGTTGGGAGGGCTTTGGGTGTACCAGTATATATATATATATATATATACAGTATACTGTATATTGTATATTCATATACTGTATATATATATTTATATATATATATATATATATATATATATATATATATATATATATATATATATATATATATAGAGAGAGAGAGAGAGAGAGAGAGAGAGAGAGAGAGAGAGAGAGAGAGAGTATGAGTAAATGTGAGTAAGTTAGAGTGAGAGAATAAAGAAAATATAGCCTGGAACTGGTATGGCAAACTTGATGCCTTGAACATTACGTACAATGACTCTGGGCATAATGTGTGAAGGGATTACTTCAGATTATTTATTCAAAGAATCCGAATCGTTCAATACAATATATAATTATTTACTTCCAAAGCAAGTGAGTGCACACACACACACACACACACACACACAAACACACACACATACACACACCATTTCCCTGTACTGTAGCTACATCCCAATATCACTTCCATTCTTTTATGTTGCAAGTAACAGTATTCACCAATAACAGTGCACTTTTAGTACTTTCGCGGTTATAAATCCTGAACAACCTTTATAACGTCAACTATAAATTATTGTCTTGTTGTAATATGAAAAGCTCCTCAACTAAAGCTAAAGTTTTAATATGAACCCTTTTTATTCCTGTGCATCCTCAAGATTTAGTATAAGTAGTATAAGCTACGTATAAATGGTTATTGTAGTATAAGTAGTATAAGCTACGTATAAATGGTTACTGTAGTATAAGCTACGTATAAATGGTTATTGTAGTATAAGTAGTATAAGCTACGTATAAATGGTTACTGTAGTATAAGTAGTATAAGCTACGTATAAATGGTTATTGTAGTATAAGTAGTATAAGCTACGTATAAATGGTTTACTGTAGTATAAGCTACGTATAAATGGTTACTGTAGTAAATGGTTACTGTAGTATAAGCTACGTATAAATGGTTACTGTAGTATAAGCTACGTATAAATGGTTACTGTAGTATAAGTAGTATAAGCTACGTATAAATGGTTACTGTAGTATAAGTAGTATAAGCTACGTATAAATGGTTACTGTAGTATAAGTAGTATAAGCTACGTATAAATGGTTACTGTAGTATAAGTAGTATAAGCTACGTATAAATGGTTACTGTAGTATAAGCTACGTATAAATGGTTACTGTAGTATAAGCTACGTATAAATGGTTACTGTAGTATAAGTAGTATAAGCTACGTATAAATGGTTACTGTAGTATAAGCTACGTATAAATGGTTACTGTAGTATAAGTAGTATAAGCTACGTATAAATGGTTACTGTAGTATAAGCTACGTATAAATGGTTACTGTAGTATAAACTACGTATAAATGGTTTACTGTAGTATAAGCTACGTATAAATGGTTACTGTAGTATAAGTAGTATAAGCTACGTATAAATGGTTACTGTAGTATAAGCTACGTATAAATGGTTACTGTAGTATAAGTAGTATAAGCTACCTATAAATGGTTACTGTAGTATAAGCTACGTATAAATGGTTACTGTAGTATAAGCTACGTATAAATGGTTACTGTAGTATAAGTAGTATAAGATACGTATAAATGGTTACTGTAGTATAAGTATAAGCTACGTATAAATGGTTACTGTAGTATAAGCTACGTATAAATGGTTACTGTAGTATAAGTAGTATAAGCTACGTATAAATGGTTACTGTAGTATAAGCTACGTATAAATGGTTTACTGTAGTATAAGCTACGTATAAATGGTTACTGTAGTATAAGTAGTATAAGCTACGTATAAATGGTTACTGTAGTATAAGCTACGTATAAATGGTTACTGTAGTATAAGTAGTATAAGCTACGTATAAATGGTTACTGTAGTATAAGTAGTATAAGCTACGTATAAATGGTTACTGTAGTATAAGCTACGTATAAATGGTTACTGTAGTATAAGCTACGTATAAATGGTTACTGTAGTATAAGTAGTATAAGCTACGTATAAATGGTTACTGTAGTATAAGTAGTATAAGCTACGTATAAATGGTTACTGTAGTATAAGTAGTATAAGCTACGTATAAATGGTTACTGTAGTATAAGTAGTATAAGCTACGTATAAATGGTTACTGTAGTATAAGCTACGTATAAATGGTTACTGTAGTATAAGCTACGTATAAATGGTTACTGTAGTATAAGTAGTATAAGCTACGTATAAATGGTTACTGTAGTATAAGCTACGTATAAATGGTTACTGTAGTATAAGTAGTATAAGCTACGTATATAATGGTTACTGTAGTATAAGTAGTATAAGCTACGTATAAATGGTTACTGTAGTATAAGCTACGTATAAATGGTTACTGTAGTATAAGTAGTATAAGCTACGTATAAATGGTTACTGTAGTATAAGCTACGTATAAATGGTTACTGTAGTATAAGTAGTATAAGCTACGTATAAATGGTTACTGTAGTATAAGTAGTATAAGCTACGTATAAATGGTTACTGTAGTATAAGCTACGTATAAATGGTTACTGTAGTATAAGTAGTATAAGCTACGTATAAATGGTTACTGTAGTATAAGTAGTATAAGCTACGTATAAATGGTTACTGTAGTATAAGCTACGTATAAATGGTTACTGTAGTATAAGCTACGTATAAATGGTTACTGTAGTATAAGTAGTATACGCTACGTATAAATGGTTACTGTAGTATAAGTAGTATAAGCTACGTATAAATGGTTACTGTAGTATAAGCTACGTATAAATGGTTATTGTAGTATAAGTAGTATAAGCTACGTATAAATGGTTACTGTAGTATAAGCTACGTATAAATGGTTACTGTAGTATAAGTAGTATAAGCTACGTATAAATGGTTACTGTAGTATAAGTAGTATAAGCTACGTATAAATGGTTACTGTAGTATAAGCTACGTATAAATGGTTACTGTAGTATAAGTAGTATAAGCTACGTATAAATGGTTACTGTAGTATAAGTAGTATAAGCTACGTATAAATGGTTACTGTAGTATAAGTAGTATAAGCTACGTATATATGGTTACTGTAGTGTTGTACAATTGGTCTTGACTATGCTCCTCCTGTTAACCAAACTCTGGGAGTATTTAGTATCACAACTTGTCTGGGTCCAGGTGTCACAATAATAAATCCCGGATCCAATGTAGTTATCTCACAACTATTACATGTTATATTCAGTAATTATCATAAGAATAATGATTTAAACTCACATAATTTTAAGTTTATTTACTTGCAGTGGTCTATGTATTTATGCGGGTTCTGGGTCCAGGTGTCACAATAATAAATCCCGGATCCAATGTTGTTATCTCACAACTTTTACATGTTATATTCAGTAATTATTATAAGAATAATGATTTCAACTCTCATACAATTTTAAGATAATTTACTTGCAGTGGTATATGTATTTATGCGTGTGACTGTACATCTACAATGCTATTCAGTGTGGCTTCCTGGTTTGGTTTTCCTGAGTCAAACTTTGGTATACCTTACACTCGCACTTTTGATCTCGCCAGGCACTGTAGGCTACATGTGATCGGAAGTTAAGATCACATGCTAGGGGTGTGTGTGGAGAAGGGTAGTGAGAGGTATGACTAAGGTTTTGACTAGACTTAGACACGAGACATGGACACGATCACAGCCCCGGAGATTTCCTCTCAACATACGGAAATTATCTTGTAATATTTTAATCATATATTGTTAAATCAATAAATCAACGTGGCTGGATACCTTATATTTCCTTTACCTAAATAAGAGAGTAAAGGTGGCGGCGGCATATCTATCACATCTATGTTGTATCTACCAATCTACGAGAGAAGCAGAGTAGAACAGATAAATTACACAGTATTCTTCAAGCAGCTTAACAAACAACAAACAACTAAATCTAATAACTCCATAAGGAAACCTCCCAAACGGTTTACCTTTAAAATTACCTAATTAAAGGAGACTCACAAACGTGTTCCTTACATGGTGAACTACTACATTACATAACTATATGGTATGTTACGGTAGATTTGTTTGGGTTAGGGAAGAAAATGTTAAGCCAATTTAACTTAAATTGTAGTAGGATCTAGCACCTGTAAATTAGTCAGAGTCATTCCATAATTATGGAGCGTGATTCCCGATGTATAGCTTTTTGTGGGTTATTGCTTTTCCAAACGGCAGGAAAGTTAGTATGTGGGTGAAAGCATGTGTGAAAATGTGTGGATGTCCCTTATGATATATTTTATTATATTTGTGTTACGTGTTTTTTTCTGTGGCCATCTTGTTTATGTGGGACACACGGCTAACACATTAATGTAGTAGTGTTCGTTATGTTATAATTTGGTTAGACTAAAGTTAGTGATGACCCTAAATTAACTATCTGTGGGTTGAGTTCATTTGGACTATTTACCGGTATCGAAGGTGACCGTGGTGTACGTCATTAACGGACAGTCTAATATATATACTGGATAGACATAATTATATATAAACACAAGACATACTGAGAAGCGCACAATAACAGACATTAGCACAGACAGACAGAGAAGCGTACACAGACAGACAGACACGAACACAGACAGACAGAGAAATGTACACTGACAGACAGACACAAACAGAGACATACAGAGAAGTGCATAATGACAGACACAAACACAGACAGACAGAGAAGTGCATAAAGACAGACACAACCACAGACAGACAGAGAAATGCATAACGACAGACACAAACACAGACAGACAGAGAAGTGCATAACGACAGACACAAACACAGACAGACAGAGAAGTGCATAACGACAGACACAAACACAGACAGACAGAGAAGTGCATAATGACAAACACAAACACAGACAGACAGAGAAGTGTACACTGACAGACACAAACACAGACAGACAGAGAAGTGCATAACGACAGACACAAACACAGACAGACAGAGAAGTGCATAATGACAGACACAAACACAGACAGACAGAGAAGTGCATAATGACAGACACAAACACAGACAGACAGAGAAGTGTACACTGACAGACACAAACACAGACAGACAGAGAAGTGCATAACGACAGACACAAAAACAGACAGACAGAGAAGTGTACACTGACAGACAGAGAAGTGCATAATGACAGAAACAAACACAGACAGACAGAGAAGTGTACACTGACAGACATAAACACAGACAAACATGTGACTCACACTGTCTGCCAATTATTAACTCCCTAAAAGCGGGCATGCTTGTTTACATGCTGGGCGGGTATATTTACCAAAAACGAGCTTCATTCCATGCTCTTTTTCATGCATAAAAAAAAGCCAGAGCGTAATAAAATTATATATATCCGTGAAAGGACGATAATTGAGCTTTCCAATGATACCAGAATCGTTCTTGTACAACCACAGGTTATCTTGCACCAATCGCGTAACCGGAGGTGAAAATACCCTAAAATAAGGTAATTTTTGCGGTGTTTTCCTTGTCTCGCGAGGTACGAAGGTGGTGGTGAGACATAGTGTGTGTCAGTGACCACCCCGAGGTGGTGGCGAGCGGTCGAAGCCCATCTATTTTCCTCCCAACGAGCGGACTCTCTCTCAGAGCTCATAAAGTCCTCAAAATGGCACCCGTCATATGATGGGCACCACAGGCATGGCCAGTATTCTCTCTCCTGTCATATGATGTTCACCGTCGGTTGACGGTTAAACTTACTAAACGTTGTGTAATTTGTCCATTGGTTGCAGTTAAATTAACTGATGCCACTTAATATATTATGTAAATGTGAGCGTGAGTGTTAAAGTGTTCGTGCCTAAGTGCATTGGCTAATGAAAACACATTTCACAATTCTCCAATGATCCCCCCCCCCCATCCCCCTTCTTCCCGCTCACAGGCACTATATTGTTCTGGGTCGGGTATGTCAGATATTTAGGATTGGTTGATGTGGCTTCCATGCTATTATGACTTATTAGTCTACCTTAACCCGTCAAGTGCGGGTAGACTCTTAAGAGTTTTACCGGTGCGCTGCGGGAAGACTTATAATCCTAGGCCAAAAAAAAAATATTTAACCCTTCCTACCCGGGCTGCCTTACAAAAGGACGGAGGTCGTATCCGGGCGATCTGGCCGAAAAATGTCTAGGCCTAGGCTACCGTATCTTTGTTATTTGAACTGCTAGAAATGTCCCACACATCCCTAAACGTAGTGCGGTTTCCAATCTGTAGACTGGCGTTGAGTATAGCTCTCTAAGTCAACTGGTTCAGTTGAGACGATGATTTCCGTGGAGCGAATTTTTCCGTGATGTTGACAATATCGGAGCTTTTCAGACACTAATTTCGTCATATCATACAACAACAACATTGATCCTACGTCTCCTTCTTGTTTTCGGAGGTGCGGTGACGCAATGACCGGCTTTGTTTACATGCGTCGGACGCACAGCGTTCAGACCAAGCTTAATAGGCTTTCAAGCTTACAGCCTGTTATAAGGACACCCGGGTACCGACCCCTCTGCCGCGGTGTCCTTGTAAAAGGACACCCGGGCTGGAAGGGTTATTATTTTTTAATTTTTGTCCCTTGGCCATGCCAAATTTTCAATCCTCCACATCCCCTCATTCCCCCCTTACCCCCCCCCCCCCTTCAATTATCACCTATTTTCCCTGTTATTCCCTTATTCTTAGGTATATTTTCGTACTAACATTAGTGAGTTGCTAGCAGGGCGTGGTCATCTGTGTGTCTAAGCGTGGGAAATAGCGGGAGTTACAGAGAGATTCCTCAGTCTCTCTCCAAGCCTTGAGAAGGGAGGGTGTGGAGCAGTCTGGCTCACAATTGATTGATGTAACTCTCGGTCTTATTTCGCGATTTTGACCAGCCACACACTGTTTCCACTTGTTTTATTGTTGTAACAGGTTAATATCTTCATAATAAACGTAAAATAGGCGCATATGGATAAGTATTAATTATATTTATGTTAAGATAATGATTTTAGTGACAGAAAACAGTGAAATAGGTCCGCACAGTTCTATGGTGTTCAGTACATACGGTGCGCACTTACTAGGTTAAGAGTTTGTGTATGTCAGACCAATTTTATTCTATCTCTAACTCTCTCTCTCTCTCTCTATATATATATATATATATATATATATATATATATATATACAGTATATAATTATGTATATACTGTATATATATATATATATATATATATATATCTATATATATATATATATATATATATATATATATATATATATATTGTTACGATCCAGGTTCTCAAAGACACAGGGCTCTTCAACATTGGACTAGATAATGGCAAAAAGCAACAACGGTAACACTAGATCCAATCCCTGCCTTAAACACTGGAAAACAAAACACCATTGCCGCCCTGAGTCGTGCCTAGACTACGAGGTATCCTATGACTCGGTAACTGGTGCACACACACTACGCTGATGCTCAATGAAACAGCCTATTCTCAAACAGTAAAAGATTACTCGATTATGTTACACAAAGAAAAGATAGTTAACGTGATTAATTAACGTTACGGTAGATACTCAAATAACTGGCACTCCTGTATTAAAGAAAGTGCAATGCTAGTCCTGCAACATCAACTGGAAACTTCTGAAATAAGTCTGATGCTGGGAAGATGTTCGTAAAGAATTTTGAACAATTATAATACAGAATACGGGTCACAATAAATGCTAGGACATATAGTAATAATGGGCAGGCGAATAATAAATACTGCGCAAAGGTAGTAATGCTCGACAACTAAAGAAATGCTTCGTGACACAACGCAACAGCCTACTCGGGTTGTGCAACTCAACAACAACCTCGGCTCAAAAGTGCAGTGAATAATAATGCTGCATACATATAATAATGAGGCTTATCTCTAACCAGTGTCTGCTCAGTTAATAAAGTCTAGCTGGGGTATCAAGGCAGGGCAACAATGGGCGAGCATGCGGCTCGTAGCCTAACGTTGTCCGAGGGTGGTATAATGAAGATTACGTTATATGACGGGGATGCTCTCTTGATAAATCTAGGTCTCTAGTACCTAGCTCTATCCTGGCGATCCCTCAGAAGTCAACACAAAGAGGCAGCACTATGTTGTAAGGGATAGTCTATGGCCATCTCACACCACAGCGCTGTGCTCGCAAAGTAAACTAACCCGAAGACAACTTAGGCTCCCACAGTACCTGTCGATGTCGTGCAGAGCTTAGCTAACACTGCACACATCAGAGACAACGACACAGTAACCTTACGTCTAGTCTAGCTTTAGATAACCAAGCAGAATCGCTCAACACCTTGCAAGGGAGACATATACCGGTCTACAACCTTCCCGAGAGAGGACACATACGGAAAAGTCCGTCTCTCTAAACCTCGATAAAGCATAATACCTCCTTAACCTAATACATGGAAATATCTGAGAGCTTCGCGTACAATACGACTGGTCGACGGTAAACGTCTATGCTGAAACCAGAAGGGATGTTGAGTTTAATAAAGATTAGAGAATGAGAAAGGAGAAGTCGAGAGAGAGAAATAGTATGCAATGTAGCGAGTATGGGGGACAGAATTGCAATGGATGTAGGCGATACGCGTGTCAGGCAAGCTCTGAGCTGGTAAAAAAACACGAGGCCGCGACGGGAAGGGACTAGTTGACCACCCGGCCGCCAACGCCGTCAGCGCCCAAGCGAGCCGCGTCATAGCTCACCTCGCTGCCGGGTGTACTCCCTCACCCTCTCTCGCTCGCCTCCCACACAAGCAACATTTATATTATAGCTAATATAAAATATAAGGCGCGGTCACAGACCAAAACAAAGACCATTTCTAGACTGTCTGTGGCAACACGACACTAATGAACTAAAGCAGATCATTCTAGGACAACTGTAGCCTATCCCCCCATCCTGGCGAGCGCTAGCGAGCTGCAATGCCCCACGCAACCATTCTGCTAACGCCGGGAGGCATCACACTCCCCCCAAGATATGGGACACTCAACCATGAGCCCATATCTGAACAGGCAGAATGTCGCTAGAATCTGCCACTCCTAACCACTCTGCCACTCATGGAATGCAAGCTCAGTCTCCTCAAAAAAAAAATACAACAATATTTTTATATAAAAAAATCTTATCACCCTTCCCAAATATAATACATTAATTCATAACATTGTGCTCCCAGAGCGAGCTTTAAGAAGCACAGCCTACTGAGGGAAAATCATCTGCACTCAGTACTCAGCTACAATATTATCTTAAAATTAATTATTAAAAAGAAAGAGTTTTTATTTAATTTTTCATATTTTATTTTAATGTTGTTTTTGGCGGCTACTATAGATGTAGCCTAATTTTCTTCTAATCAAAGCCAACAACTCCTGCCCTGCGACCCTACGCTGATGCTACACACACGAGCCAACAAGCACCAGCGCAAAACTACACCGCGAGCCAAGACAGGAGGCTATACCAACATACTGTGGTAGCCTACCCCGGATCCTCCACCCATGACAGACACTGACTGAACAGCGAGGGTTCTCCTGCAAACAAGCCAAAACATTATCAGTGCCCTTAGCATGCCACACATCCAACTTGTGTTCCAGCAGCACAACAACACCTGACACTGATAAACTGCCCGGTTCATCGCAAGACTGGCACTTCTCTTCGCTCTTTCTGGCAACGGGGCCTGCCAATAACCCTTCACTAGTTCTACCTTCGTGATGAGCGTGGCAGCCCCGAAGCGGTCTATGGTGTCGTCAACTCTGGGTAATGGATAGGCGTCTGTCAGGGATAATGCTTCCACACTCTTGCAATCAACATACACACGGACTCTGCCACCAAACTCAGGTTGCAAAGCCACTGGCAACGACCACTCACGATATCCCTCATCCCTCAGACCCCCTCTCCACACGCCGTCCAGCTCCGCCTTCACAACAGGCTGTCGAGCAGGATTCACACAGTAGGGAACCAACTCGAGCCTTGCACTGTCTCCAGCCTCCATGTCGGATTCTACCCCGTACATCAGGCCTGGAGAAGCAACAAACATGCGGACGGACTGCCACAGCCTAGGAAACAACTCCTCTTGTCGCTCAGGAACAAGAGGTTGCAACTTATCTCGCAGAACAATATGCCTAGTGCCCTCCCACATCTCCTTCACCATGTGGAGAGGACCCCTCACCTGATGCCCGAAAACAAGCTCATTCGGACTGAAACCAAGACTCTCTCCAGGTACTTCTCTTGCCGCGAACAAAACATACGGCAGACCAAGGTCCCAATCCTTTCCATTCTCTGCGCAGTAACATCGAAGCATGCTTTTCAGCGTGGCATGCCACCTCTCCAACACCCCTTGACTCTCCGGGTGATACGCAGAAGAGACGACAGTGCTGATGCCATGCTGAATCATAGTTTGTTTGAACAGATTAGATGTAAAATTAGAACCTTGGTCCGATTGCACCTCTTGCGGGTAACCACACCGCGAGCAATACAAGAGCAGGTTCCGGACAACAGTTTTCGCCGTGCCATTTCTCATTGGATATGCATCAGGATAACGAGTGTCCACATCCATGATAGTTAATAGAAATTTATTACCGGCACTAGTAGGGGGTAGGGGTCCGACCATATCAATGATGACCTTACTGAAAGGCGGTCCACTGACAGGAATGGGGTGCAACGGGGCTCTCGGAATTGTTTGGATAGGCTTTCCAACCCTCTGGCACGTATGACACATTGCTATCCAGGTTACAACCTGGCCCTTCAACCCCGGCCACCAAAATAAAAAAATCTAAAGCCGCCACCGTTTTTCTCACCCCTAGATGTCCTGCCAGTGGTATGTCATGCGCCAACCTCAGTAGGCTATCCCTGCACTCCCGTGGCACCACCAACTGGTCCACTACTCCGGACCCCTCTTGCCAACTACGTTTAGGGTCTTGAAAACGCCTATAGAGGATGCCTTCTAAATAAAAAAAATCTCCTGGCTGTGCATCACCATCCTCGTCGTGCTCCACAGCACCATTAGCACACGTTTGGAGCTCAGGGTCCTCTAGTTGCAACCGACGTATATCTGAGGGTGCCAAGCGATCTAACTGCTCCCGGAGCAATGCATGACCTTCCCCGATACTGGGCTGCTCCCTCTGTCTCTCTCGATGTACAGAACGTTGCTGTCGTGGAGTCTCGTCATGCCCAGCCTCGTCACTCTCGATGACAGGCCCTGGGGCTACTCCAGAATTAAGTAATGGTGCTAATACTGAATCACCCAGGAGAGCCGCCGAGTCAAAACTCTTAAAACCAACTCCAGCTTTAGCCTCCTCCTGTTGATCGTTCCTCCGCTGGTCTGAAGACGGAGGACTAGGCTGTGACACTTTAGCTGCCCGAGCTCAGGTGACAACACACGCCATTGGTTGTGTCTGGCACCGCTCGACCCACTCTTGCTCTTCCCTACTCACGTCGGCCGGCCTCTCGGCAACGACTAAGGGTAGAACCTCAGAAGCGGGCATTGCAAAGTCGTTGCCGAGAAGAAGGTCGACGCCCTCCACTGGCAGTTCCTCCACAATCCCGACATCCAATTCATGTGCCACACCATCCACCTCCAACTCCAACCGCACCAGCGGGTATGACCGAGTTGCATTAATACCCTGCACCACTACCACCCGAGCCGCGTTTTTAAGGTAGCCAGTCAAGTTTTTCATCACAGTCTGGGAAGCACCTGTATCACGCAAGACCTCTACTCCATACTTGCGCCCCGCCCACATCACGCAACCACGCCCTCTATGGTCGCAAAAAACATCCTGAGCAGGGTTCGAGCGTCCCAGGTGCTTCTGCATTGGCTGTGCCTCAGCCTCTGACGAACTGCCCCGGGCAAACTCATACGACTTCGGAGACACACCAATGTTGCAGGCCAAAGACACAGCTGCTGTAGGTGGTTTGCTAGGACAGACTCTTGCAAAGTGGCCCTTTTTATGACAATGATAACACTCCAACTCCCCTTTGGGCTTCCCTTGGTACTGGGAAGGGCCCGGCCCCTTCTTAAACGGGACGGTGCTATTCTTGTGGTCAGTCTTGGTATCATGGCTCTTGTACTTGTTTGCATAAGGTATATCACTAACTCGGGGGGGTGGGGCGTCACGCCCCTTGTTACCTGCCTCACTATGCTGGGCAGACCCGCACCCACGAATTAGTGATAGCCGGAGGTCAGCCATCTCAGCTGCCTCCTGTAGAGTTTTAGGTTGCTTTTCTTTCAGGTTTAACGTCAGGTCGCCGCACTTGCATATTTTGAAAAACTGCTCTAAAAGCACCAACTGTTTAATGTTGTCAAACGTAGTAGCTTTCTCCGACCTCAGCCAATTCCCAAAAGCATCGGACAGCTCCCGGGCATGCTCCATAAAGGTGCTCTCCCGACCCTTGGTAACACCCCGGAACTTCAACCTGTACGTCTCTGGTTGTAGTTCGTATGCTCTCAGGACAGCCTCCTTGAGTTCCTCATAGATAATACAAGACTCTATAGGCAATGCATCATAAGCCCTGAGTCCCTTGCCCACAAGTCTAGAGGAAACAAGGGCTGCCCACTTCTCCCCAGACCACTGGTGGATCTGGCACTTCTTCTCGAATCTCATGAAAAATTCGGTGACACCCGTCTCAAATACAGGGACTAGCTTCAACAGGTGCGACAAAGATTGGTCCCGATGTCTGTTACCTCCCCCAATATTTCGCCCTGTTACCTCCACTTGAGAGATCTCCAGCTCCCTGTCAGCCCGATACCTAGTAGACTCTGCCTGCAGTTCAGCCTCTCGTATAGCTGTTCTCTCTGCAGCCTCAGCCTGCACACTAGCCTGTCTCTCGGCAGCCTCAACCTTGGCCATCTCAAGCCGAAACAACAAATCTGGAGTCAACCCTTGAGGAGGGGAAGGTGCATTTAATGGAGAGGGTCCCTGTGATTGAATTCCACGCTGCCATTGACCATCAACTTGGGGGTATGTACTAAATTCAGGCACCCTGACGTTTGATACGGGGGTAGAGTGGAGGGGGGGCTGGGGACCGGGGCCCCCAGTCGCCTCTCCACCCAGGTCTCTCCCTTCTAAACCCAATATCAAAGTCCTCAGCTGATCTTTCCTCATGCCACTTAAACCCTGGTGACCCTGAAGACCTGCCACACACTTTAAGCCATACTTATTCAGCTTCAACACCCTGGCAGCGGTAAGGGGCACCTCTAAAAATCTTCTAGCACCCTCCTCGCTATCGACTAGCCACTCCACAGGTATTTCTCCCTCCGAGCCTGTATCGTGACCTGACCCACCACTGTGTTCTGATTCGTCTCCCATTGTGTCCACCAAAAATTCTCACGTTTATAAAAAAAAATAAAAAGTACACAAGCTCCTATGTAGCACTATTCACTTGCCAAAAATGTCTGAAGACTCTCAAGTGCTATACTACTTTGCCAAAAAAAAAAATTAACGTGCCCACTATATTCCTCAATAAAACGAATGACCACAACAATCCTGCAATTATCTCTTAGTTCACAAGATCCTGAGCTAGGTCACCATTTGTTACGATCCAGGTTCTCAAAGACACAGGGCTCTTCAACATTGGACTAGATAATGGCAAAAAGCAACAACGGTAACACTAGATCCAACCCCTGCCTTAAACACTGGAAAACATAACACCATTACCGCCCTGAGTCGTGCCTGGACAACGAGGTATCCTATGACTCGGTAACTGGTGCACACACACTACGCTGACGCTCAATGAAACAGCCTATTCTCAAACAGTAAAAGATTACTCGATTATGTTACACAAAGAAAAGATAGTTAACGTGATTAATTAACGTTACGGTAGATACTCAAATAACTGGCACTCCTGTATTAAAGAAAGTGCAATGCTAGTCCTGCAACATCAACTGGAAACTTCTGAAATAAGTCTGATGATGGGAAGATGTTCGTAAAGAATCTTGAACAATTATAATGCAGAATACGGGTCACAATAAATGCTAGGACATAATTATAGTAATAATGGGCAGGCGAATAATAAAGACTGCGCAAAGGTAGTAATACTCGACAACTAAAAAAATGCTTCGTGACACAACGCAACAGCCTACTCGGGTTGTGCAACTCAACAACAACCTCGGCTCAAAAGTGCAGTGAATAATAATGCTGCATACATATAATAATGGGGCTTATCTCTAACCAGTGTCTGCTCCGTTAATAAAGTCTAGCTGGGGTATCAAGGCAGGGCAACAATGGGCGAACATGCGGCTCGTAGCCTAACGTTGTCCGAGGGTGGTATAATGAAGATTACATTATATGACGGGGATGCTCTCTCGATAAATCTAGGTCTCTAGTACCTAGCTCTATCCTGGCGATCCCTCAGAAGTCAACACAAAGAGGCAGCACTATGTTGTGAGGGATAGGCTATGGCCCTCTCACACCACAGCGCTGTGCTCGCAAAGTAAACCAACCCGAAGACAACTTAGGCTCCCACAGTACCTGTCGATGTCGTGCAGAGCTTAGCTAACACTGCACACATCGGAGACAACGACACAGTAACCTTACCCCTAGTCTAGCTTTAGATAACCAAGCAGAATCGCTCAACACCTTGCAAGGGAGACATATACCGGTCTACAACCTTCCCGAGAGAGGACACATACGGAAAAGTCCGTCTCTCTAAACCTCGATAAAGCATAATACCTCCTTAACCTAATACATGGAAATATCTGAGAGCTTCGCGTACAATACGACTGGTCGACGGTGAACGTCTATGCTGAAACCAGAAGGGATGTTGAGTTTAATAAAGATTAGAGAATGAGAAAGGAGAAGTCGAGAGAGAGAAATAGTATGCAAAGTAGCGAGTATGGGGGACAGAATTGCAATGGATGTAGGCGATACGCGTGTCAGGCAAGCTCTGAGCTGGTAAAAAAACACGAGGCCGCGACGGGAAGGGACTAGTTGACCACCCGGCCGCCAACGCCGTCAGCGCCCAAGCGAGCCGCGTCATAGCTTACCTCGCTGCCGGGTGTACTCCCTCACCCTCTCTCGCTCGCCTCCCACACAAGCAACATTTATATTATAGCGAATATAAAATATAAGGCGCGGTCACAGACCAAAACAAAGACCATTTCTAGACTGTCTGTGGCAACATGACACTAATGAAATAAAGCAGATCATTCTAGGACACCTGTAGCCTATCCCCCCATCCTGGCGAGCGCTAGCGAGCTGCAATGCCCCACGCAACCATTCTGCTAATGCCGGGAGGCGTCACATATAGCGGGAGTTACAGAGAGAGGCCTCAGTCTCTCTCCAAGCCTTGAGAAGGGAGGGAGTGGAGCAGTCTGGCTCACAATTGATTGATGTAACTCTCGGTCTTATTTCGCGATTTTGACCAGCCACACACTGTTTCCACTTGTTTTATTGTTGTAACAGGTTAATATCTTCATAATAAACGTAAAATAGGCGCATATGGATAAGTATTAACCTTTTCAGACTCATATGACGCAGAGGTTGCCAGATTAGCAATAAGAAATATAGTTCTCTCACTCTTATAGTTACCTCTCCAAAATTAGTTTTCTGCCCACAGCTAACTCAAAGACAACTGCAGAGGTTGAAGTAACTAAACTATAGGTTTCTAAATACCCCTGATGGTAACAAAGGCTTTAAAGTCTCCCTAATAGACTCAAAATTGCGTCATATGTCGGAGAGGGTTAATGATATTTATGTTAAGATAATGATTTTAGCGACAGAAAACAGTGAAATAGGTCCGCACAGTTCTATGGTGTTCAGTACATACGGTGCGCACTTACTAGGTTAAGAGTTTGTGTATGTCAGACCAATTTTATTCTATCTCTAACTCTCTCTCTCTCTCTCTCTCTATATATATATATATATATATATATATATATATATATATATATATATATATATATATATATATATATATATACAAATATATATATATATATATATATATATATATATATAATATAATATATATATATATATTTCGGTATATATATATATATATATATATATATATATATATATATATATATGTATATATACAGTATATATATATATATACTGTATACATACACAAACTTACTCATTTCCATCACTATATCTCTTCCCTCATCTTAACCAATAGCCAGCAATTTGTTATCATCATTCATAGCCTTATGTCACCATTCCCCCACTTTTAACAAATTGTAATTTGTCCCCAATCTTCGCTCTGAAGACATTTGCACTCGGCATTAATGTATACAATAAAGCCTCGTCATAAAATATATTTGTAAACAAATATGATTGTCGTTGGTTAATGGTAGGGCATGGAGTCACCGCTATAATTTTAGATTAACCAATATTATATCCAAATTCTGCTAATCATGCATCAATGATGAAGACTTAATCCACTCTTTCTATGTTTGCATGTAACTCTCTCTGTTCTACTATTCTCTATGCATGTGGTCCTTAGTTTTTATTTTGTTCTTATATTTTTATTCTGATTATCCAGTTTATATCTCCTCCCTTTTATTTTTCTCTCTACCCTCCTTCCTACTTCCTCTCTCCAGTCATAACTCAAAATCTTTGTCGCCGTCCCTTTAAATCTCCTGCCCCCATTTAACACTGATACCCAAATAACTTCCCTCCCATTGCTATCCCACAATTCAAAATGTTCATTTCTAAAGTACCATTCGTCCCTACAGATCAAGGACAGCTTGTACTATTTTATGCACTAGTAGTCCATGAGACAGACATAATATTGGTACCAAATTAGTGCCCGGTTGTGTTTGGTATAATTGAAAAGCGAGTGACCTCTAGAAAATTAAAATGCATGATAGCAAGTAAATTAGAGGTGCTGAAGTATTTTATTGCATGTTTAATAAATATTAAGCTCGCTGTAGATATTTGGTAATGAAGTGTGCAGCGCACAATGGCACAATTAATAATAATAATTAATAATTAGTATCCTAGTCACTGGCTACTGAAGATGACAATATAATGAAAGACAAATAAAGCTGTATTGGTCAAAGCACTTTAACAAGATGTACAATCAGAGAAAATTCCAAATCCATCTGCAACGATTATTGACGGAATGGCCTTGATTAAAACAAACAGAGGGGAACAGAAAACGTTTGGTCATACTGCAAATTCCATTCTGCTCTCTGCACTTTGAGAAGGTGCGCACAGCTCTAGAATTGATGTTGTTTTTGACGTAATTAAACAATATAGCATCAAGAACCAAGAGAGACTGCAACGTCAAACATCACCAGCTATTCAGTATCCAAATATTGCCTCTCAACAAATTATACATCAATGGAAGAGGTATCTGACAAGCACTGACCACAAAACTGAATGGCAACAACCACACTCAACGTCGCTGTTGCAGTCAAAGACCCTGTATGTCACTTAGACAGAAATAAGTCTTCAAATCTCATATAAAATAGTTGATGATATCCCAGAATTGCATACCACACAGAAGGAAGCAAATACATGTGTACTGATTCATACCAAGCATGCAGGATATACAGGGAGTTCTGCTTTGATCTTTGTTGCTGATTGTACGGAAGCCTTTCTACTCGGAGTGGGATTCTACAGACACATTCAAGCATACATGTACCAGAAGTGTAGAACAAGTTATCAATCATACTACATAGACATCACAAAAGTTGCTGATACCTGTGGGCAGGATATCTGTGAATCAATCATCAGTCTACATGTTTTCAAGGGATGTGATTCTGCCTGTGCCTTAGCTGGGTGTGGCAAAATGAAGGTATTGAAACTCCTGAAAACAAACAAAGCATACCAGAGCACCTTCAAGAAGCTCGGACAAGAGTGGTCCTCATCAATGTCTCTTTTGTCCTAAATAGAAGCATTCATTTATGTACAATGTATGATTGCAACTCTGGAAGCAAATCAGTAAATGAGTTCCGATATCTGCCATTCTGTGCCAAGATAGGAGAAAGGAGTACAAAGGAATTTAAGCAACAATAGGTCCAGCGACCCCTCAAGGCTCCTTGCCTTCCAAAACACTGATGGTCAAGTGTCCAAACAGCAGTTTAGAGTGGTAAGGGAAAAATGGAAAGGGAAGACTGCCCTGGGAGAAATGTCCATGGCAGGATTAGGAGATGTTAGTAGGGGACAGTTGTTAGTAATATAATATATGAAAAACAAAATACTTAAATCATTTACAAATGCAGTTAGTCGTGGATTTAAGGCAAGGTATTTGTCTTGGCGAAGTTTAAAAGAATCAACGGTGCTGCAGTCTATGACATCTCGGGGAAGCCCATTCCACAAGTTGACAACTCAGTTGAAGAAGACATTCTTAGATTAGTGTGAATTAAACGATTTACCAATAATTTTGCAACCGTTCCCCCACGTATAATTTGATTGGTTGATAGTGAAATATTTATTACAGTTCATATTGTCGATGCCTTTGATGATTTTGAACACTTGAATTAAGTCGCCTCTTAACCATTTCACGCTTGTGACGCAATTTTGAGCATATTAGGGATACTTTAAAGCCTTTGTTACCATCAGGGGTATTTAGAAACCTCTAGTTTAGTTACTTCAACCTCTGCAGTTGTTTTTGAGTTAGCTGTGGGCAGAACACTAATTTTGGAGAGGTAATTATAAGAGTGAGAGAACTCTATTTCTTATTGCTAATCTGGCAACCTCTGCGTCATAAAAGCGTGAGAGAGTTTATATGCGCTGGGTTAACCCTTGCTGTGCCAGCGATGTAAAATGGCCGACAGTAAGAATGTCACTTGCCAGAACCAGTGCTGTATGACGTATTTCAGTAATATTCGGTCCTTGTACTGAGCGGTACCTGGCACTATGACTTGTAAACACTGCTTTGAGACCTTGGCAACACTTCTCAGAGTGTATCTAAGGTCCCGCGTGCAAGCTGGCTCAGTATTCATCCAGCTTTCGGGGTGAGAGATTGCACTCTCTCGACTGTGAAGCCATTTTGGCCACAATGCTTGGTACTGGAGGTTACATTTATAGTAATACTATCTTGTACAGTTTAGGTTAAAGGAAATAGATATAATTCTCTAAGATGCTCCTCGTATGGTTTGTTCTTTAGGCAAGGTATAATTTTGGTAACTCTACATTGAACTGGTTCTAGCTTGTCTATATCTTTTTGGTAGTAAGGACACCAGGATTGAACTTTATAATCCAGGAGAGGGCGGACTACGGAATTGTAAAGAGTTAGGATTACATTTTTGTATTTATGCTCAGTCCTACCAATTGCTGCACAGACAGAAGAAGCTTGATGAACAACCCAATAACACCCAGTCCTGCAGGACATGGTTGGAGATTTGTTGGGCAGGATGATGATTGGCAGTTGTCACTGGACCTGATGTATGGTCCACCCACACCATATGCTGTCCTCAAGATGTTGTCATGCAAATTTCGCAGGTCTTGTGCAGCACCTCATTATCCCTGCACTGCTAATGGCTTGAAATGCTCTGAGGTATGCAATTTGAAATGTGAGAATTGGACTGTTGAGAGTGAAACTGACATTGAGTTGAGCAGTGAAGAGGAATCTGAACCTGAGGGCTGTTAATATCATTACCGTTCATATAATGTCACATATCAGTATTTCTAGAATTCTAACATTTGCAAGGCTATAGAATATGGGACGTGAAGTTTATGTCAGCCAGATCTTGAAGAGCTTTGAGATTGGCAAATAGGAAACAATGTTCCCACATTTTAGGGCCAAATATGTTGTTGTTGATTATTACCCTGACATGAGCATAAGTTACCATGACCAAACATCGCTATATGTAGCAGTATTATTTAATGTATCGTCCATAATAATGCTCACATATCATGCGATGTGAAGTAATTGTATTTTCAATTTTAGCCAAATATGCATTTTCGTTTGGTGGAATTTGTATTACTTTCAGAAATATTATTGCACTGTACTAATCTCCCATCGGGCAAATAGAAGTATGTAAGATGGAACACTTAAATTCTAAAATCAAAATTCGCGAGAAAATCAATCTGAAATTGAAAAGATATACGTAAAACTGTTGAATCGACGTACTATACATATGCAAACAGAATTCAAAATCAGATATATAACATAAAAAGTTACTTAATTACCTTTGTTGCCGCAAGTAGAATGAATGTTGATGTCGAAACAGCCACAATGACGCGAGCCGCCCAAACACTAGTAGTAAAAATGAAGTGTAATAAATGAACACGAGAATCAATTCATTACCACAGATGCTCCTAAACAAAATTAAACCCAACCGCATAATCCGACGTGCGGGGGAAAGAACCTTGAACAAAACAAATCTCACTGAATTAAATCAACAAAAGTAAATACACATTACAAAGATTTCAACACCCATGAATAACATTTAGGGACAACGTCTGGGAATATAGAACACTGTATAACCTATACCCCTTGAAAGGGTGAGAACAAGATTGAGGCTGAGCGTGTTATTCTGATCGCCTGGTCAGGGGGTCGTATAGCGGGTCAAGGGGTCGTACTAAGCATCTAAGACCGATATGAGGCCGAGATGACTGACCCAGTTCATATCTTGCATGATATAAAGTGACATGTAGAGAGTTTGGAGCTTTGAATTAATGCCATGAGGAAGTATCGGCCATTGCACCGACGACATGAGAGTATTTAGAAAAACCAGTATGACAAAATGAGCACATTGTATGAGATATATTCAGAAAATGAAATTCCCTCTCTAGACATGCGTTCAAAACTTTAAAATAATTGAGTACTATAATAATGGACTGAGTTGCACAAACTAAATATGAATAATGATGTCCCTGGAAAAAGATTGAAACAGTTTGAATATCTATATATAAGGGTATTACTTTGAAGTATTCACTTAGAATACACTATTAAGTTAGTCGTGAAGATATAGGAGACTTTATCATTACTGAAACTGGGAGGTGTATGATGTGGTAGAGGGTAGAGGTCAACAGGATTGTTGATCTAACCAAGCTGACTCAGCCTGATCTTTAAACCCGGAAAGTCGCCTCGCCACCGCCACATGCAGGTCAATTCGCCTCTCGTCTGTTCGTCACACTCAGATTAATTTGCCCCTCGTCTGTTCATCAAACTCAGGTAAATCCACACAACTCCTACATTTAGAAGTTAATAACAGTTGATCAGGAACTTAGGAACATAGGAAATCGGTAAACTGATAGCATTGATTACGTAAATAACTCTTCGTAGACGTCCGGTTTTCTCCTCAAATTAATTAATGAGAGCCGCCGCAGACCACCATGTAAGGAACATTTGGTGTTTTTATCTTAAGGGGTTAAGATTTGGTTTTATTGTTGTTTGGTTGATTGATGATTCTTGTCGATTCTGGTTCTGGTAGATTCTATCGTTGAATGTAGACTCTGCTTTACCTCCTTTATTATTCTATTTAAGTAGTAGTAATGCTGCCACCCTCCTTACTTCAAAATAGGGTAAAGGATTAAAACTATCTTGTCCAGCCACTGATTTATTTTGTGTAAATGATGACTAAATATTACAAGGAGAATTACCCCATGTAAGGAGGATAATCTCCAGACCTCTTATCGAGACCAAGTCCTCTGATTAAGTGTCCTAAAACCTTTCTCAATACCTCTCTCTTCCCTTCTCACACACACCTCCAGACGTGACGGAAAACTTTTTCACGTTGACAATGCCTGGAGAACTCAAAAGTGCATGAATAAGGTCTAACAAAGTCTGATACGGGTAGAACAAGACCAGGAAGTGACATTGATTCAACCTCTAGATTGTTCAGTCCCCTGCTTAAATACACAGTTCACTGCAAGTAAATTATCTTAAAATTATATGAGAATCGCAATAATGATTCCTAGAATAATTACTAAATTAGTAATTATTCTAGGAATCATTATTGCAACTCTCATATAATTTATATTATAACATGTAATAGTTATTTCACCTTCTTATGTAACTGTTAAATATGATACTACACTATAAATTCAATGTTACTACTTTTACTTCCATAAATAACATCTTAAGAGAGGTACAACATTTGTGCAGGGAACTGTGCATATGTCAACATCGTCTGTAATCTGATTACTCAATACATACACACAGAAGAGATCAGTTGGTTTTAGCTTATATTAATGTGTTACCTTAATAACAATATGGAATGAGTATTGCATAAGTCAGTTTCGGCCATATTTACCAACTGTCCAAACTTGACTGTAGTTGTTCATTAGTTTAACCCTTAACTGGCGGCGCGCAACATAAGTCGAGTGAAAGAAATTTGGACTATGTGGCGGCTCACAACATAAGTCGTGTGCCATTTTCAGCACGTAATGTTGCTGAGAGAGAGAGACAAGTGGTGGCAGGAGAGTAGCGAGCGTATGACTGTTCCAGACCACCGCGGTGGACCAACTGACATGAATGCCACCCTCCTCCACCCTCTCACACTCGCTACACAGTGAATTGTGTAGGGAATGTACCGAATTACATGGTTTTTGCACTCGTGTTGCGCGATTGTTGCAAGAAAACTAGCGGTCGTCCAAGGATCGTTGGGGTGTCATTGGAAAGCTCTGTTTATGCCCTTTCAGGGATATATACTTGTTTTACGCTCTGGGTCTTATTTAGGCATGAAAACGATCACGTAAACAACCCTATTTTGGGTAAAAACACCCCGCTGGTGGCTACATATTATTTACCGCCTAGGCCGCTCGTTAGGTGTTAATAACGAGCCGGAACATTCTTGTGTTTACAATAAATATTGCTTTCAATATATTGGTACAATTTTCTAATTTTGTATTCACAGCATGATTAATTGTTCACTTGGTGAATTCTTAGTTCAAATTAAATTGTAAACAGTCATTGCAATGAAGGCTGCCCCCCCACCACCACTTTGTTTAACCGAAATTTTACATATATTGGCCAGGTTATATTCATAATAGGATAGTTATACTAGGCAAGGAACCTTTAGTTTATGATATGATAAGTAAGGTAAAGCTTAGATAGACAAGGTAAGGTTTGGATGAACCTGAAAAGGACCGATTATATAAACACCCATCGTTTGGTTTCTCTCTTTCTATAATGCTATTCCCTTTCTCGACTCATCAATTAAAAAACATAGGCCCGGGTTGGTGGCCATTTTAAACGGAGATGAAGCATCTAATTCATTGGACCCAATAAAGTGTTCAAAGTAATGGCCACTAAAAGGTCTTAATGTAAAAGCCGAGGGAGGTGGTGGTGGGGAAGGGGCGGAGGAGACTGTACATTTTGTGAGGGGAGGATGGGGAGAGGGGTGATGTGTGTGTGTGTGTGTGTGTATGTGTGTGTGTAAGAAGGCTAGGATGGGAGTATTTGAATGAGGATATACTGTATAGGCACCTGCTGTACACACATACTGTATATGGATACACACTATAAGCACTGTACATCAATGTACACGTATATACATACACACAGAGAAAGAGAGGGGAGAAAATGATGATAAATAGAAAAACGATATGTGCTAAAGGAAGGGAACTAATACAATTTTTTAAATATAAACATACAGGGAAAGAGGCCACCAAGAAAACAAACAGGAGAGCGAGGGGGTCAAACAGAGAAATAGACTAACGTATATAAAGAGAACGCATGACAAAACGAGATCAGCGCGACAAGAGAGAGAGAGAGAGAGAGAGTGTGTGTGTGTGTGTGTGTGTGTGTGTGTGTGTAAGCAAGTGTTTTACAAATAAGTTTGTGTGTATATGTCGATCTAAATATATTCGCTGTAGTGTGAGAACAATTTAATGCATCATCTAATACATTATTTAGGGCTATTGACACACATTAACTGACAGTAATTAATTATGCTTAACGCTAAGAGTTTATCTATTAAATAATATAATATATCACCCACATACACCCGAACACAACTTTACTAATAACTCAATGAAACCAAAAGTGCCATAAATATGTATATAATTATAGTTGCCACTCAATAAAATAATAATTCAGTTATAACAGTCTAGTAGTTATAACAACAATAACTTCCTCTAACACCTGAAACAGTCAATGCTAATGACATTTGTTTATCACCATTAAGTGACACATATAATATACAACCAATTATATTTAATATAGTAATTTAATTCAGATATATACCGTGATGATTACCAAAATCCTTACATGCGTCGGGAACTTTGTTTTATATTCGTAGTTTATAAAGTTAATGTTATTAGTATTAATAATGTTTATGGAGAAAACAAAAGTTGTATTTTTATTGTATAGGTAAGACTAGAATTATTTATATACATAGGAATACGAACAGCAACATACAAACTAGTCCCAATGGGTTGGTGTATTAGTATCATCACGGTATATGTGTTAGTAAAATAAGAAACCTGTATATACTGTATGTGTAGGCTATGTGTCATTTAACTTGGCTTACATATGTACGCAAGGTACCTAGTACTGAGTATATATACAGTATATATACCTTGTACTGGGTGAAGGTTTGATTGCATGAATTTGTACAAAGTGTTCTTTGAAAGACGATACAGTCTCACAATTAATTATTTATCACGGCAATATAATATATATATATATATATATATATATATATATATATATATATATATATATATATATATATATATATATATATATATATATATATATATATATATATAACAAGAGGAAGAAGCTGCGCCATACGCCATGTTTATTACTCGAATGTTTGGCATCAACAAGGTGCCACCTTCAGGTTATACAGACTGATCCTAATAATATATAAAATAAGTATTATACTATTGGAAAGAAAATGGACCTAATGTAATACATTCTGTGACTTAATAAGTTGAAATATACCTAGTGAAAAAGCTCCCAAATACATACAAAACAACATTAATCATAACCCACTGGCCTCAAACTCCATCTTGTAAACAATGAAAATCAAAAAAGCTAAAATTCTTTGACAATAATATTGATAAGCACACAATCAAAAAATTACAAAAAACACCCATGTACTATACCTCAAAAAGCTAAGCACATCGAAAGAGATCCACATCCCATGATAGCTAAGGGACAACTAAACTAACCCAACTCAACCAAACACTACTGTTCATACAACCAATCCCCAAGCTTCGGACACTAATTGCAGAGAATGATATAAAGTAAAACATTATGAATTGTGGGTAAACGTTAAGTTCAGGATTGATCTTTTTTTATTAGTAATTTTTCACCAATAAGTGCTTCATAGTGGCTCCGAAACTTGGCAACTATTTGAAAATCCTCAGGAGTGTAGGGATGGTTTTGTTCTCTAGCATGATTACGAATGGCCGACAAATATTTTATTTTTTTAAATTTACCTGATCGATGACTTTTACCAATGTGCTCGAACATTCGCACTCTAAAGGCACATCCAGAACATCCTATATACCTGGTCTGACAACCAGGACACGTACATTTATATACGATGTTCGAGCACAATTGGTCAGGCACTCGATCTTTAAATGAGAAGAAATTTCCTATGATAAACTCATTCGTGAATATAATTCTAAAATTAACAGCGGGGAAACTAGTACTCAACAATTTTGATATGTATTTTCTGTACTGATAACTTACTTTACCATAAAAGGGCATTTTAATGTATTTTATCAATTTAGGAACATTGGATTTAGCCTGATCAGGAGCACATAGTTTTCTGTAAAGAAACCTCTTCAACACCTTGTCAAATAAATCCCTGACAGAATTATTGTTAACAAAATAATCTCTAAGTTTGCCTATTTCCTCATGTAAAAGATGATAAGTGGAACATATATCATACGCTCTATTTAACAGGGTTTTAATGGAATTTAGCTTGTAAATATCTGGAGTGAAACTTAACCAATTGAGTCCTTGATTTGTGAAGCTTGGCTTTCTATACACACCCGTTGTGAGTCCCTGTTCCGTGTTATGAACACTTACATCTAGAAATACTAATGAACTATTTTCTTCTAATTCACAAGTAAAATTTATATTCTTGTGTTGACTGTTCATATATTGTAAACATTTGGCATTAGCATCATCATTATCGAAAATAAATAACAGATCATCAACGTATCTACGGTAATACAAAGGTTTGCAATCTAAGGGACAGTTATTATGCCAACTCACCTCTTTAGTGCATAGGAAAGCTTCAGAAAACAATGGAGCTAAGCAAGATCCCATGCTTAAACCATCTACCTGATTTTACAAAGTTCCATCAAACAAAATACAAGATTCAGATGTGGCAAACTTAAGTAATTTCTTAAGTCTGTATAACCTGAAGATGGCACCTTGTTGATGCCGAAAATTCTAGTAATAAACATGGCGTATGGCGCAGCTCTATCTCTATTGGAGTAATAAACATGGCGTATGGCGCAGCTCTATCTCTATTGGAGTAATAAACATGGCGTATGGCGCAGCTCTATCTCTATTGGAGTAATAAACATGGCGTATGGCGCAGCTCTATCTCTATTGGAGTAATAAACATGGCGTATGGCGCAGCTCTATCTCTATTGGAGTAATAAACATGGCGTATGGCGCAGCTCTATCTCTATTGGAGTAATAAACATGGCGTATGGCGCAGCTCTATCTCTATTGGAGTAATAAACATGGCGTATGGCGCAGCTCTATCTCTATTGGAGTAATAAACATGGCGTATGGCGCAGCTCTATCTCTATTGGAGTAATAAACATGGCGTATGGCGCAGCTCTATCTCTATTGGAGTAATAAACATGGCGTATGGCGCAGCTCTATCTCTATTCTTTGGAGTAAAACATGGCGTATGGCGCAGCTCTATCTCTATTGGAGTATAAAATGGCGTATATATCTCTATTGGATAATAAACATGGCGTATGGCGCTCTATCTCTATTCAATAAATAACACATATGGCGCTCTATCTCATATACTTCAAAATCAAGGAGTATAGTATATAGAACAAAGTTAGACCGGGAGACAGGTAGGTAGATATACATATACACGGGTACCTTACCTTGTGATGAGTTCGCCATACTTCTAGTGGCACCGAGGAGCGCGCCGCCCCTCGTTCTGGGTGGTGATTTGGTGCACCAGACTGTTCGAAGGGGCAGCACGCTCCCCTGCGAAGATGGGCTCGTCTGGCACTTTTTGCAGTTCGACATCGAGGGCTCTCTTGAAGTTGTCTAACGAGACGCCCCTCATGTCTCTTACTCGTCGTGGGAGTTTGTTGAAGAGACGTGGGCCTCTGTGTGATAACCAGCCCTCTCGCAGAGAGCCCATAGCACCCCTGTTATTCATCCGGGGGATATTGCATTGCCAGCCTCTCCTATCACTGAATTTCATGACTATCGGAGTATGTAGGTTTGGTACTAACCCCTCTGCGATTTTCCACGTGTATATTATTAGGTAACGTTCTCTTCTACGCTCCAGCGAGTACAGTTTCAGTGCTCTTAAACGCTCCCAATAGTGTAGCTGTTTTACCGAACTTATATAGGTAGAGAGATAGAGATAAATCAATATGTATATTACCGTACAATAAACTGTGTAACATTGCTTCTGGTATTAACCATCCCCTATAAAACAGTAAAGCCACCAAGGTGAAACATTCACGAGATACTGGAGAATGTTGGTATAATAGTTTTCTCACCCAAATAAAATACCCTGGGGAGTCTTCTCAGGTGGCCGGAGTCCTGCTCTCATAAATATCATTATGTTTTTGTTTTGGTGGGAAGAGAGTGAAAAGGAGCAGAAGTGTGAGGGAAAGATTGGAAGAGGAGGAAGAGTTGATGTTGATGTGGTGAAGGAGTAGAGAAAGAATGATGTAGCATAGAACGTGAAGAACAGGAGGGTTACAGGATGGTGGTGGAGGAGGAGGAGGGAGGGGAAAGGAAGAGGATGAACAAAATAAAATAATATATTCAATAATTTCATTAAAGAAAGTAGAGACGAGGGGAATGAAAATAAATATTTAGTAGACGGAGTAAAACTAGGAAGCATTCTAGTAAGTAACAAATACATGGTCATTAGCAGTAAATCTGTCGATAACTGTGTTAACCCTTGTCTATCGGGGCCCGACTTAAGTCCGTATCTAAAAAGCTGGACGATGTGGCGGGGCCCGTCTTAAGTCTGTGTGCAATTTTGGCGCAATGTTGGTTCTGAGAGAGAGCCGAGCGGTGGGAGCAGCATAGGTTACCTCATGACCGCTCGCCACGACCGTCGTGGGCCCACTGACATTTACTCCACTCTACTCCACCCTCTCTCACTCGCTACACACGTAATTATGTAACAAAATGACCGTATTTTAGCGATTTTGCCCTTCGGTTGCACGATCGTTGCAAGACAACCAGTGATCGTAGAAGGATGGTTCGGTGTCATTGGAAAGCTCAATTTACGCCCTTTCACGGATACATACTTGTATTACGCTCTGGCTTTTGTTTATGCATGAAAAAGAGCATGGAAGCAACCCCATTTATGGTAACAAAAAAACGCTGGGCGGCACGGTTAAATATACTCCACCACCCGCTCTTAAGGTGTTAAGGTCGAGTCACACCAACCCTGGAAACAGACATATTCCGACACAAATGTGTTCGATCGGTTACACACACACACACACACACACACAATCACACACAACCAACATTGAATAACCCGTTGGATTACCTTACATTTTGGGACTGCCACACCAGATTATGTCTGATATAATCTGGCGTGGCCGCGTGAAAGGTTCGCTCATGATGTGAAGTTATTCCATGCCGTTTTTCTCTGGTGTAACTGATCGCACACATTTACGTCGGAATATGTGTGGTTCTGGGGTGGGTGTTACTTGACCCTTAGAGAACACGGAAAGGAAGGTGCAAGCGACATAGACAGAAATATTCGCAGACAATAGAGAACATGGAGTTAAAATAAAATATAAACAATACTAGAACGAAGTAGGATACAAGGAACAGAACAATATCATTACGGAAATGTCTACTATTTGGTACTAATTAGAAGGGGAAGCACAATGATAAAAGCAAAACTGTTGTATCTGAATAAAATTAGAGTCGATATCGAGAGAAAAATATAACTTATCTGTATACATGCTAAACAAAATTAGAGATAAAACACTAAATATAATTTAGTTGTTAAAGGGCATAGCGCATGGGGTCAGCTATCCTCATTGTCATAAATGTTAGTGTACAATATACCTCATATGTGCAATAATAGTCGTCCGAGTTTCTTATAAATGTAAATATAAATACATTAGTTATTTTGGACGGTGGTGGTGAGAGGCATTTCTGAGCTTTCGTGACGTTTACAAGAGCATTGGGATACCCATAGAAGAACACAATTGGTCAAAGAGTTTCAGGAGTCAGGTCACTGGCCACCATTTTGATTCTCAGTATCTGTTTAGTACTCCATGCTGTGAAAGCAGTTACAAAGATGGACAGCTATCTAAAAGAGGGGTATGAGAAAATGTACGAGCAGCACAAGTTTAATAATGAAATGCAGAAATAATGGCAAGTTATCGAATAATGCACTGTGAAAGTGAAAATAGAGATGGAATATTTTGACATGTTGGCCGTACGCTGTTGTAAAACGAAAGTACCTGTCTACCGTAAGAATAAACACTAGTGATGCCATATGGATAGAGCTGCCAATACAATTATTTATTTATGATTAACAAGACAAAACCATAAATAATTGTATTGATAGATACTTTAGGATAGACACATTTTTCATTCATGTGATATATATATATACTGTACATATGTCAAATACTGCCTTCACATTACTTCATTATGTACGAAATACATCAGGGTAAGTAAAATATAGGCAATATCAAAGCAGATTCAATTCCCGCGGGCACGTTTCTCTCTCACAAACAAAAGAGAGAGGTGATAGGGTTTGCCATCAAGCTCCTAAAGCTTGAAATATCTTACACGGCTTTGTTTACTATTTTAGATCAAAATTTAAGGCAAAGCAAGGCAACTGTGCAGTATCAATCATGTGCTAACATGCTTTAGACAGTGATAAAATGGGATTTTGTATAAGCAAGACATACAGTACATTGGAAAAAATACATATAATTATTGCTATACATTACATACAATATGTTTCAAGTATAACATTGGAAAACTTATAAAAATATTATTTAGCATTGCTTACAAATATAAATGAATATATACCAAAGAATTACATATAAATATATATACAATAATTATGACAGATACAAAATTACATACAATTATATTCACACTATCACAGTAAATACATTGTACTTGATAAAATAAACTGAGGTAGTGGCATATAAGTGACATAAGCGTGATCAGGTAGGTCAGGTCAGGTCAGGTTAGGTTGGGCAGGAGTTAAGGGCAGAGCGGCGACACTCAATAGTTCTTCAGAGTGTGGAAGTCCCTGAAACAGTCAGTTGCCCATGCAGAGTGGAAGTTTGTATTAGTTGCATTTGGTGGTGACCCTGGGCTCCGTTCTGGGCCTCCTGGTGGTGTGGGTGCAGACGTGGCATTTCAACTGCTTTCGTCGACTGCCAACAAATTCTGTGTGGACTGGGAATTGTCTTTGTACACCTGCCTGGATGCGATCTGGGACGTGGGGACCGCGCCAGCCCACATTAGTTCGAGTGAGCTCGCCGTACTTCTTCAGGAGTTGATAAGAGACATTGTACACGAACTCCCGAAACTTTATTTTCTTGTTCAGGGCCATGTCTTTCTTTACCAGCCACATATTGAATGCATTGAGCATCATGATGTCCACAAGATGAAGGAATAACTTGTGATACCACTTCACAGTTTTCCTCAGGCACTCAACGCCTGCAAGTTGACAGTCGGACTTGTCCACCAGGTGCATGTTCTTAGTGTAGTCCACTACCATGTCAGGTATTTGGATGGTTTTCTTGGCTTGGTAGTGGACATTACCATAGTTGACCTGGGCACCTGTGTGGGCAGTCGAAAGCAGGTGAACATCACGTCTGTCCTTCCACTTCATGGCCACCACTTTCCAGGCTTTTCAAGTATCTTGAATTTCCCTTGCCCCCTTCGTCACCTTCTTCGTTCTCTTCTATCGCGGTGTTCCTGGGCAAGTTCGTCTTCTGAAGGTGTGTCACTGGAGGATGGATCGTCAAGTGGAATGTGGTGACTGACGAACTTTGGCATGAACTTCCTTGTGCTTCTGACAGTCCCACATGACCCCGTTTGGTTGTCATGGAGAAACTGGCTGAGAGCAGGAGAAGTATACCAATTGTCGGTGTACAATGTGTGCCCTTTGCCCATATAAGGTTCCATAATTTTCTTTATGATAGCTCCTGACAAGCCCAAGGCGTCATTGGCACCGACTCTTGGCACGCCTATGTCAGTGCTTGTATAGATGATCATGTCAAGCACTATGACGGTCTCACATTCACACAACACAAACAACTTGATTCCGAACCTGTGCCTCTTCAAGGGCATATACTGCTTGAAAACAAGGCGACCTTTAAAGAGAACGAGTGACTCATCAATCACCAAGTTGTGGAAGGGGTAAACGTATTTCTTATACCTCTCCATCAAGATGGTGAGCACCTTCCGTACTTTCCATATTCTTTCATTCCTGTTAGGATTGTCTTTGTCTGCAAAGTGCATAAATCTAAGCAGCAACATAAATATGTCACGAGTCATGTACTTATTGAAAGTTGGGGTGGCGATGAGGGCGTCATGTTTCTAGTAATGTTGAAGCACATGCTTCTTCACAAGAGGCATGAGCATCAACAGTGCAAAGAACGTCATGAATTAATTTACAGTCGTATCTACCCAGGCTCGTATTCTCGCCCTTGGAGAAATCACGTCCATTTTGTCCTTCACCAATCTAAAGTAGGCGTTGGTTCGGGCAACATTATACGTCATTATCTGCAAGTCGAAAAATGCAAGGAAGAAATCCATTTCGCTTGCATTGTTACCACAGGGCCAATCTGCAGTTGAACCAGATTGATTCGCATCAAACTGGTGTAAGTCTGGCACAAAATCGGCACCATCGGACCATGCAAACGTATGAATGTTTGCAGCTCGGATTGGTATGTAGTCGATGATGATCGCCCCTCATCATGCTGAGCATCTGGCTCTGACTCGCTGTCACTGTCGACGCTCCACCCAAACGCCCTTGCTTCATCGTCAGAACCCTGCGTTTCATCCTGGGTATCAGCGAATAGCAGGGCGTCATATTTAGATGGAGTCAGGTGTTTGTGTTTCCTGACTCTCAGAGGTGTCTTCTGGGCAGGGGCGGAAAAGCCAGCTGGGGCCGGTGGGGCAGAGTGGCGCGAGGCAGGCATTTTTCTCTTCCCAGCTGCCTTGCCCTTCACTTTCTTCCCACTTGCAGCGGCAGGGGCGGCGGCGGCTGGTGGTGATGGTGGTGGTAGGGGCAGGCATGGTTTTCTTTGAGGTTTGTGCTGGGAAACCTCGCCCTTCCCTTTTCTACCAGTCGCCTCCGCACCTCTTGCGTCCCTAGAGCGGCCTCTTGTAGTAGTAGAAGGCCCAGCTGTAGAGGTGGCATGGGTGGTAGTGGTGGTAGTATTAGCCTGGGTGGTGGTGGTGGTGTCAGAAAAGGTCAGCGACCTCTGTACACGTGGAGAACCCTTGCACGTGCTTTTCGTGCCTTTTTACCTGCAGGGGCATCGTCCACGGAGCTGCTCTCATAGAAATACAGGTATGAGGGCTTTTTAGCAGCAGCCACTCCCTGCCTTCCACGGCCGCTGATGCTGCCCAAAGGAGGGCTGGTTGTGTCATCAGGGCGCGCGGGAGAGGAACGTATAGGCTCCATGATAAATGCTTGGTAACTGACTGTGCGCGCGCGATTGGAGCGTGTCTTGTGGTGGTATTGAGAGTTGCTATGTAGTACTACTCGCACACCAATTTGTAGCCGCCTGGCTGAAAGCCCGCGGTTTTGGTATGCGTTTAAAATTCCAGGATCTTAAGAGTCTCGGCGCCTTTGCCAGGTTAAGAGGCTCCTGTCTCCTGAGATGTCTCCCTATAAACGTTGTGAACAGTATCCATGGACGAACATATCTTTACATTGACCAATTATATTTATGATTGGTTTTAGGAGGGAAATGCTAAATTATTTATAATAGCTTTTAGTTGCCTGGAATGCTGCGGAATTATATATATCCATGGCCTGATATTTGTGTGACGCTTTTATTAAATTACGATTATATCAATGAAGATCAATAATTCATGCGATGATTCCATCCATGTAATTCATATTTTTTAGGTATTTCACCGCGGTTGTGTGGTGTGTGTTTTGGTTATATTAGTATGGATGCAATTAGCCTCTGAACCGTGTATCCGTTTTACGCTAAGTATCCAATTAATTCAAATTACTTACACTTGTTGCAATATTACCAATCTAATTTTCCATTTGCTTGTTAAAATAGCAAATTAATATATTTTCCAGCGAGACATTAACCCATAAACGGCGAGCGTCCTCATTTGAGTCTGAATCCTAGGAGGGCGAGCGTCCTCATATGAGCCATGGCCTAAAAAAAGCCTTTCCAAACATCCCACTGTCACTCAAAACAAAGGAATGTGTAAATATGTGAGATAATTCCTCTCCATACATCTTATCACTCCTCCACATGTGTCCCCCCTTCCCCCTCAATTATCACCTAATTTTCTCTTATTCCTGTGATTATCGGCTTATTTATGGCGCCAAAACTCCCCACCCAGTTCCAAGGTGGAAAGGGAGGTGTGTGGAGGTAGGAGAGAGAGATAGAGAGAGTAGCCCGCACACCTCCATTCTCGCTCTAGAGCTCGTGGAGGGAGGGTGTGCTCTCGCTCTCTGTCAACTCCATGAATGAACCACTCGGCAATATTTTGTGTTTGTCACACACCCCAATACTATTCCCATTTGTTTTATTGTTGTAACATGTAACTATCTTCATATTAAACATAAAATAGGTGCATATGAATGTGTAATAACAATATTTATCGGATAATGACGATTTTCGTCAGAAATTAATGGAATACCTTCGCCCCACAGGACGTTTAACGAATCGGAGTCTCGCAGCGGATAGGTTAACGTTGCTACGTTAAGCATCTATATTTTTTATTGTTGCTATAATTGTTATTTTTTTCAAGATTATCTATTTTATGTAATTATTCATATACTGTATATGTATTTTGTGTTTTTCTTCCCGATTTCCCTTGTCTTCATATTAGTGTACTTTGTTCAGTTTCCTCTGTATACCTTGTGTTGACTTCTAACCATGGTGATTTATTATGTTATGTTATTATCTAACACATAATATATTTAACATATTTCTAAGCCCATCAATACGGTGGCCTGTATTAGTCTGGCTTATTTCAGACGATTTAACTGAGCTTAGGAAAGACTTCAAGCTATCAAACGGCTAAATATAATCTCTCCCCTTTGACTCTCACAGATATTTCTTAACCCTTGTCTATCGAGGCCCGACTTAAGTCCGTATCGAAAAATTTGGACTATGTGGCGGGGCCCGACTTAAGTCCGAGTGCAATTTTGGCGCAATATTGGCTCTGAGAGAGAGACGAGTGACGGGAGGAGCATGGGTTACCTCATGACCGCTCACCACGGCCACCGTGGACCAACTGAGATGTACTCCACTTACATCCACTCTCACTCCCTCGCTACATACGTAATTATATAAAGAAATTACTGTATTTTAGCGATTTTGCCCTTCGGTTGCACGATCGTTGCAAGACAACCAGTGATCGTAGAAGGATGGTTCGGGTGTCATTGGAAAGCTCAATTTACGCCTTTTCACGGATACATACTTGTATTATGCTCTGGGTCTTGTTTATGCATGAAAAAGAGCACGGAAACAACCCCATTTATGGTAAAAAAATACCCAGCTGAGCGGCACAGTGAAATATACTCCACCACCCGCTCGTAAGGTGTTAAACTGCATACAGATATAATTACTGTATATATAAAGACTTGTGTAAGATCGAATGCAAATATTATGATCCACTGTACTGTGAGGGTTAAACATTTTCATCTTCTCATCACATTTCATTTGTTATTACACTTCCTTCCCATCACTGCCTACATGTCATTACCTCATAATAACTTCATTCTCTACGTCTGATCACATTAAGTTCGTACTTTACTCCATACCATCCCTAACCTTAGAATTCTTACATTCCCCCACCTTCTTCAACCCCCCCCCCCCTTTCTCTCTCTCTCTCTGCCCTCACCACCCTCTTCTCCTCTCTGAACTCCACCTTTCCTTCACCTCGCTTCCTAACCTCACTCCTCACCTCCCTATCTCACTCCCTTCCGCCCTCCCTTCCTATCATCCTGCCCCTCCACAACCCCCCCTCCTCCCTCCCCTCACACCTCATAACTCTCACGTAACCTACACCGGCAATGTGATTATTTTTTCCTGTCGTTCGTTATCTGGCAGGAAAAGAGAGAATTAAGTGAGCTCGGGAGGAAGATTTTGGTCCTGATACCTAGAGGCTGCTGCTCTTAACTGTCTCCTCTATCTGGTAGGCCATCTTATATATACTATTTATTGTTCACTAGTAATTTTTCATTTAGTTTTTCTCATTTAGTCATCTCTCTCTCTCTCTCTCTCTCTCTCTCTATATATATATATATATATATATATATATATATATATATATATATACTGCATATTATATGTATATATATATATATATATATATATATATCTCATCTTGCCCAGGACAACTTTTGCATTGTGAGGAACAATGTGCACCCCAGATCCAGGAACATCATTCCCGTAACCATTTTGAGATTTTTGCTGACTCCGATGAAGAAGAGGAAACGGAAGAAGTTCGACTTGTAGGTGATTCAATGGTCCGTGGCCACTCACAGAGTTCTGTGCCAGGGCACCCAGGA
The DNA here is from genome assembly GCA_032716605.1 of Paralithodes platypus. Taxonomy (NCBI): domain Eukaryota; kingdom Metazoa; phylum Arthropoda; class Malacostraca; order Decapoda; family Lithodidae; genus Paralithodes; species Paralithodes platypus. The sequence goes on along the minus strand of CM064523.1, from coordinate 58,834,522 downwards.
CCAGAAAGCGTTTCTCCATCCCAGGTGGTGGTGTGGATGACGTTACTGCTGTCGACGAGGTATCCAGGCTAGCCCCTCCGAACACAACGTACGTCATCCACGTTGGATCAAAGATGTCCAACGAACCTGGTCAGAGGATCGCCTGCGCAAGTACCGGGAGCTAATTGAGTCTTTCAAGGTAAAATCTTACAAAATATTTATTTCAGGTATTGTCCCCCGCATTGATGCAGATAATAATTTCTACAATATAGCCAGCAACGTAAATCGTCGACTTACTGACCTATGCAGGGAAGAGGACATCGGATACGTTAACACCTGGGATGACTTCTACCATGATGAGTATTTGTCTTCAAGATATGGCGTTCATCTGAACCATGTAGGCACAGCACATTTTGGTCGTCTGCTGAATGATGCTGTGAAGGATTTTCGGACAAAAAACGGGGCCGATCGTGTGCAGCTAGGCAGGGCAGTGTAGATCTCACAAGAACCAGAAATTTGGATTAATGTATATGTAACCCAAATTCCCTAAAGGTATTCTATGTAAATGCTCGTAGCATGTGCAATACATCTTAGGATCTAGAGGAAATTGTGTTTACAGAAAATTGTGATAGAATCGGTATTACAGAATCTTGGTTAAATACGGCCGACAGAGATTTTTTAGCAGAATATACACTTCCCGGTTATACAATGCTTGAGAAAAGTTGAATCAATAAAAATGGAGGTGTTCTGTTTTTATATCAAAGAAAGTCTTAATCCCATCTTAATGAAAAATCCTCAAATTGTGAATGTCGATATATCTTTTGTACTGTTAAAAATTTATCAGGGAACTAAAAACCACTAGCTTTAATATACAGACCTCCAGCTCAATCAGTGCAAACTGACCAAGTGATTAACAAAATTAAGAATATTATGTAACATTCAAGATACCGTAATTCTTGGCGAGTTTAATTTACCAGTAACTAAGTGGGGCGATATGCTTACTTCTCATTCCGGACATGACCTTTACGCCAACTTCCAAGAAAGTTAATTTTTCAATTTGTTCAATCTCCGACCCGTGGAAATAATGTGCTTGACCTTTTACTTGCAACAAAAGAAGACTTACTTGGTGGAGGGTTTGAATTTTGGTGAAGAAATCAGGAAAAGCGATCGAAGGATCAGTTTCAGTATAAAACTTAATATTAATGCAGCAAATAACAGCAATGAGAAAGCCCCAAATATGAAAAGAAACTCAGAGCAATACTTTAACCCATTCAGCACCAGCTAAATATAAATAAATGTACATCCAGGGACCGGCCGATTTTGCATATTTTTTATTTTTTTCTAAAATGGAAGAAAAATGTGAGAAAAGAAGAAAACAAATATTACTCACCTCTGTCATTTGGGGGTCATATGGGGGGGGGGGCAGCCTCATACATCAGCTGGTGCCGGGCGGCCTTCAAACTTCCCGCCCGGTCAGCCATAGTTGAGCGCTGCAGCATAGCAGATGTATGATGTGGCCAGTTTTCGAGTGACGGTTATTTACACCACCCGAGCATCATGTGTGCCTTCATAGTTCATATATTAGCAACATGTATCACATTATGTCATTGTAAGTGAAGTTACAGTGTGAAAAGTGCTTAGACATAAGTCTTGTAAGTGCACACGACTGGCAAGAGCGTGGCGCTTCCCCGTTGCCATGGAGACTGGCGGCCATCATGGTCTCGGATAATAACAAAACGAACGCATGTCCACACACCCAGCTGACTGACACACGCCCCCAGCACTTTCACTTTTATTGCCTTTCTCTCTTATTCCCCCGCTTTATTCAGTTTTCATGTTACTTCCCATCTTTATTCAGTTTTCATGTTACTTCCCATCTGTATTCAGTTTTCATGTTACTTCCCATCTTTATTCAGTTTATTACTTTATCATATGTTTTATAGTTATCAAATATTCGTTTCACACTTTGTTTTACGCACTTTCGACTTAGAAATATGCTATATTTACACTTATTGGTGTCCGTCACTGTTTTACGTATATTTGAGTGTCAATATCACTTACATATTGTGTTCGGCACTGTGTATAGCCTATATTTCTTATTTACACTTGGTTTTGATACACACACTTCACATTTCATAGCGTCTTTTATTGCAGTCTTTGAGTACAGTTAGAAATGCTCAAGGGTGTGATAGTCCCTGAAGCAGTCCCGGAAACACAGTCCAACATCACATTCTGGGCACATATACCTGGTATCTGATCTCACAGGCTCCCTCTGTGTCGTGTTGCGGCACAAATGACACGTCTTCGGGGTTTCTCATTGTTATCTGTGGCCGGCACATATTCAGGGAAGTGGCGTTGTGGCAGCCTGGCAATCCCTTCTGCTGCTGGCTGTCGATGGGCTGTGGGGAAGTGGGGGGCAGTCATGTATTCCCTCAACATTGGGGTTGGTGCTTTTAGTGGAGAGGGAATGGGGGGTGGTGGGGAAGGCAAACACGGGGGAGCACCACCACGGCGAGGCACGTGTGGTGTCGGAGCTTGACCCACCTCCTCCTCCTCTCCGTCCACCTCCTCCCCATCATCCTCACCTCTTCTCTTCTCAGCCCTACGATGAGAAAGTGGAATGTTGATGAAGGCCATGGGGTCTGGGTCATCTTCCTCATCCTCTTCCCCACTTGCTGGGGACTCCACTATGTCACGAGGGGGAGCAGGGGAACGATAGCTACTCGCCTCCCTTTGTTGTAACCTGGCGTACCGTTCAGCGATGGGGAGATAGGGTTCCTCCTCATGCATTTCATCATACTCGGCCACAGTGGGACTATATTCGTCCTCTCAATCGTCATTTGATGATCCAGTGTCACTATCAGGCACAACACTCTCCTCAATTATGGCCATGGCATCGGCCAGGGATATTCCCCTGCGTGGGTAACGGCGTGGTAAATCCGACATGGTGTTGCACTCGCGAGATGTATGGGTAAACTGACTTTCCTTTGTCACGCACGTCCCTTGTCCCAACAAGCCGATATTTGTGGGTTGCCATACATTGCCTACATCCTAAGGAATATCCTATACAATATCAAGCCAATAGCTACCATAGGACAAGAGTAAATGAGGTCGAAAGTCGTTGGGAGATAAATGGGTACAGTGTCTTTCATCACCTCCCCCGCATGACCACCCGCCCGGCAGGACTTGGGGGATAGATGAGCATGGTCAAGTAATGTGTACATCCTAAGGAGTGTCTCACACAAATCTCAAGCCTCTAGCTACCATAAGACAAGAGTAAATGAGGTCGAAAGTCATTTGGATATAAGTGGGTACAGTGTTTTTCATCACCTCCATCGCATAACCACCCGCCCGGCAGCAGTAGGATGACAACTGAGTATGGCATTGTAATGCGTACATCCTAAGGAGTGTCTCACACAAATCTCAAGCCTCCAGCTCCCATACGACAGGAGTAGATAAGGTCCAAATTCGCGGTGAAATAAGTGGGTAAAGTGGCGCCACTAATCCCACCACCACCACCCGTGCGGCCTGGCTGGCCGGTTCACGCGCACCGTCCCTGTTCGCCAACACTCTACGGTACCTCCCTTCCAATTATCAAGCCATTTCCTACCATACGAGCCGAATAATAGATTTTTTAGTGGCCGACGCAATGTTCGCGTCGCTGGGGTCTAGCGTTACATACATTGCCGACGCAAACAGTGCGTCGCTGGGGCTCAGTGGGTTAAGGAACTGATTCGAGCTATTTGATTAACAATAATGACATAAATAATCATGGGAATTTTTCACTACCACTTACTTCAAAGAGGTGCAAGCGTGCATACCAATGAAAAACCGACGTTCATTGCATAATGGTGGAATAAAGAGATTGCCGACCGTTTACTTGCAAAGAAAATTGCGCCTGAAAGATTTAAAACCTCAGAAAGTAATGAAGAATGAATAATATTCATAGATCTACGACGTAAAGCCAAGAAGTTGATTAAAGACAGTAAAAAAGACCCTGGAGTTACATGTTGCAAATCAAAGTAAAACATAAAGTATTGGACCATTAGTAGATGAGAACGGAGATTACACCAAAGACAAAGAACAGATGAGTGATGTCGTCAATACGTTTTTTTCATCAGTTTTTACCACAGAAGACCTTAGTGACATCCCTACAGAATCACCAGTTCAGCATGGCTTCCGTAACAAACGTTCCTGCTTCACGAACCTCTTAGACTTCTACGATATTCTCAACCTATATGACGAGAGTAAAGCTGTAGATATTATATACCTTGTTTTTTAAAAAGTCTTTGACAAAGTAATCCACAAACGTTTATTGATAAAACTAAAAGTGCATGGAATACAAGAGGGAGTGTTGAGATGGATGGAAAATTGGCTCACTGAAAGAAAGCAAACGGTAAAGCATCACAATGGACCAATGTAACTAGGGGGGTACCCCAGGGATCGGTTCTAGGGCCAGTTCTCTTCCTATTATATATAAATGACATTGATGAGATCCTCACCTGTACATTCTCAAAACTTGCAGACGATAAGAATATTGCAAATACTGTACTCTCAAACGAACGTGTAGAAGATATACATAGAAAAAACTAGATAAGCTGTCATGTTGAGCTTAAATTTTGCAAATCAATTTTAATGCGGATAAATGTAAAGTACTCCATATTGGGTCCCAAAATGAGAAAGAAAATTATGCAATGAATGGCACTCAGCTTAAGATCATAGACCGAGAAACTGATTTGTTAGTAACAATATCGAGTAACCTTAACCCTCCTGGCCCGGGCAGGCACTCAAAATGACAGGGTGGGCTACCCGGGCGATCTGGCCGAAAAACGTCTAGGCCTAGGCTACCGTATTTTTGTTTAGTTTAACTGCTAGAAATTTCCCACGCATCTATAAATGTAGTGCGGTTTCCAATCTGTAGACTGGCGTTGAGTAGAGCTCTCTATGTCAACTGGTTCAGTTGTGATGACGATTTCAGTGGAGAGCACTTGCAGGCGATGTTAGCAATATGACGATCTTTTCACTACTGAAACAACGACATACAGACGTACAATAACAAACGAGTCTTCTCTTTCTTGTTTTCGGAGGTGCGGTGACGTAACGATCGGCTTTGTTTACATGCGTCGGACGCACGGCGTTCAGACCAAGCTGAATAGGCTTTCAACCTTACAGATTTTAAAATGACACCCGGGCTCCTGCCCTTAGTTCGTGGTGTCATTTTAAAATGACAACCGGGCCAGGAGGGTTAAACCCAGTCAACAATGATAAGAAGTTGTTAAGAAGGCAAATACAATAATTGGCTTTACAGGCAGGTCATTCAAGCATTAGTCCAAAGATGTAATCCTCACACTTTACAATTCCCTTCCTCTTCTGGAATATTGTGTTCAATCCTGGTGCCCCGACTACTAAAAAGATAGTGATATACTTGAACGAATTGAACGTAGAGTTACCAAAATGATACCCAATCTAAGAAACAAATTATACGAGGAGCGTCTTAGAGATTTAAGTTTATTTCCTTTAACCCAGTGCAGATTAAGAGGTGACCTAATTCAAGTCTTCAAAATCATCAAAGGTATCGACAATATGAACTGCAATAAGTATTTTACGATCGACCAATCAAACTACACGTGGGGAAATGTTTGCAAAATTATTGGTAAATCTTTTAACTCGCACGAACAAGGGAGTTTCATCCAGGCGAGGAAGTCTTCATTTTTCTGCCAGTGTTTGGGAAACCCTTTGCTGCACGGGTTCAGGGTCGATAATTATAAGGTAGAGCGAAAAGTAAGTGCCATAGATTATCTTATGCATACCCTAGACCGCAGGAAGTCCTACCAGGTCTGTCATGTAAATTTTGTTTAAGTTTTATCATCGGGCCCCTGACTCTGTTCCTCCAAGCTCTTGACAGGTGGCCATGGCTAATGAGGTGGGTGATGCTGAAGAGACCGAATTGCCTTCCTGTTATTGTTCTGTCGATTATTGTAGCCTTCAGAGTTTTAAAGACAACCCTCAGGCTTGGAATGTATTACCTAATATGCTATGTCACCTTTCTCCCTCACAGTCAAAGGAATTGATATGTTTATTTACAGAATGTTGAAGTGTTCAGAGATACTCCATGGAGGACTTCCATGATGGTGCACAATGTGGACATAGGGGACGCCTCGCCCATTAAGTTCTCTCAATGCCGGGTTTACCTTCAAAGTTGTAGCACCTTACAGGTTGAATTGGATTATATGTTGTCCCATCAGATTATATCTCGCCATATAAGCCAGTGGTCAAGTCCAGTTATCTTAGTACCCAAGCCTGGGAGCGAGTTTCGGTTTTGCATAGAATATAGGAGGGTGGTTTCGGTTACAAAAAGTGATACCTATCCTCTACCAGGAGTGGAAGATTGTATAGTTAAGATAGGCATGGCCAACTATTTGACACAAATAGATCTGATGAAGGGTTACTGGCAGGTACCCCTCACACTTGGAGCACAGGAGGTTTCATGCTTTGTAACCACTGTGACATTAACCACTCCGTTAGAACCGCATGACTTGTCCTACAGTGACTCGCTAGGATCGCCAGGGCAGTGGATGTGGCTAAAGTTGATGTATTATTGTGTGCTTTATTTCATATGAAAGCTCGTGTCATAAGGCTCTTTGTTTTCGCCCATGTCAAGGCTTTATATATTTAATTGCAAAGTATATGTTTTATCATTAAGTAGTAATGATAGGAATTGAGAGAGAGAGAGAGAGAGTAGAACAAAGTGAGAGGAGGCTCGTAGTGTTTTGCTATACTCGATGACGTCATAGCTGGCTGGCCTTGTGGGGAATCGTTGAGGGAGTTTTTTACCATGCTTTGTGACGTCATGTTTGGCTGGCTTCTTTAGTATTGGTTGGAGTACTTGCTACCGCTTTTTTCCCACGCGGCTCGAGCTAGTGCTGATATATATACAGCCCTTTCACCACTTTCTCCCTCAGATCGGGTTTCTAGAACGCATCCCTCTTTTCCCTTTGATATCTGTCCCCTTCTCCGCACCTGTGAACCTTTTCCTCTGCCTATCTCTCTCATTTTCCATACCTTTCACCACCTTTTATTCATATTATATCCCCTCTGGTTAACTCTGCATAATCAGCTTCATGCTGGCCAGTTGTATTGTGCGTTAAGGTCTGATATAACCCATGTATGTTAGTTGTTAAGATAAGTTGATCACGAAGCATTGGTTGGCATTCATATTGTTTAGTACCGCTTCCTATAATTATTAGTGTTCTGCTGGATTAGATAATGCTAGACTAGGAGTCTGATATTATAAGGTATTGTTCCGATGAGTGCTGGCTTTAGTTAAAAGCTGCACGACATACCTGAGAACTGGAGTTGATTGAGTAAATTCTAGTCTGTGTGCCATTGAGAGTAGAGCATGCACGAATGAGGGCTTTTTGCCTATACCATTCTGCACTGTTCTAAGCTCGTTGTTTGTCTTTGAGGTACGCCAGGAGAACGCTTAATACTTCGGTATTAAGGTTTCTCAAGAGAGCTACCCTTCATTATAACGTAATATTTGACGCACAGACTTGAGATTTGCACTAGGCTATGCGGCATGCCATGCACACCAGTATCTCGTATCATTGACTCTAGCTAGACTTTGTCAGTCATAGTAGACATTAAGTATATTAACCCAATTACTCTTTTTATGCATACCCGTTTATGATCACACAAGCATTTCGCAGCCTAGTTTGATGTATGGAGACACAAACGACTTAGGCTCTTTTTGTTGATAGGAATGCTGCATTGTCATGGCGATTATTTTTGTTGTAGCGTTTAGGATATTCTTGGCCCCGACTGCATTATATATCCTGCCTTTTGTGTGCATAGCCTGCACGAGCATTGTTCCGCTGCCGGCCTTTTTGGGTTCCATTTCCGATTCGAGCATCTTGATAGCATCTAACATTTAAAGAAGATTCCTTGTTAGTGTTGAAGGAATTTAGTGCACTTTCTTTCATGCAGGAGTGCCTGACATTTATTGATTAACCCTCCTGGCCCGGGCAGGCTCTCAAAATGACAGTGTGGGCTACCCGGGCGATCTGGCCGAAAACGTCTAGGCCTAGGCTACCGTATTTTTGTTTAGTTTAACTGCTAGAAATTTCCCACGCACCTATAAATGTAGTGCGGTTTCCAATCTGTAGACTGGCGTTGAGTAGAGCTCTCTATGTCAACTGGTTCAGTTGTGATGACAATTTCAGTGGAGAGCACTTGCAGGCGATGTTAGCAATATGACGATCTTTTCACTACTGAAACAACGACATACAGACATACAATAACAAACGAGTCTTCTCTTTCTTGTTTTCGGAGGTGCGGTGACGTAACGATCGGCTTTGTTTACATGCGTCGGACGCACGGCGTTCAGACCAAGCTGAATAGGCTTCCAAGCTTACAGATTATAAAATGACACCCGGGCTCCTGCCCTTAATTCGTGGTGTCATTTTAAAATGACAACCGGGCCAGGAGGGTTAAAGTAACGTAAGCTGTAACCTCTCTTACCACCTTACTTTGCATACCATAACCAAGCACCTTCGGTTATAGGTAGTAATAGGCTGTTTTCACATAACATTAAGCCTAGAATAGACGCACATTTATTGAGAGTTTGATAGCCTATTATTGCATATAGAACTCTGGAGAGTATTTGTGTTCTTTGTTCACTGGGAATATACATCAGAGGTTGGAGCTAGCGCTTTCCGTTGTAGCATTTATGCCATTACTAGTCCAATGAATAAGAGCCCTGATGTATTTGAACCCCAGTCGTAACAAATGGCGACCTTACCTAGGATTTGGTGAACCTACATTTATTAGCAGGGAACATTTGTTGTTTTGGGGAATATTTTGCGTGGATCAGCACGAATATTTTTTTTTTGCAACATAGTATAGCCCTTGAGTATTTCCGAGAATTTGTGTGTGTATATTGAGGCATAAGAGTTTGGAGTGCTTCTTTTCTGAATATTGAGGTGGGAAATTTTTGTGAGCATCATGTCTTATACCGGATCAGAGGAGAATGGAGACAGTACGTCATGTCGAAACTGAGGAACAGCAGCATGATGAAATGGTTAATCAGGTGAACTGTGAGGAGGATGCTAGGATATTTTTGCAATGGCCTGTTACTGCCGAGCGGTTGGAGGGTGTGAATCGGTACGGTCTTCAATGCCTGGCCACAGCTATCGGTCATGCGGGTACTAGCAGCATGACCAGGGATAACTTGATAACATGTGTACTGGGCAGGGTGACTGGTGAGCGAGATGGGTTGAGTGCTCAGAGCCCTTCGACCATGCTTCCCCTACACTCGACTCCCAGCCATCCCAGTGGTTTGCCGACCCCGGGTACGCTTCCACAGGTGGGTGGTGACAGGCAGGGTGGGTTGCCCCTGGGGGGACCACCAGTAATTTCAAACATTGTAGCACCTTCACCTCCTCAAGGGTTAACTCCAGAATTATTGCTTCAGCTCGAATTAGCTAAGATCCAGCAGCAAATAGAATTAGCCAAGATAGAAGAGAGAAAAACTATCAGTCATGAGCACATAGAGCTAGCAAAAATCCAAGCTGAGTCGACTAGGTACTGTGCCGACAGGGACGTAGAGAAGTCGCGAGTAGAGATAACGGGACAGCGACTTGGGGCTGGTAACCGTGGTCATGATCAATCTCTCTCGCACTAATTGAAACTGGTTCCGGTGTTTGATGAGAGTGGGGTAACAGAATTTGTTGCACGCTTTGAGAAGAAGTGCCAGGAACACAGGTGGCCAGAGAATAAATGGGCAGCACTTGTATCCTCTAGATTAATAGGCAAGGGTCTTAAAGCCTACGATGCGTTACCTTTGGAGTCATGTATTGTGTATGAGGATCTCAAGGAGGCTGTCCTGAGGACTTACGAACTGCAACCAGAAACGTACCGTTTGAAGTTCCGGGGTGTAACTAAGGGAAGAGATAGCACCTTTTTGGAACACGCCCGGGACTTGTCCGATGCTATGGGGAACTGGCTCCGATCTGAGAAGGTAACAACGTTTGATGTAGTTAAGCAGTTGATGATGTTGGAGCAGTTCTTTAAGAGCACGGGCGGTGATCTAACTTTGAACTTAAAGGAGAAAAACCCAAGAACTCTAGTCGAAGCAGCAGAAATGGCTGATCGACGGCTGTCGTTGATTCGGGGTTGCGGGTCCTCACTGAAGTACGATGTAAGTGCTAAGGACCGTTATCATCCCCCTCCCCATAGCAATGACACATTTAAACAGAAGAGCCATGAAACTAAAACTGAATCCAAACCTTACACCACACCGTATGTGAAAAGTCAGGGGCCTTTTACATCACAGTATAAGCCGAAACCGAAATTTATGTGTTTTAGTTGCCACCAGGAGGGTCATACGGCAAATGAGTGCCCTAGTCGACCTCCTCCGGCAGCCGTGTCTTTTGCTCACGGCATTGGAGTGTTCAAGAGGACATCGGAGTTTGTTAGAGGCATTTCTTCCGAGGTAAATACACTGCCAGTGCAGAAGGATCCGGAAGGCTTATTCCCTGTCCGTGATGCCTTTAGTGACCACAGGGGACTCGGTTGTGTGGAGTGGGGGGGTAGAAGACATGAGGTGAGAATTTTGCGTGACACTGGGGCATCGCAAACACTGTTGAGAAATTTCACTGGTAAACCTGTCAATACGGCGCGGGTGGTTGTGGTTCAGGGAGTTAATGCGACAAGGTCATACCCGCTTGTAAGAATGAAGATGGAAGTTGATGGTGTGACTCGGGACCTGGATGTAGGAATTGTGGAGAAGTTACCTGTTGGCGGCGTCGACCTCCTTCTCGGCAACGACTTTGTGGGACCTACTTCTGAGGCTCCACCCTTGGTCGTTGCCGAGAAGCCGGCCGACGTGAGTAGGGAGGAGCAGGAGTGGGTTGAGAAGTGTCCGGTGCAGCCTATGGCGTGTGTTGTCACCGGAGATCCTGCATCCAGGGAGTCACATTCTGGTCAACAATCTTTAGATCAGCGGAGGAAGGGTACCGAGAAGGGGTTGAAAGTTGATGCGGTTGAGAGTTTAGTATCAACGGACCTTCTCGGGGACTCATTATTAGGACCATATTTCGAGTCTGGAGAAGACCCAATAACTGTTAGTAAGAAGGCAGAGGATGGGCTTAAAAAGACGAAGAGACAGCAACGATACACAGAGAGAGAGCAACGGGAGGCTAAATTCAGTGTAGGAGGGGGGCATGAGTTGTTTCGCAAACACTTAGATAAGCTTGCTCCTTCGGACATTCGTAAATTGCACTTAGAAGACCCGGAGGTTCTTGAATGTGGTACCGGTGCTGTCGAGTTGAAGGAGGACAGTGATGCACAGTCGGGAGATTTTTCCAAGTATCCCCTGACCATCATGGAGGTAGCAACAAGGTACCCTGACACGTACCCTATGAGAAATGGGTCAGCGAAGACGGTGGTCCGAAACTTGCTAGTGTATTTTTCCCGGTATGGTTACCCGCAGGTAATTCAGTCAGACCAAGGATCCAACTTCACTTCTGGCCTCTTTGTTCAAGCAGTGCCTCAGCATGGGATTGTTACGGTTGTGTCATCTGCGTATCATCCGGAGAGCCAGGGTGTGTTAGAGCGATGGCACTCAGCCTTGAAATCTATGCTTCGTTGTTGTTGCTTTGAGGATGGGAAGGGTTGGGATCTTGGCCTGCCATATGTTTCATTTGCTGCACGGGAGGTACCTGGGGAAAGTTTGGGATTCAGCCCTAATGAGCTCGTCTTTGGACACCGTGTCAGAGGGCCTCTCCATATGGTTAAAGAAATATGGGAGGGTGCAGATAAACCTTGTTCTATGCTCAAGTATGTCCTCGACAGTCGAGAACGGATGTTGCGCATTCTGGAGTTGGCTGGCCGTAATTTGACTAGCTCTCAGGCCCTCATGAAGGACAGGTACGACCTCAAGGTTAAACTCAGGGAGTTTCACGTGGGTCAGGAGGTGTTGATTCTACTGCCCCTTGTAGGTCATCCCTTATCCGCGAAGTACTCTGGTCCTTGTAGGGTGGTTGAGAGGCTATCGGACCTGGATTGCTTGGTGGCCGCTCCGAACAGACGTAAGCGCAATCAGTTATGTCACGTTAATCTCATGAAGGAGTATGTGAGGCACCCCCCTGATCCTCTCACTGTGCCTGTGATGACGTTTAGCAGTCAAGGTGGAGAAGGAGAACAGGACAGTCAAGCTCAGCTGGAGGATAACTGGAAGGATAAGAAATTCAAATGGGCGCCTGAGTGTGAGAAGGCATTTGAAGTAGTAAAACACCTGTTGTGCACTCACCAGATCCTCAGGGCCCCTGACTTAAGCCTACCTTTCCAACTAGCAACGGATGCTAGTGGTGTGGGGGCTGGTGCCGTCCTTGTGAAAAAGGACGATGATGGGCTGGAGCATCCTGTTAGTTTCTGCTCGGAGAAGTTCAATTCAGCCCAGGGAAGCTGCTCTGTTGTCGAGAGGGAGCTGCTGGTAGTTGTGCTTGCACTGAGGCATTTCGAGGTCTATGTTCCAGCCTATGGTCCGGTTGTTGTAGTTTACCCAGATCATCACCCTCTCAATCTCTTGGACCAGTTTCACAATTGGAATATGAGGCTGACCAGGTGGTCACTAAGGTTATTGATATATAACCTGGACATACGCCATATTGCCGGTTGTGACAACGTGGTTGCAGATTGTCTTTCATGGGTATATGATCCTGGGTAGATTGACACACGGGTAGCCTCCTGCTTTAGTTTGAATAGTATTTTGCGCTTGGTGCTTGTTGGCTCGCGGTTGTAGCGCAGCGTATTGGGTCGTAAAGCAGGAGTTGAGCGTTTGGTATAGAAGAAAAAACTAGGCTTGCCCCTATAGTGCAGCCGAAATAAACAAATTAAAAACATAAAAATCAAATAAAACACTCTTTCTTTGATAGTTGAATTTTTCAGTATGTTATAGCAGTAATTCTAAGTTGCACTCCTCTCAGATTGCTGGGCTAGAGAAGCTCGCTCTTGAGGAGCATAACTACATATGATTTAACCTATTGTGTTGGGGAGGTTTATAATTTTGTAAAATGTTTTGTTGAAGAACTGTGCCAGATATTTTACTGCCGCTGGGTGATGGGAAGTAGAGATATAGCATGGGTTCTAACCATCAGATTTTTTTGAGCTTTGGGCCTCTGAGAAAAATCTTGGGGGAGTGTGACTTTAACCACTCCGTTAGAACCGCATGGCTTGTCCTACAGTGACTCGCTAGGATCGCCAGGGCAGTGGATGTGGCTACAGTTGATGTATTATTGTGTGCTTTATTTCATATGAAAGCTCGTGTCATGGGCAGTCCAGAAAGGCTCTTTGTTTTCGCCCATGTCAAGGCTTTATATATTTAATTGCAAAGTATATGTTTTATCATTAAGTAGTAATGATAGGAATTGAGAGAGAGAGAGAGAGTAGAACAGAGTGAGAGGAGGCGCGTAGTGTTTTGCTATACTCGATGACGTCATAGCTGGCTGGCCTCGTGGGGATTCGTTGAGGGAGTTTTTTACCATGCTTTGTGACGTCATGTTTGGCTGGCTTCTTTAGTATTGGTTGGAGGACTTGTTACCGCTTTTTCCCACGCGGCTCGAGCTAGTGCTGGTATATATACAGCCCTCTCGCCACTTTCTCCCTCAGATTTGGTTTCTAGAACGCATCCCTCTTTTCCCTTTGATATCTGTCCTCCTCACCGCACCTGTGAACCTTTTCCTCTGCCTATCTCTCTCATTTTCCATACCTTTCACCACCTTTTATTCATATTATATCCCCTCTGGTTAACTCTGCATAATCAGCTTAATGCTGGCCAGTTGTATTGTGCGTTAAGGTCTGATATAACCCATGTATGTTAGTTGTTAAGATAAGTTGATCACGAAGCATTGGTTGGCATTCATACTGTTTAGTACCACTTCCTATAATTATTAATGTTCTGCTGGATTAGATAATGCGAGACTAGGAGTCTGATATTATAAGGTATTGTTTCCTATGAGTGCTGGCTTTAGTTAAAAGCTGCACGACATACCTGAGAACTGGAGTTGATTGAGTAAATTCTAGTCTGTGTGCCATTGAGAGTAGAGCATGCACGAATGAGGGCTTTTTGCCTATACCATTCTGCAGTGTTCTAAGCTCGTTGTTTGTCTTTGAGGTACGCCAGGAGAACGCTTAATACTTCGGTATTAAGGTTTCTCAAGAGAGCTACCCTTCATTATAACGTAATATTTGACGCACAGACTTGAGATTTGCACTAGGCTATGCGGCATGCCATGCGCACCAGTATCTCGTATCATTGACTCTAGCTAGACTTTGTCAGTCATACTAGACATTAAGTATATTAACCCAATTACTCTTTTTATGCATACCCGTTTATGATCACACAAGCATTTCGCAGCCTAGTTTGATGTATGGAGACACAAACGACTTAGGCTCTTTTTGTTGATAGGAATACTGCATTGTCGTGGCGATTATTATTGTTGTAGCGTTTAGGATATTCTTGGCCCCGACTGCATTATATATCCTGCCTTTTGTGTGCATAGCCTGCACGAGCATTGTTCCGCTGCCGGCCTTTTTGGGTTCCATTTCCGATCCGAGCATCTTGATAGCATCTAACATTTAAAGAAGATTCCTTGTTAGTGTTGAAGGACTTTAGTGCACTTTCTTTCATGCAGGAGTGCCTGACATTTATTGATTAAAGTAACGTAAGCTGTAACCTCTCTTACCACCTTACTTTGCATACCATAACCAAGCACCTTCGGTTATAGGTAGTAATAGGCTGTTTTCACATAACATTAAGCCTAGAATAGACGCACATTTATTGAGAGTTTGATAGCCTATTATTGCATATAGAACTCTGGAGAGTATTTGTGTTCTTTGTTCACTGGGAATATACATCAGAGGTTGGAGCTAGCGCTTTCCGTTGTAGCATTTATGCCATTACTAGTCCAATGAATAAGAGCCCTGATATATTTGAACCCCAGTCGTAACACCACTAATCAAGCTTTTTGCTGTGAGGTAATGCCATATCTATCTATCTATCTATATGCTCACGCCCAATCCCCATTTTGGGGGTAGCCGATTCAAGACAAAGCAAGAACAGGGAAAACACAAAAACAATATAAAACAACAAATAAACACAGATAAAAAGCACAAACTCACACACATCCAGGTCACCCAGGAGAAGACCCAGAGACCAGGGTCACCAAGGTCGCTCCAGCACTCCCCCGGCCCCAGACCACCCGGAGAGGTTCCGATCTCGGCAGGCAGACATGCATATATGCCATATGGTATGAAGAATGCCCCGGCCACCTTTCAGAGGATGATAAATAATCTCATATCAGATATACCTGTGTGTGTTACATGTCAACCTTACCTCCAACCCCAGGAGCAGAAATTCACCGGATAATGTCCGAAGCTGGTATAGCTTCACCCCCTCTCCCACACCACAACCCAATAACACCTACACTGATACTCGACGATCAGTCGGGTATTCAAACACCAAAACCTGCGACTGAGGGTGACTAAACCCCAGGAATACATCAACATGTATTCCTACTGCAATTTTTCCCCCCCCCCATACCTCTATTATGTACCTGAAACATTTATCCACATTCATAAATTCATCATCATTTAATTAAGTGACTATTTTTAAGTGTTATACAAATGTATTACTAGTCGCATTCATAAGTTCACCATCATTTAAGTAAGTGCCTATTTTTAAGTTTTCTACAGATATATTTATTGGGTTTGTTTTGCAGTTTTTGAATAAAATAATATAACATGTATTGTATTCAATACCAATTTCTACTCAATTTCCACTAACCTTAGATCATTCCATCTTGCCAAGAGACACGACCTGCTTCTTGGTAGTAGTCCTTCAAGTACAGTCGTACTCTCTTCCCTGCTGCCGAGGAAGTATTGTGTGAGAGGGGTTCTAGTGAGATTAGCTCCCCCTCTTGCCTCCACGTACCAGGGTTAACACACCGATTAGCGTGGTCCTCCTCATCCACCCGCGCGATGTTGTGGGTGGGGTAGCGATTCCTGAGGATGTTGTGGAGACAACAGATTGCCAATACTGCTGACTCTACATTCTTCGGCTCAAGGAGAATGGTTGTCAGCAGTAGGCGGAACCTAGGGAAAAGGGGATAAGAACTGATTATTATAAAGAATCTAAATTTGCTAAACAAATCAAATGGTTAAAAATGAACCGAGGGAAAAGGGAAGAAATAATGATTATTATGAAAATTATACATCTTAGAAACAAATAAAATTGTTAAAAATGAAACAACGGAAAATGGAATAAATAATTATTATTATAAAGAATATAAGTTTTACAAACAAATAAAATGGTTATATACCTAGAAACTGACATATGAATAAACATTATAAATTATATATTATGAGTACGTAATAATTGACATAGGAATAAGGTCAAACCCCTCCCCCCCAAAAAAACCCACACATCCTCAATTGTGACAACCAACCTTTTATATGAGTGTTGACATAATATATTTTCATGCAGACATTCAGACATAATATAATACAACAATACTAATGACTTGACTTATTTACCTGTTCGCCATAATCCCGAAAGCATTCTCAACCACTCGTCGAGCTCTTGAGAGGCGGTAAATGAAGATTCACTCTTTCTTCATCATTTTGCGGTGAGGGACGGGCTTCATCAGCCAGGTCCTCAGCCCAATAGCGTCGTCCCCGACGATGAAGTACGGGACAGGCTGATCCCCACCAGGTAAAGGTTCAGCTTCTGGCAGTCCCGCATGGCCCTCCTAGAGTGCAGTATGCAGTGGGGTGTCCAGGAACACCACAATCAGATGAAGACCCGTGGGCTCGAACATCAACATACAAAAATCGATAGTTGGCATCAGACAAGGCCATTAGGACTATCGAATGGAACTTCTTGTAGTTGTAGAATTTGGAGCCCTCGTTGGGAGAACATTTGATGGCAATGTGTTTGCCATCCAGGGAACCGCAGGTGTGTGGGAAGTCCCAGTGGAGAGCAAATCGGTCTGCCACTGCCTTCCACTGACCAGGTGTCTTTGGGTAGACCATTACCTCCTCCATGTACTCGTAAATTATTGCATTGCACACTTGAGGGACAATCTTGGAGATGGTGTTTGGTGCTATTCTGAAGGAAAAAGAGAGGTCTGTATAGGTGTTTCCAGAGGCCAGGAATCGCAGCGTTATAGCCAGCCGCAAACCTGGTTCGATACTTGCATGAAAGGTAGTGTCCTGCTTGGCAATCCTTGGCTCGACACGACGTAGCAGCTCCCTGAACATAACAACGGGCATCCTCATAAAGTTTATGAACTTAGCACTATCCTCCTCTCCCAACTCCACCATCAATTTGTGATACACCCCATACTCTTCACGACATAAAAGCATAGGTCGGATATGCCACCTCCTCCTCCGTTCTAATTTCCTCTTCTACTTCCTTGCTTGTCTTCTTTTGATGAGGGCCGCAAGCAACTCGATCTCTGCATGTTCACGCTCCAGTGCCAGAGCCAAGCGTAGGGGAACATTGGAGCTTGTACGTAGTAGATCCATGGCGCTGTAGTTCGGTTGTGTGGTACGGTAGAGGTGATGATAAACACTGTTGGAGGCCAGAGCTCCCCCACCCTATTTATACCAACACCTTTTCACCCTCTCCAATGGCATTATCTAGTCATCTGCAGTCGCAGGTGGGATCAAGGGAAAATGTACCTTCGATAGTCGTCGGGCATTCGCCATATTCGCCATAAGTCGCACAACCTCCACAGTGTTTTCTCATCACATCGTCCAACATTCGACGGGCAATCGCCGTGCATTCGCCATTTTCGCCATCATCGTTCGCCACATTTGCCATGAATCGCCCTCAATTGTCGCACAACATTCGTCATTTTCGCCAAAAAAATCGCCACATTCGCACTTTGGTAGTACTTCTGTCGCACTGCAATCGAGGAAATTAGCCTTTTTCGCTTTAATTCGCTTTCATTCGCTTTTGAAAACCCCCAATTCGCCGCAAATTTACGGACATAGAAAAATAACACTGTCGCACGGCGCCATCGAAAAGTCGCACAGTGGGATACCCCCTTGAGGAGTATGTGTGGAAGTTACTCATACAGACGGATTGAGGCAGCAGGAACATTTGTCAGCCAGAGTGGACAGAAGGGTATGGTCATGTTGAACGAATGGGAGATGAAAGGCTTACAAAGAGAATATGTGAGTCAGATACAAGGGGAGATAGAAGGGCAGGATATAGGCCCCTATTGAGGTAGAGAGACTGTGTAAGACAAGCTTTGGATGATAGAGGAATGACTATAGATCAGGCAAAAGAAGTGGTAATAAACAGGAATGAATGGAGAATGCTTGTGACTAGTTGAGTGAACACCTGGTCGTTTAGGGGAAGGGGTTGGGCGCAAGTTGGACTAGATAATAGTCCATCAGGCGCCTGGTCCGGGAAGACGATTAATATGAAGGGTGCGCCTGGAAGTGAGGTGGGCGGGATTGTGGCTTCGGCTCTGCTGCATGTCTGCCTGCCGAGATCGGAACCTCTCCGGGGGGTCGGGGGAGTGCTGGAGCGACCTTATTGACCCTGGTCTCTGGGTCTTATCCTGGGTGACCTAGATGTGTGTGAATTATTGTGTTATCTGTGTTTGTTCGTTGTTTTGTGTTGTTTTGTATTTTCCCTGTTCTTGCTCTGTCTTGAGTCGGCCACCCCCAAGAAAACAAAAATAAAATAGAATAAAATAGAAAATAAAAATAGGAAAAATGGGGATTGGGCCTGAGCATATAGATAGATAGAGATAGATAGAAGAGGTTCTTATAGATTGATAATTTGCAAGGAACTGGTGATGATGTGATGGAATTACAACAGCAATGTGGGGATGCCCTTAGAATATTTGCCAGCGATAACCTGTCCTTACGTGAGCGGGTCACTAATAATGATAGTCTGCGGGACACATTATACCTAAAGGGTATAGCTTCTGCCAATCAGGACAGGGTGAAGCTACTCAGCATTGCGTGGCTAACTGATAATGATATGTTACAGGTAAGTAAGCGTGGAAGTACCCCTAAATTGATTACAAAACGTGAAGCTCTAAGCATAACTGCGAGTGTGTTCGACCCTCTTGGCGTCACCATCAGGGCAAGGAGGTTTGTTCAAGACTTCTGGCATTTAGAGTGTGGATGGGACAAACCCATTCAGAATGACATGAGGACTGACTGGCAGGGTATATATGAAGGCATGACTATTAGTACAGAAATCATGATTCCCCATCAGGTCACTAATAATACGAATGTTACGCTGCATTTCTTTAGTGATGCTAGTTCTATTGCATATGGTGTAGCTGCATATGTAGTTGATGGAGGGGTAAGTTAGTTGGTAATGGTCAAAGCTAAAGTGGCGCCAATTAAGTCCCTCACTATACCTAAGATGGAACTGACAGCTGTGCTTCTAGCAAATCATCTCGCATGTTATATATGTGAGGCCTCCACGAACGAGCTTATTATATATGAAGTTTACCTCTGGTCAGACAGCCAGATCTAGTAAAGAGCTATTACCTATTTATGTTCAGAATAGAATAGATGAAATAAAGTAATTGGTCACTGATACTCAATATAGGTATGTGTCCACACAAGACAACCCCAGTGATATGGTCACCAGAGGGATCTCTTACGTGTCCTTGGTAGAGTCTTCGCTTTGGTGGGGAGGGCCTACATGGCTATTTCATTAAGAGCTATGTCCTGAGAATGGTCTTATAAAGGGGGACACCACCGTGAGTTGTCAAATGAGTCTTGTATCCCTTCCTGCCATAATGAATTGGGACTGGTATGGCTCCTATGAGAAGTCATGGCATGTGATGGCATGGGTATTTAGATGTATTAGGACTATAAGAGAGAGGGCAAAAATAAATTATAAGGCAATGCCGGCTTATTTGACGGTACCGGAATTAAGAGCAGCAGAGTCAGCCATGACTAAGTTAGCTCAGAGAGAGGAACACCACTATCTGTCAACAGAACAAGGCACACAAAGTAATATAGTGGAGCAGTTAGGCCGCTATATGGAGGGAGGTATGATAATCTGTAGGGTAGGCTACACTTGTCAGCTTTACGTGATGACGCCAAGTACCCTATCCTTGTACCTAATAACCACTGTATAGCCACTCTCCTTAGTGATTACTGTCACAGAGTGTGTAACCATAGTGGTGTTAGTTATGTTGTAAATTACATAAGACAGCAATGGTGGATCCCCAAGATTAGACAGGTAGTAAAGAAAGCCTTAAGGGGATGTACCATTTGCAAGAGACTGCAAAGTGCATTGTACCCTACTGTACAGGCCCCTTCATTACCAGAGTTTAAGGTTCAGGAGTGAATCCTTTCCAGGTAAAAGGGATTGACTACACAGGTGCCTTACCAGTTAAAGAGAAGGGGGGTGCTGTAAGTAAAATGTATGTAGTCTTGTTCACCTATGCAGTCACTAGAGCAATCCATTTTGAAACGGTTTCTAACATCTCCTGCGAATCATTTTTTCATGCTTTCCATAGGTTCAGTAGCAGGGGTGTGTGGTGGAGTGTTCTTTCCACTGGACTGGTAATTTAATGGACCCGGGTTCGAATCCTGATATGTTAATTGGAAGATATTATTGGGATGGAATTTGTGCTGTATCTAGTAGTATCACTGCATTACTACAATGCCCATCGAAATGCCAAATAAATACCCTCATTATTCCCTGATTAAATAGCACTGTATGAATATTCCCATATTCAAAATATGCTACAGGGGTGCAATGCCTAGTGAGTTCATTGCTCAATAGGTGGCGTTCTGAGAGAGACGGTCCGAGTCTAGGAGGTGAGACAGTGAAGTACTGGAGTGAGGCAGCTTCAGAGATGGGGCTGCTTTAATCCGTGAGTGGGCAACTAAGGCCTATGCATCCTGCGAAGGCAAGATGGCAGGGGCTGGTTGCAACTAAAAGCACTTCACATGTCTCACCCCATAGACTGGAACGAGACCTCACAGGCTTCACCGTTCAATGTATGTCTACAACGGTTGAATGTACAGGCTTTCAGAGGGAGTAGTTGGAATATATAGAAAAAAAAGGAGGGGTAACCATGAGATTATGATTAGTGATAATACCCCAACATTTGTTAGCGGAGCCAGTACAGTCACGATAATAAGTGATGTCCCGGCACCAAGTATGTTTTGATCAATAATTGGTATCAGCAATATTTACACATGATTTATTCTTTTTAAGTGAGATATACAACCATGTTCCTTCACTTTCCCACCCTATTCAACATCTGACAAACATTAATACAGCACAGAGCAAGCCAAGCGTAATGACAGCTGGGACATGGCTTATTAGCGCGACCGTACATTATAGGAGTTCATAGATGTTTCAAGGTTAAAGGGTACTCTAGCAGAAGTCAAATGTGAGTGGTGATTCATACCGGCCAGGGCTCCATGGTTCGGTGCCATATGGGAAGGGCCATCAGCATCCTAAAGGTTGGCTTGAAGAAGGTGCATGATCAGGCTTTGGTTACCTCGGAGACATTTTAATACGGTATTACTGGAGCTCGAAGACACAGTCATTGATCGCCTGCTTGGCTACACGTACAGTGATCTAGAAGACTCTCTACCCATCACTCCTTTTCAACTGGTTCACGGGAGGTGGATCATAAATTTTCCAAGGTGGGAAGTCATGGATGAGATCTTAAGGACACAACAAGCGGCTCGCTTGGTGTAGTGACTAGCGTCTCGGACTTCCACCCAGAAGGCCCGGGTTCGCGCTCACGCTCGGCGCATTAAAGATTTTTCACAAGCACTGAGTCGTTACCATCCCTCATGAGCCAAGGGATGGGGTAGTAGTACAGGACCCCAATGGAAATACGCCTAATCGGCCTTATTGAGCTATCCTTAGCTAGCTTAGCATGCGCTAGCTTTAAGAACTATTATTATTATTATTATTATTATTATAACAACAACTACGTCAACCAACGCTTCCAATATGTAACAAAAATCTCACATGACCTGTGGAAAAGATGGAGCACTGATTATTTAATGTTACTCAGGGAGCTAGTTCGTCAATTAATGGTAAACAAAGCGACAACATCACCGCAAGTTGGGGACGTCATTCTAATACATGACAACGGCCCCCGAATTTTTTGGCTTATAGGTCAGATAACGAAACTTTTTCATGGTCACGACCACGAATGTAGGGTACTTCAGGTAAAAACAGGAGCCTGTTTGACCACCAGACTGGTGGTCAAGCTATAACCACTAGAGATAGATATAGAAATAGTGGATGGCGACAACGTACTGAACTCTGACAATATCCTTCCTACTTCTGGAGCGAACCGAGGTGATGCACCTCAAAGGCTGTCATGTCAGGCAGCTTTGGGTTCCTCCCAATTGTGGCGATGCATGATCGGGATGGGACAGTTGTAAATACTCTGTATATTTACAGAGTACAGGACTCCTGTACAGAGTTCGAGAATTCTTCACTGACGAGCAGTTGGCCATGATATATAAAAGTCATGTGCGTTCTCAGATGGATTACTGTTCACCTCTGTGGGGTGGAAGTGGAGTGGTTGCATTGAGGCAGTTGGACAAAATTCAAAATAAAGCTATTAGATTTATCAATAACCCTGCAATCACACAGGACCTTCCTACATTATCCATACGAAGAAACGTTGCATCCCTTGCATTATTCTACAGATATTTTCACAGCAATTGTTCCGAGGAACTTGCTTCAATTGTGCCGCCTCTCCACATCATTCCGCGTAGAACTAGGGCAGCTGAGAGCGCCCATGAATTTACACTTTCTCCTCCACAATGCAGAACTTCTGCTTATCAGAATTCATTTATCCCCAGAGCTACTACTCTTTGGAATTCACTTCCCTCGAATTGCTTTCCACAAACTTACAATCTGCAAATGTTTAAATCCAGTTGTTACAAACATTTTATGAATGGAGGATGCCTTTAGGCACATGGACCTTTTTGTTTTATCTGTGTTTTTCCTTCCTCCGTTCATTGTCTCTTTAAAAAAAAAAAAAAAAAAAATATATAACTGGTGGCGGAGTATGTCATGAATCCTGGCAGAATGAAATTACCGGGTTCATGACAGTGCGGTTCCTTCTTGTATTGTATTGCATTTCTTTATTTATCCTTATAGATAAATATTTCAGTGGTTACACCAATTATATCCTGTTTACTTTCCTCATATTAACTTATCCCTGGGGGGACAATATAAACCTTTAATTATATTTATGTTGTGAAGTCAAAGGAAAACTTGAACACTCTTCACACAATCCTCCCACCATCGCCACCACTCAGTGCTTCAACTCCATTTAACCTTATTAACGGCTTGTTCGACACACACCCTCATCACAGATAAGTTCCATTAATATTAGAAGTACACTACCTTGTAGATATTATATGGACTGTCATATAGCCTTCAGCACATATAGTCCATGAGCCAAGACCCGAATTTTGGGATATCGGTACCACCCGGGGTGACTAATTCTCTTAGGTGTTTTTAGCTTGCTACATGTCTCTAGTTTATGTTTTGATATGATAGCCCTTGCACATTGGTAGCTTAATGGTCGTTATCACTTCTTGAATAGACATACCCTACCGAAAATTCCGAAATTTTTTAAAATGTCAAATTTGGGGAAAGGAATGCCTAAATGTCAACAAAATGCATATAGTAATTGTCACATTTAATACAAGTCCTGTAAATACACACTAAGCATGCCATGGGCTTGTACATACTATTATGGCAAATTACTACTCCTAAATATCATCTACGTCAGACTCGGAATCTGACTGTTGTGCCACCGGCTCTTCTTCAATAGCCTTGTTCTGACATGTCTGTAACCTGTACATGTCCGTGCATTTTAGACCATTGCTGAGGCAAGTACACTTAGGGAGTTCGCATGACCGCACACACTTGCAAGACAGTAGCTGCATAACAGCATCTGGTGCTGGTGAGCCTCGCATCCAGTTGACGGCAAGCTTACCGTCCTCATCTGTCATCCAACCGCAGTCTGTTGGGTTCGCAACAAATGGCTGGCTCTGAAGACTTCTCCTCCAGATCGCAGCCTGGTAGTTTGCACGCAGTGCATGCATGAAGAGGCAGTCCTCACAAGGAGGGAGTTGACTTGACTCTACCTCTCCACGTCTTGCACAGAACAGCTCATACCGAAGCTTGTTTACCTTAGTTGTGTGGGTAGATGGTAGGTACATGTGGCAGGTGATTTCCTGTAGCTTCTCAAAGAGTTCAGGAGACACTTCCCATGAGCGTCCAAGTTCGTGAAAAGCATGCTGGTATGTCTTGTCCATCTTCACCTGCTTGAGTGTCGTCATCTTCCCTCGGCCAGCGAATGCACTGACGGTATCACAGCCTGTAAAGGCATGCATACCAATCAATGAATCACACACGCTGCCTCCCAGTGTGCGGCTCAGTGTGGTGATATCCAGGAATCTTGTCCGGTTCTTCGTCCCGCACTTCTGGAACAGATGGGATGGGATCTTGTGGCACATGCCAAGACACAACACCATGACGTCTGTATCTTCTGCAGTGATGATGACAGACTTGTTCCCAGATTCTGCTGCATGAAGTGCATGGAGAAGAAGGCGTGTGTCTGCTTCTTCTTGAGTTGACTTAAGCTCAGGAGCCTCTTCCCACTGCTCTTTGGTGATCTTGAAGCAGCGCTGCTCACATGTGACATACAGCTCCTTGTCCTTGAGCTTCTCCCTGTGCTGTGGTGCCTTCCATTCTTCTACCAAGAACTTGATAAGACTTGCCTTGTTGGAGGAACTACCGAGTAACTTTCTCCACTGCTGGATGTTGTGCCCAGGTTGAATGTTCTTGAAATGAATTCCTGTGCCTGCACTTCTTTTGGCTCGTTCTGCATCCTTGATGGATGTCTCCTTGTAGATATCAAACACAACATCAATGCGCCTGCTCTTAGCACCTTCATGAACAGCGTGACTCAGTGCTGTACCTGCAAGCTGTGAAAAAGTTTTGTCGTTTCCCTTCAGTTTGTGGACCAGGCTCATCCCATCAATTATGGTAGCAGAGGGCTCGGGTATCACTTCTGCAGGAGAAACATTCCTCTCTAACTCCTTTGCGAGGGCAGCCTTGTTGGTCTTGCGGAGAGACCCATCACCGCTGGCAAGTGCCCAAGGCAAAGGCCCCAGGGGATGAGCCAAGACATCACTCATTTTGAGCTTTCTGTTCTCGGCAACAAGGATCATCTGGCCAAATAGGTTCCTGTCAGCCTTTAAGATAACCTCCTTGGCATGGTCTTGTGAGCGTGGCTTCATTCTGATGTTAGTGAACGTTCTCAGTTTCGTCTTCGTCATCGTGTCATGAAACTGTATAGTTGGCGTATCGATCTCCAGGCGCTCTTCCTTGAAGGCTTGATATGCATCCTCTCCTATTCTGTAGGCCCCTAGAAGGTCTTTGACAACTTCTGGTGGTGCCATAGTCGCAGTTGACAAACTGACAAGATCTTCTTGCTCTGCGTTGAAGGGGTTCAACCAGCTGGTCTCCATCAGTTGAACTAAAGATTGGACATCGGCCTCATCTCTTCTAATCCTGGGCATCTGTAGGTCTGGGTGGCTGAAGTCAGTATACTTTTGGCCTACTACCATAGTCCTGAGCTGCCTTAAGTACCTGCTGCGATACTCCGATGTCAGGTAGTACCTGGCGACAGCTCCGCCTTTCAGGCTGAAGCCTTTTGTGCCCCCTGGTGTCTGGGTGTCTTTGTTGATCGTCTCTTCGATTGTCTGGTCCACAGGGATCCGTCCAAAGGGATTCTTGCTACCGATCTGGACCGAAAAGCCACCTTGCATGAAGTGTTCATGGACCTCTGGGTGTTCAATGGGCAGTCGAGACATCAAGGCATAGTAGTAGGTTAGGAACCGGGCATAGTTCACTTTGTCATAGGCAAAACACCACGGTATCATCTGTCGGATTGCTCCTAGGTGGAGCATCCAGTTGCCTTCTCTGGAGGCTCGAATTAAGTCCAGCATGATCTCAACCATGTCCAGGTATGACATCCAGAATGCTGAGAGGATGTGTTCATCTCTGAGGGTCTCAAGATAAACTTGGAAAAGCTTCATGATATGTGTGCATGATTCACTCTCCATCAGCTCTTGAAAGAGTCCCTGAGACACATTGCTGTGAAAGCTGTTGATGTCCTTCAGTGTTTCATCTAGATGGTGTATGTCCCTTGAATGGTTTTTCTTCTAGCCATGAAAGGAAGCCTTTCCATGCAAGCCTCATCAGTGCTTCATACACGAGCTTGTGTAGTCTCACTGCTCTGTTGTACCTCTTGCCGTTCATCACTCCTGACACTGATCCTTCTGCGATGATACCTGATTCCACACACAGATCTCTAAGACCTGCATCTTGAAACCTCTTTCCTATGGTGGAGATGAGATTACAGATTGTGTGGAAGACGCCCATCCTGATGATAATGTTCTTGAACTTCTCTTGTTTCCAGATAACTTCGGCAGCTTTGGCATAGAGTGCTTGATCAAACACGCACACAATCTTGTTAAGCTGTAAGGACTGCATGATAGCATGCGTTTGTTCCAAGATTTCATTAACGGTGGACATTTCTGTTGCGGGAGCATTGATAGTGGGCAGGTAGCTTACAGTGTCCTGAACCACTGCAATGTCTCTGCGCATTTTGATGTTGAACCCAGTCCAACTGCTGATGGACTGGTCCTCATGGTCTGACATTCGAGTAAGAAGCCAGATATGGTTCTTTGTCTTTGAATCCTGGACTTCCTTGGTAGTGTCGACATACGCAGTCTCAATCCTAGGTGGCCCTGCCCGCCGCCCAACATTGTATATTGGCAGCATTGATGATGTCTGAGTGATGCTTCTTATCTTGGACTTGGTAATCTCTGGCAGGACTTTCTCTGGCACAGAGCCTGCAACCTTGGACTGGACAGCAATGCCATTGACTCTATGAGAAGTACCTGCTCCACTTAGGGTCTCTTCAAGTCGGTCAATGTTATCCCAGGCCAGGGTTGTGAACACACCAGGGTAGATGTTTGCTGGCAGTGGAATGTCATCCTTTGAGCATTCCAGCTTCTGGATACAAAGGGCTGTATCGATCTCCTCAAACATTGAGTAAGACACACAGTGACCAAGACGATTCAGAGTTCGGATCAGTTCTGTGTTTCCTGTCAAAGACTTTACAGCATTGGTCAGCAGTACGTGCTTGGGTGGTTTTGTCTTGCCACTGGTAACAGCAAAGACCAAGTCACTGCCAAAGGAAGTGGCAAGACGTTGAGCTCTTTCAGAGGGAGTTTCACACTCACACTCTCCTGTCAGCAGGGTGTGCAGGAATTGAGTGACTGCTGCAGGAATGACATTCTGATCTGTATCGGGAGGCCATGGCTGACTCACATCTTGTTTATTGATCTCATTCCTCAGCTGCATTCCTGCTTTGGTTAAGACATCTTCAGAGTTAGCTGCTCTTGCTTCTTGCAGGTCTTTTGCCATTTTGTGTGCTTGCCGGGCAAGGTCGTCCATTGAGAGGCTGCGTGGATAGATTAGAAGCTTTCCTTTCTCATCTGGGACAAAGCGTAGTGATTCTCCAAACTCGGTTTCAATCTTTCGGCGAACATGTTTCTTTGTCGCTGGTTTCAGTTGGATAATACCACGGGACATCATGGATCTCTCAAGCCTAGATGTGAGGTTTGTCATAGGCAGTACCTCTGGGTTGGGGAATAATTTGGTCCTTATATACAAGCAGAGTTCCTCGAGGGCTTCTGTCTCAACCTCTTCGTAGCGTGCTTCCTCGCTTTCTTCCTGATTTTCACCTGCACCCGACCTGGCGGCCGCTGGGAAATCATCTTTTGTGAAGAGTTTGTAGCACGACTTGTGGTAGTGACCCTCTGCAGCAACAAGGTCTCTGCTAACTAAACCAAGGATTCTCTGGTTGAGTTTCCTTATTGCTGCTCTGCGAATCTTCTCATCTGCTCGTAGCTCAACACACTGTATGAGTGGCTCCCTTGTCTTTGTTGTTTTTATGTACTTGCTTGACTTCTCGCAGAAGATACATACTTTGGCATACACCCTGCTAGTACTAGGGGCATCCCTTGATGCCCTCCTCCTGGGGTCGACGCTTGCTGATTCTATCTTGACACCCTTGGCAAGGATAGAATCCAGTGACTTCTTCATTGTAAAGAGACTACGACATTTACGGTGATAATGTATGTGTGGTATTCCTCCTTCTTCAAGGCCCTTGGCTGCTTCCAGGACTGGATCATGCTGCCTGATTTCTGCAGCCCTGAGCAATGTGTTCCAGGAGTCCAAATCCTGTGGTGACACCAGAGCATCGCTGTCATCATCAGAGCAGTGGATGATACAGTCGATCCGTGCTCTCTTCCTCGCAGATGGTTCCATCCTACCGTCAAACAGTCGACACACACCTGCAAAAAATATCACCATTAAACCATGAACAAACAAACACATTACATGGAAACCACTCTACATATGTTTGCTCCTTCCAATAATAAATTATCCCCAAAATATAACAAAAAATCCCCAAATATGAAATAAACCCCTAAATATGGAGAAACTTGAAATACACATCGGAATAATTCTTGTAGAGAATCAAATAAGCTACAAGAGCTGTTAGAATATATTTTTCAATGTTCCCCATATTTAAGGATTTATTCTAGATTTAGAGGAAAATACCCAAAATATAGAGTATATTCCGAAATATGAGGAAATTTGAAAAATACCTAGGAACAACTCTGGTAGAGAATATAATTCTACATAGGTGTTCAAAGTTTCGCGATGATTGTGTGATGGATTTTAAAGAAAATGAGGAAAACGCCGAGCGTCACGCTAAAAATCTTTATTTTTGGGTAGCGCCCCTATTGCATCAAAAAAATTAGACTAAGCTACCAGTGCGAGAAGGCTATCATATCTTAATGTACTTACAGTCACTCTATAAACATTTTAGTACCATTCGTGTTTAGTCACCCCAGGTGGTACCGATATCTGGCCTGGCTCATGGACTAATACCAACCAAGTAAGTTTACCGGTCACCCGAATGGCGGCGTAACATATTCTAAATTTCTTTCAGATTTATATTATATATTCTTATATCTGTTTGTCCTCTACCCCCTAGGAATTAAAAACAGGATACCACACTTCACACAATCTACTGCCCACATCAAATAACTCATTGACCATACCTGTTATTTTCCACACACCCACAATTTATATTCCACACAACAGTATATCATCTCAACCCGGCTTCAATGATATACGCTGCAAAAGGTGTTTTGGGATGTAGACCCCTTGCAGGGGGAGAGGAGAAAGACTTGAAAGTAGATAAGGAATGTTTGTTCTTAAGAAAACAGAAAATGACTCTTAGTGGTTTTGGGGGGGGGGGGGGGTAAGCTCCTTGAAACAAATAGGGACCGAGTTTACCTAATGCACATGATAAATGTGATTTTTTTTATATACCATGTTTACGAGCTGCTGAATCGCAGCGGCAGCGTTGGATTGCCTATGAAACCATATAGGAGGGTAGCCAACACTCATAGTCTTCTTCGTATGCAACAACAGTGACGACTGCAATTTGCCCGAACCTTGTGTGTACACAACAAATGTGTCAAATGGTATTGCCTGAACCAGGTTGGGAAAAATGCAATATTTGGCAAGAAAATTAAGGCCTTCGAGTGGCTGATCTATACCAACAATGAAAAACAACACAACAAGCATCGCCATCATATACATTAATACCTCCGTTAAACAACACAACAAGCATCGCCATCATATACATTAATACCTCCGTTAAACAACACAACAAGCATCGCCATCATATACATTAATACCTCCGTTAAACAACACAACAAGCATCGCCATCATATACATTAATACCTCCGTTAAACAACACAACAAGCATCGCCATCATATACATTAATACCTCCGTTAAACAACACAACAAGCATCGCCATCATATACATTAATACCTCCGTTAAACAACACAACAAGCATCGCCATCATATACATTAATACCTCCGTTAAACAACACAACAAGCATCGCCATCATATACATTAATACCTCCGTTAAACAACACAACAAGCATCGCCATCATATACATTAATACCTCCGTTAAACAACACAACAAGCATCGCCATCATACATTAATACCTCCGTTAAACAACACAACAAGCATCGCCATCATATACATTAATACCTCCGTTAAACAACACAACAAGCATCGCCATCATATACATTAATACCTCCGTTAAACGAATTATCTTCGAAACGCTGACAAACCCTAACTAACCTTACTTAAGAATTAAGGTTATAATATTGGGTGGCAGGTAAACCAACTGATTTTTCTAAACCTTAACATAACAAATATAAATTAGGCTAGTCAAGCAACATCAACAATTTGCCTAGCTGAATACTTTGGATCTGTGAAGATGGCTTAAAAACATATTGAACTCGACTAATCTGTGTGTAGTAAGTTGGGACTGATTCTTATTGACCATTGGATAGTTTGAGTAAGAGGGAAACACCAGAAAGAGCTATAATTTTGTATTCTCTATTTCGGAGTTATATAATTATAACCCATCTTCAAAGAATATATGAAGATGAGTCTACATGGACTGAAACGTTAAATAACATTTAATGTTCTTGTCTGTGTTTTTTCTGCACACCCATTAGTAGTAAGAAGTCGAAGCATTACTTAGTTGTTTACAAAATAAAAAATAAATGAAAGGTGAAAGAAGTTAGAACATCTCTAACTACTCAAGAGTCAAGACAGACATACTACTACAAAAGTGAACTAATTATAACTTTCTGAACTCGTGTATAAACACTGCCTCAACACTCGTAGTGGAAGCCCAGACTCCAATACAATTCTACTTTATAATCATTGGTGTGATACAGATTTTAGAGTTTAGAACGTGCGCTTCCCCTCCTCCCAGTTTCTCCACCTTCCATGTATCGTTGTAGCTAAGCTCATTAAACTACCACCGCTTGTTTTATGTTAGTAAATGGTCTTCCACCAATTAAAAGGATTATTTATTTTATCTGGCCCAGCATTATTATGTATAGTATGATTAGGACTGTATTTGTATATCTAGTGTTCTCTTCCCTCAGGTATTCTCAATTTAGAACTTCCCTTATTAAAATTAATACAAATTGCTAATAAATGTTGTGTTATCCATATGCTTTCTCTGTACTCAGAAAAATACGATACTTTACATATTGTCTTCTTTGCCAAAATTCTCTTTTCTCATACAAGTACTTTCATCCAGGCAACCTTAACCCGGTGGCTACGACAATCCTCTCAAGATGTTTTATTGGTGGGCTGTGAAGCTCCTCTTGGAAGATGAAATTTCAAACACATACCAAAAAACTTCAATAATAAAAACAACATGTATGACTGTCAGGGCTATAGGGGTGAAAATCCAATGACATTTACTGCCCCCCATCCCACTTCCACCCTGATCCTCCCTCCACCCGAGTAATACTCCCGTACACACTGTCGCTCGTTGACGAGTTTGCGCCACATTTTCAACTACGGACCACCGTAACACCTCAACGATGCGTCTTTTGAGTATTCATATATATATGGTTGGATGCGCGCTTGTATTTCCTACAAGATGAATCATTGCATTTTGGAAAAGTCGCCAAATAGGCCTAGGTCTAGCATGAGGCAATGGTGAGTCCTAGGGGTGTCTAGCATTTCTTGTGTTAATAAAATAAAACAAAATTCAATGTGTTCTCCCGAGAATAAATAAATTCTCCTTTCCTTCACTCAGTACAATACATTTGTGTCGTTTTTTCCAGGTAACACCTGAACATATTTTTCACATTTCCCTGAACAGTAACTAAAACGTTTTCCTGTCTTTTCACAAGGGAATTCTTTATTAGTTTTCTGAGCATTCTTTATCAAAATTTATTCTTTCAACCTCATGAATTAGCATTATTTATCTAGGGCAAAGAACAATGGCGGCACAAGCACAACACATCAAGGCCCCTTTCTTTCTCAATTACTACACTCCAGTTAAAGCGAACAATGGCCTCCTCCTGGCTGGGTAGAGAGAGAGAGAGAGAGAAAGAGAGAGCGAGCGAAAGAGAGAGAGTCTTGTCAACTATGTTTTAATTCAAGTAAGGCCATGTTAGGTTAAATTTAAATTATGCTAGATTATCTGAAGTTAAAATAAGTTAAGTTAGGCTATTTTTTATATTATATTATTTTACGAGAGGTTACGCTAGAATAAGGCAAAGTGTAAATTCGTCAATTCTGATGTACTATATTATTTGTCAATAAGTAACTTTGACCTAGTTCACCGTATTTCCCTCGTTCCTCTTCTGCTTTCTACTCATAGGTTTCCTCAAAGATTTGTAAACTTAATTATCTATATCTCATTACTAATTATAATATTTTTAGTTTTTTGTTCCCTCCCTCTCTCTCTCTCTCTCTCTATATATATATATATATATATATAAGATAGGACGTGTAGCAAATAGTATAAAAGTTAAAAGGATATAATATAATTGGGATGGTTAAGATATATTGCGGAAAACAAAATATAAGGGAAACGCAAGTAAGAAAAAAAAATATATAAGAAAAGGTTAAAGTAAATCTAATGGCACAGCAGACCGATTATTATTTAAAATAAATTTATCTGTTATTATGTGGAGTGAATCCAGTATTCGGAGATTACACTTTGCTGTATAATCTATAACTTTAAAGTCCTCAAACTTAAAACTACTTTACATAATATTATAATAATGATCTCTTACTGCCGAGTGTGGAGGGGAGTTTAGTGGAATGAACCCTATGCTCGTTAAACCCTTGTTTTGAAAGACCTTATTGTTATTCCGAAAATACCTAGCTTGGCAACCAGGGCACGTGTAACAATATACGATCAACGAGCGCAAGGAATTCGGTAGTCTGTCCTTAAACTGAAATAATTATGTGATCTTAAAGTTGTTCAAATGTATATATCTAAAATTAATTTGAGGGTAGTACTTAGATAATTTTGTTTGTAAAGCATAGTTTGTCAGATAATTTAACAAGTTAGGGCAATTTAAGATAGATATCCTCCTTAGGAACTCTTGGCATACAATATTTAGGCTGATATACTCCATTTATAAATTGTCTCACAATATTATGAACAATTGCAGAAATATATCCATTAGTTGAAAAGTTTCTTAAAAATACAAATTTCCGGGTCAAAAAGTTCATTTGAAGAGGTCAGGTGATAGGCTCTATGTACCAGAGTTCTGATCGAATTAATTTTAAAATAGAGGCACAATAAATAAAGAAACTGGTCCCTAAACCAGATAATGTAGGCTTACGGAAAATAGAGAGACTAAGTTCACCATGACACTTTTCCAAAAGCAAATATAATAAAAAAGAGTGTATTGTCATATTCTGATTCCATCGTGAAATTAATATTATTATGTTGAATGTTAAGGTAGTGAACAAAGCAGCATGATTTGTATTTCTAAAAATACCAGGGTATCGTCAATATACCTCCTATGTAAAATATCAGGGTATCGTCAATATACCTCCTATGTAAAATTGGTATAAATGATTCGGGACAATTATTCAGGAAAGTTGTTTCATCATGAAACATAAATAAATTAGCCAAGGTTGGACCAATGGGCGAGCCCATGGTTACACTGTCAGTTTGTTTATATAATTCGTGATTAGAAAATAAATAACAATCCTTAACACATGTTGAGACAACATTTGTTAAACAAGACTTACTCATATTCATGAATTTATCTAAACCATTATAAACAAAATTAACGCATAAGTTTATTGCTTCATCTAGTGAAATATTTTTACGAAGATAGAGGCTAAGGTCATCACAATTGTTAACAATTTGATAAAACGGGGTGCTATATCGGAAGACGGTGGTGTTTGAAACAATCCAAGATAGGATGTTTTTGGTTCTCCATATATGGCTCTGTTCGACACGTCCAGATAGCGCCAAAAGTAAGCGAGAAACTAACTGTTTCTTGGTGGATTACGACCATGCCAACTAGAACAAACATACACACGCACGCACACACTACTTCATTATCAGAATGTCAGGAATATTAGTATGCTCTACAACTATAATTAATGTATAATCGAGTTATGCTAGTTTTACTCCTGCATAGCAAAATAATCGAAAATACATGATAATACTGTATTTAGATGCCGTTTTGGATATTAATAATTAAGTATAAATTAATGGTAAAACCTAGCAATGTAGATAAGGCACACCGAGTATTCTAGGTTACTAGGGCAATGGTATATAGTGGATACAGTATACAACACAGTGTAAGTTAATGGTATATAGTGGATACAGTATACAACACAGTGTAAGTTAATGGTATATAGTGGATACAGTATACAACACAGTGTAAGTTAATGGTATATAGTGGATACAGTATACAACACAGTGTAAGTTAATGGTATATAGTGGATACAGTATACAACACAGTGTAAGTTAATGGTATATAGTGGATACAGTATACAACACAGTGTAAGTTAATGCAACACAAATCTGTAGCCTATTATAATTTAGTCATATTTCATGTAGGAATTATATATAGTTAGTCTACACTAACTTTTAGAATTATATTATACCTAGTGGATATTAGCAATACTATGACTTGTTGTGTAAACAAATATACTCAACTTGATCATGCCGTGACCTATTCCTGTAGTATTTCACAAACGTTACACAACTCCTCCGTCAGTGGTGGCAAGCAGATTAGATGTCCATGACAAATAAAAATCTACACTTCACTAATCCTGTTCACTAGTTCCCTGGCAGTGCTTTTTCCATCATAATAGAAGGTAGGGGACTGCCTTGGCTCACCGGAGACTTGGCAACACTACGCTCATACATGGCTTTTTTGATATTGGGGGATGTCCCCAACGCTTTGGCCTTGTTGCCAGGTTCCAGTCACAGTCCAACATCTTTTGATATACTGCTCCTAGTTATCTGGTGGCCATCAATAAGCCTTCCATTTCTTGTTCTCTCTTGACTGCCCTCTTCCCTAGCCGATCTCCTTAGAGGCTCCCCTTAATTTTGGCTCCCACAGCTTATGCAATAGATAATCCTTACCCGTCTTTGCCCTCAGCTTGTGTTGACTTTATATGAATGTGTTGATTACATCCCATTAATAACAAAATATTATATTCAAATTAACCTTAATTCCGTTTTAATGTATTATAAGCAGTTTACTTAAGTATACTTTATGTGTTTAATTTACTTTATATACACTCTACAAGTTAAGTTCAAGGACATTAAACTCGTTTTCATTTAATCATACCCACAAGGGAGAACAACAAAATATTATTTACAAGAACATGCCAAGTTTCGTCTCTATTTGGAGATTATTAAGTTGTGAAGGGCTGGGAAGAGCGGTTGTGAGAGTCAAAACTTGTCGCGTCCATGTAAATATTAAACGATCGTTTTCCACCAGGTAAGTATAATTCTCCAATCAAACATTCACTGCATTGTGAGTATCTCTTCTCATACTCGTATTTCTCGCACAGTGACTTAACGATGCCAGAGAGAGAGAGAGAGAGAGTCAGGTAGAGGGAGAGAGGGGGTAGTGAGAGGTAGTGAGAGGTGGAGGGAGGGGTAGTGGGAGGTGGAAGGAGGGAGGGTAGTAGGAGGTGGGGGAAGGGAGGAGAAATGGGAGGTGGAGGGAGGGAGGGCAGTAGGAGGTAGTGGGAGGTGAAGGGAGGGAGGAGAAAGTCCTGGTGAAGGGAGGGAGGAGTAGTGGGAGGTGAAGGGAGGGAGGGGATAGTGGGAAGTGAAAGGAGGGAAGGATAGTGAGAGAGGCTTGTAGGGCTTGGTGGGTCAATATGGGCAGCTAATATTACCCAGAGAGTGAAAGAAAACAAATGTAGTCTGTACATCTTGATTTTAAGACGATTCCTCTCGTGTAACAATATGTGCATTATTAGGCACCATGCTAAAACAGGATACACAAGGATAGGGACACATTTTGTAATGGGTAATGCACTGGGTAACTTGCCCTGTATAGTGGAAAGATATTCTCTATTCATATAAGAGGAAATTAAACAAAAAAACATATATTTTATAAATATACCAGTACATTATATTTTGTTAGCCAATAATCTTAACATGGTAGAAAATACAGCCTATTATCATTCAGATGTATTAACTGGTAAAAAAAGGATGCTTGACCTGTTAAGCAAAGGTATAAATAGAAACAAATAACACAATTAATTGTCAATAATTGTGTCAGTCGATGCGAGAAGAGGGCACTGGATTTAATGCGGAGGAGATGGCTTATGAAGCCTTGCATAATATAGTTACTATGAACAGTTATTCAATATTATCAAATACTGACAAGGCCCGATGATTATCAAACCTCTAATCAATTAGAGGTATGCTGTATAATATAAACAATGGACACAAGGTTTGTTTATTCTGCGCATACAAATAGCTTAACCCCGTCTGTACCGGTGACGTAATTTGTATTTTATTATAGCTACCTTTAGACGATTTTATGAAAATTAGGAAGGATGTATGGTAGCTAGAAGGATTAATTGAGATAGTCTGTATCCTTTGAATGAGTACACGTCCTTCATAAGTTGTACAAAATCGTCTAATAATTGCCAGAATAGAATGAAAAGTACATCATAGGTACATAAGGGATTAACTACCTTATTACAGTCTGGCAAGCTGTTTAAACTTTTCGGTAATCACTACATTAATCTCATGCCTTATGTTATCTGTTATTATACATAATTATAAATTATCCATGGAAGAAAAGGGTTTAATAAGACCTAGTTTGACCTATGAATCATTGGATGTTTACGTTATCTCCCTACGCCCTAAACTACTAAAAGAGCTATAGTTCTTTTCTCCAAGCTTCAGAGCGTTTCATACACTTTCACTCTCCTCCATTAAGATATGAGAAATAGACGTTATGGGAATAACATATGGATGTTATTTATTATACTACGATCACACTCTGTTGAAGGAGGTATGAAATAATGAAACATATTCACGTTTGTAGTGGTATTATTTTAATAATAAAACAGTCGTCGGGATGATCCAAGGGTGGTGTGATACAGGCTAAGGTTGGGCGGAGAGATAGATCTCCAACACAATTGACTGTATGGAATGATGGTATTAAATAAATCACAATATTGCTTTAATACAGTATATACTGTATATTAATATTCTTATAAGCAATCCTTTAATTGATTCCTTCTATTGTTCCTCGACATTATATTAATATCATATATTTTGTGTATTATATACTTAATGTTATGCTACCCAACATTGTCATTAGTATGAACCATACCATATTCAGTTACAGTATTTCTGTTGCATTGTTAGCATCCTAATCTCAATGTTATTAACATATTATTGGCGCTAGCAATAGCTGCAATACCCTCACTTAACGACCTATACTATACACACCCATTATTGGTTATATTATTCGCATGAATAAACTACTGTATATAGGGATATATACCTATATATTACCTATAAAGGGAAATTACACACACACCACTTCTAACTCTGAAATGTGTGCCTGTTACATCTGTCATGGCTACCCAGTGCATGTTCGCTTCTTTTTAGCATATATATATTCCATACATTCAAATAATGAAGTAGTGTGTTTATGTGTGTGTGTGTTCTATTTGGCATGGTCGTAATCCACCAAGAAACAGTTAGTTTCTCGCTTACTGTTGGCGCTACCTGGACATGTCGAACAGAGCCATGTATGGAGAACCAAACATATCCTATCTCGGATTGTTATAAATACCACCGTCAGAGGGCACTAATGGATGACCAATGTCCATACCACGACTTTAGTCCCTGACTGTACAATATGCTTATGAACTTTTGTATTCAATTTCTAGTTATTAATTGTTATCCTCTTCTCATATGTCCAGCTTTGATATAGCCTCACGTTTTACAAATAGTCCACTTGACGAAACCATATACTTATGCGTTAATCTTGTTGTTAATGGTTCATGCATAATTATTGTATTAATATTATAAATTTTAAAACGCCATGAATATATAAAACACAAGGGAGATATGATGGAGTGATACTTTAAGGCACAACTACTTGCAATACAGAATAATCAATACAATACAGAGACAAAGCTAATGAAGGCAGGATACATCTAACTTAATTTTATACACAAGCCCACAATAAAATGGAGGGGGTGGTGTGAGTTGAAGGAACTAACCAACTTACGTCAAAATCCGTTTATAATATGAGAACTCTTCCGGACAAAGCTACACAGACAGACAGAAACTATTACAATGACCTGCACCACTGGATATGTACTCAGCAGGGGAACTAAAACATTTGACCAGTATTGTGTGTATGTAGGGAGTCAATCAGAAGAGAAGTGGCGATAGCTTGGGAACAAATGTGTTCATATTAACTGAGTGAACTATCATAACACAGCCAACTTCCCCCTAGTTTACATCAGCCAAACAACCATTCATCATGATCCTCACACATGGTAACATAGCACTATACATTTGTCACCAAGACCCTCCACTATAAACCATATTTCTCACTCCCTCCACCTACACTTTTGCGCATCTATCATCTTTCCGTGGTCCATCTGTCAAAGTAAAGAACAACACATATCAGCATGAGTTATGGTCACAAACACAGCGGGTCTACGTCTTGTTATATTTTAAACGTGTTTTCTTGGTGTCTGTACCTCGGTCTTGGTTCCTCCTCAGGCATCTGGGACTAGTTAGTTTTTT
This sequence comes from Paralithodes platypus, assembly GCA_032716605.1. NCBI lineage: Eukaryota > Metazoa > Arthropoda > Malacostraca > Decapoda > Lithodidae > Paralithodes > Paralithodes platypus. Next base: position 58,795,728 of record CM064523.1, on the reverse strand, counting down.
ACATCTACCTCAATTATTTTTAAATGTGTGGTACCTTATCCTGCTGTTTATATATATATATATATATAGATGAATATATGGATAGATAGATAGATTGATCGATGAATAGGTATAGATATAATTATAGATAGATGGATAGATAATTATGTAAGCTTACCATTCATATTTATGATCCCCCCCCCCTCCCTCTCTCTCTCTCTCTCTCTTCAACCGTCCCCGTAGAAATTACGTACAAACAGATTATGTAACTCATGAATCTTCCAGCTCGCATTTAGACAAAACTAGTGTGATGTTAACCACTCCGTTAGAACCGCATGGCTTGTCCTACAGTGACTCGCTAGGATCGCCAGGGCAGCGGATGTGGCTACAGGTGATGTATTATTGTGTGCTTTATTTCATATGAAAGCTTGTGTCGTGGGCAGTCCAGAAAGACTCAATGTTTTCGCCCATGTCAAGGCTTTATATATTTAATTGTAAAGTATATGTTTTATCCTTAACTAGTAATGATAAGATCAGAGAGAGAGAGAGAGAGTAGAACAGAGTGAGAGGGGGCGCGTAGTGTTTTTGCCCCGCTCGATGACGTCACAGCTGGGTGGCCTCGTGGAGATTGGTTGAGGGAGTTCTTTACCATGCTTGGTGACGTAATGTTTTGCTAGCTACTTTGGTAGTGGCTAGAGGAATTGTTACCGCTTTTTTCCCACGCGGCTCGAGCTAGTGCGAGTATATAAACAGCTCCCTCGCCACTTTCTCCCTCAGATCTGGTTTCTAGAACGCATCTCTCTTTATCCTTTGATACCTGTCCCCCGTCTACACCTGAGAATCTTTTCCTCTGCCTATCCCTCTCATTTTCCATATCTTTCACCACCTTTTATTAATATTATACCCCCTCTGGTTAACTCTGCAAAATCAGCTTCATGCTGGCCAGTTGTATTGTGCATTAAGGTCTGATATAACCCATGTATGTTAGTTGTTAAGATAAGTTGATCACGAAGCATTGGTTGGCATTTATATTGTTTAAGTACTGCTTCCTATAATTATTAGTGTTCTGCTGGATTAGATAATGCTAGACTAGGGGTCTGATATTATAAGGTATTGTTTCCTATGAGTGCTGGCTTTAGGAAAAAGCTGCACGACATACCTGAGAACTGGAGTTGATTGAGTAAATTCTAGTCTGTGTGCCATTGAGAGTAGAGCATGCACGAATGAGGGCTTTTTGCCTATACCATTCTGCACTGTTCTAAGCTCGTTGTTTGTCTTTGAGGTACGCCAGGAGAACGCTTAATACTTCGGTATTAAGGTTTCTCAAGAGAGCTACCCTTCCCTATAACGTAATATTTGACGCACAGACTTGAGATTTGCACTAGGCTATGCGGCATGCCATGCGCACCAGTATCTCACATCATTGACTCTAGCTAGACTTTATCAGTCACAGTAGACATTAAGTATATTAACCTAATTACTCTTTTTATGCATACCCATTTATGATTACACAAGCATTTCGCAGCCTAGTTTGATGTATGGAGACACAAACGACTTAGGCTCTTTTTGTTGATAGGAATACTGCATTGTCATGGCGATTATTATTGTTGTAGCGTTTAGGATATTCTTGGCCCTGACTGCATTATATATTCTGCCTTTTTGTGTGCATAGCCTGCACGAGCATTGTTCCGCTGCCTGCCTTTTTGGGTTCCATTTCCGATACGAGCATCTTTATAGCATCTAACATTTAAAGAAGATTCCTTGTTAGTGTTGAAGGACTTTAGTGCACTTTCTTTCATGCAGGAGTGCCTGACATTTATTGATTAAAGTAACGTAAGCTGTAACTTCTCTTACCACCTTACTTTGCATACCATAACCAAGCACCTTCGGTTAGAGGTAGTAATAGGCTGTTTTCACATAACATTAAGCCTAGAGTAGACGCACATTTATTGAGAGTTTAATAACCTATTATTGCATATAGAACTCTGTAGAGTATTTGTGTTCTTTGTTCACTGGGAGTATACATCAGAGGTTGGATCTAGCGCTTTCCGTTGTAGCATTTATGCCATTACTAGTCCAATGAATAAGAGCCCTGATATATTTAAACCTCAGTCGTAACAAATGGCGACCTTACCTAGGATTTGGTGAACCTACATTTATTAGCAGGGAACATTTTGTTGTTTTGGGGAATATTTTGCGTGGATCAGCAAGAATAATTTGTTTATTGCAACATAGTATAGCCCTTGAGTATTTCCGAGAATTGTTGTGTGTATATTGAGGTATAAGAGTTTGGGGTGCTTCTTTTCTGAATATTGAGGTGGGAATTTTTTTGTGAGCATCATGTCTTATACCGGATCAGAGGAGAATGGAGACACAGTACGTAATGTCGAAACTGAGGAACAGCAGTATGGTGAAATGGTTAATCAGGGGGGGTTGCCAATGGGGGGACCACCGGTAATTTTAAACCGTAACCGTGCTCCTGATCAGTCTGTCTCGCACTTATTGAAACTGGTTCCGGTGTTTGTTGAGAGTGGGGTAACAGAATTTTTCGCACGCTTTGAGAAGAAGTGCCAGGAACACCAGTGGCCAGAGAATAAATGGGCAGCACTTGTATCCTCTAGATTGAGTGGCAAGTCTTAAAGCCTACGATGCGTTACCTTTGGAGTCATGTATTGTGTATGGTGATCTCAAGGAGGCTGTCCTGAGGGCTTACGAACTGCAACCAGAAACGTACCGTTTGAAGTTCCGGGGTGTAACTAAGGGAAGAGATAGCACCTTTTTGGAACACGCCCGGGACTTTTCCGATGCTATGGGGAACTGGCTCCGATCTGAGAAGGTCACAACATTTGATGAAATTAAGCAGTTGATGATGTTGGAGCAGTTCTTTAACCCGTGGAGCCCCGGCTAGTTTTGTAATGTTTGCGCACCAGAACCAGGCCGGTTTTCAAAAAATGGTTTTATTCCAGAAACAATAGCGAATGGGTTAGGAATGAAGGAAAAACCACAAAAAAACCGCTCAAAAATGCTTAAAAAATGGTCCTACAGAGCCCCCGAAAATGGATTTTACAAGAGTAAAAAATTGAAGGCAATTATCCCAAAAAACCAGGTTATTGCGCGCTCGCGCGCACGCACGTGGACTTTGAGAGTTTTCAACCATCGGCACGGTTGCGTGGGATACGTACACAGTTCCCATACAAATCTGAGCCCTCTTGAGTGGCTACACCTGAGGTCACGGTCGGCGCAATTAGGGTGACGCGCCAGGCGCGTCTCTGGGGCTGTGCGTTACATACATCGCCGACGCGTCAGGCGCGTCGCTGGGGCTGTACGGGTTAAGAGCACGGGCGGTGATCTAACTTTGAACTTAAAGGAGAAAAACCCAAGAACTCTAGTCGAAGCAGCAGAAATGGCTGATCGACGGCTGTCGTTGATTCGGGGTTGCGGGTCCTCACAGAAGTACGATGTAAGTGCTAAGTACCGTTATCCTCCCCCTCCCCGTAACAATGACACATTTAAACAGAAGAGCCATGAAACTAAAACTGAATCCAAACCTTACACCACACCGTATGTGAAAAGTCAGGGGCCTTTTACATCACAGTATAAGCCGAAACCGAAATTTATGTGTTTTAATTGCCACCAGGAGGGTCATAAGGCAAATGAGTGCCCTAGTCGACCTCCTCCGGCAGCCGTGTCTTTTGCTCACAGCATTGGAGTGTTCAAGAGGACATCGGAGTTTGTTAGAGGCATTTCTTCCGAGGTAGATACACTGCCAGTGCAGAAGGATCCGGAAGGCTTATTCCCTGTCCGTGATGCCTTTAGTGACCACAGGGGACTCGGTTGTGTGGAGTGGGGGGGTAGAAGACATGAGGTGAGAATTTTGCGTGACACTGGGGCATCGCAAACACTGTTGAGAAATTTCACTGGTAAACCTGTCAATACGGCGCGGGTGGTTGTGGTTCAGGGAGTTAATGCGACAAGGTCATACCCGCTTGTAAGAATGTAGGTGGAAGTTGATGGTGTGACTCGGGACCTGGATGTGGGGATTTTGGAGAAGTTACCTGTTGGGGGTGTCGACCTCCTTCTCGGCAACGACTTTGCGGGACCTACTTCTGAGGCTCCACCCTTGGTCGTTGCCGAGAAGCCGGCCGACGTGAGTAGGGAGGAGCAGGAGTGGGTTGAGAAGTGTCCGGTGCAGCCTATGGCGTGCGTTGTCACCGGAGATCCTGCATCCAGGGAGTCGCATTCTGGTCAGCAATCTTTAGATCAGCGGAGGAAGGGTACCGAGAAGGGGTTGAAAGTTGATGCGGTTGAGAGTTTAGTATCAACGGACCTTCTCTGGGACTCATTATTAGGACCACATTTCGAGTCTGGAGAAGACCCAGTAACTGTTCCTGAAAAGGCAGAGGATGGGCTTAAAAAGACGAAAGAGTTGAAGGAGGACAGTGATGCACAGTCGGGAGATGTAGCGACAAGGTACCCTGACGCGTACCCTATGAGAAATGGGTCGGCGAAGACGGTGGTCCGAAGCTTGCTAGTGTATTTTTCCCGGTATGGTTACCCGCAGGGGATTCAGTCAGTCCAGGGACCCAACTTTGCCTCTTTGTTCAAGCAATGCCGCAGCATGAGATTGTTGGGGTTGTGTCATCTGCATATCATCCGGAGAGCCAGGGTGTGTTAGAGCGATGGCACTCGGCCTTGAAATCTGTGCTTCGTTGTTGTTGCTTTGAGAGTGGGAAGGATTGGGATCTTGGCCTGCCATGTGTTTTGTTTTGCTGTGTGGGAGGTACCTGGGGAGAGTTTGGGATTCAGCCCTAATGAGCTCGTCTTTGGACACCGTGTCAGAGGGCCTCTCCCTATGGTTGAAGAAGTATGGGAGGGCACAGAAAAACCTTGGTCTATGCTCAAGTGTGTCCTCAACAGTCGAGAACGGATGTTGCGCAGTCTGGAGTTGGCTGGCCGTAATTTGACTAGCTCTCAGGCCCTCAGGAAGGACAGGTACGACCTCAAGGTTGAACTGAGGGAGTTTCACGTGGGTCAGGTGTTGATTCTACTGCCCCTTGTAGGTCACCCCTTATCTGCGAAGTACACTGGTCCTTATAGGGTGGTGGAGGAGCTATCAGACCTGGATTACTTGGTAGCCACTCCAGACAGACGGAAGCGCAATCAGTTATGTCATGTTCATCTCGTGAAGGAGTATGGGAGGCACCCCCCTGAGCCTCTCACTGTGCCTGTGATGACGTTTAGCAGTCAAGGTGGAGAAGGAGAATGGGACAGTCAAGCTCAGGTGGAGGATAACTGGAAGGATAAGAAGTTCAAATGGGCGCCTGAGTGTGAGGAGGTGTTTAGAGAAGTAACACACCTGTTGTGCACTCACCCGATCCTCAGGGCCCCTGACTTTAGCCTACCTTTCCAACTAGCAACGGAGGCTAGTGGTGTGGGGGCTTGTGCCGTCCTTGTGAAAAAAGGACGATGATGGGCTGGAGCATCCTGTTAGTTTCTGCTCGGAGAAGTACAATTCGGCCCAGGGGAGCTGCTCTGTTGTCGAGGAGGAGCTGCTGGCGGTTGTGCTTGCGCTGGGGCATTTCGAGGTCGATGTTCCAGCCTATGGTCCGGTCGTTGTAGTCCACACAGATCATCACCCTCTCAAGTTCTTGGACCAGTTTCACAATCGGAATATGAGGCTGACCAGGTGGTCACTAAGGTTATTGGTATATAACCTGGACAGACGCCATATTGCCGGTTGTGATAACGTGGTTGCAGATGGTCGTTCAAGGGTATATGATCCTGGGTAGATTGACACACGGGTAGCCTCCTGCTTTAGTTTGAATAGTATTTTGCGCTTGGTGCTTGTTGGCTCGCGGTTGTAGCCCAGCGTATTGGGTCGTAAAGCAGGAGTTGAGCGTTTGGTATAGAAGAAAAAACTAGGCTTGCCCCTATAGTGCAGCCGAAATAAACAAATTAAAAACATAAAAAAATCAAATAAAAACTCTTTCTTTGATAGTTGAATTTGTTCAGTAGGTTATAGCAGTAATTCTGAGTTGCACTCCTCTCAGAATGCTGGGCTAGAGAAGCTCGCTCTTGAGGAGCATAACTACATATAATTTAACATATTGTGTTGGGGAGGGTTATAATTTTGTAAAATGTTTTGTTGAGGAACTGTGCCAGATATTTTACTGCCGCTGGGTGATGGGAAGTAGAGATATAGCATGGGTTCTAACCATCAGATTTTTGTGAGCCTTGGGCCTCTGCGAAAAATCTTGGGGGGGGGTATGACGTTAACCACTCAGTTAGAACCGCATGGCTTGTCCTACAGTGACTCGCTAGGATCGCCAGGGCAGTGGATGTGGCTACAGGTGATGTATTATTGTGTGCTGTATTTCATATGAAAGCTCGTGTCACGGGCAGTCCAGAAAGACTTTGTTTTCGCCCATGTCAAGGCTTTATATATTTAATTGTAAAGTATATGTTTTTTCCTTAACTAGTAATGATAAGATCAGAGAGAGAGGGAGAGTAGAACAGAGTGAGAGGGGGCGCGTAGTGTTTTTGCCCCGCTCGATGACGTCACAGCTGGCTGGCCTCGTGGAGATTGGTTGAGGGAGTTCTTTACCATGCTAGTTGACGTAATGTTTTGCTAGCTACTTTGGTAGTGGTTAGAGGACTTGTTACCGCTTTTTTCCCACGCGGCTCGAGCTAGTGCGAGTATATAAACAGCTCCCTCGCCACTTTCTCCCTCAGATCTGGTTTCTAGAACGCATCTCTCTTTATCCTTTGATACCTGTCCTCCGTACTGCACCTGAGAATCTTTTCCTCTGCCTATCCCTCTCATTTTCCATATCTTTCACCACCTTTTATTAATATTATACCCCCTCTGGTTAACTCTGCAAAATCAGCTTCATGTTGGCCAGTTGTATTGTGCGTTAAGGTCTGATATAACCCATGTATGTTAGTTGTTAAGATAAGTTGATCACGAAGCATTGGTTGGCATTTATATTGTTTAAGTACCGCTTCCTATAATTATTAGTGTTCTGCTGGATTAGATAATGCTAGACTAGGGGTCTGATATTATAAGGTATTGTTTCCTATGAGTGCTGGCTTTAGGAAAAAGCTGCATGACATACCTGAGAACTGGAGTTGATTGAGTAAATTCTAGTCTGTGTGCCATTGAGAGTAGAGCATGCACGAATGAGGGCTTTTTGCCTATACCATGCTGCACTGTTCTAAGCTCGTTGTTTGCCTTTGAGGTACGCCAGGAGAACGCTTAATACTTCGGTATTAAGGTTTCTCAAGAGAGCTACCCTTCCCTATAACGTAATATTTGACGCACAGACATAGCACAGACATAGCTAGGCTATGCGGCATGCCATGCGCACCAGTATCTCACATCATTGACTCTAGCTAGACTTTATCAGTCACAGTAGACATTAAGTATATTAACCTAATTACTCTTTTTATGCGTACCCATTTATGATTACACAAGCATTTCGCAGCCTAGTTTGATGTATGGAGACACAAACGACTTAGGCTCTTTTTGTTGATAGGAATACTGCATTGTCGTGGCGATTATTATTGTTGTAGCGTTTAGGATATTCTTGGCCCCGACTGCATTATATAGTCTGCCTTTTTGTGTGCATAGCCTGCACGAGCATTGTTCCGCTGCCTGCCTTTTTGGGTTCCATTTCCGATACGAGTATCTTTATAGCATCTAACATTTACAGAAGATTCCTTGTTAGTGTTGAAGGACTTTAGTTCACTTTCTTTCATGCAGGAGTGCCTGACATTTATTGATTAAAGTAACGTAAGCTGTAACTTCTCTTACCACCTTACTTTGCATACCATAACCAAGCACCTTCGGTTATAGGTAGTAATAGGCTGTTTTCACATAACATTAAGCCTAGAGTAGACGCACATTTATTGAGAGTTTAATAACCTATTATTGCATATAGAACTCTGTAGAGTATTTGTGTTCTTTGTTCACTGGGAGTATACATCAGAGGTTGGATCTAGCGCTTTCCGTTGTAGCATTTATGCCATTACTAGTCCAATGAATAAGAGCCCTGATATATTTAAACCTCAGTCGTAACACTAGATGTAGGATTTTAATCCAGATATATATTAGTAGAATACAACTAATAACTTTTACAGTAGTTTTCTTGTTGCATTCATTACTGTCTGAACTGCCACGTATGCGGAGTCATTTTGCTCAGAAAGTCTTTTTACCCACGCCTTTCTATTCAAATATTACGTGTGTTTACTTACTCATATTTTAAGTTAATATTAGACAAATGTTAAGTAACGAAATGTAAAAATTAGGATAAATTAGGTGTTGGAATATGACACAAAATCAAAGTAAAATTGACTAAATGCGGAATGCCACGTGTACATTAAGAGATAGATAGATCGATAGATAGATAGATAGAGAGGGAGAGATAACAAAACTTGAACCATCCTCCATCTTCTTGATTCCACACACATACATTCATATTTAGATACCCCCTACACATTTGCGCATACAAACAAACATTCACATATTTATTAATTGTGTTATGACTTGTGTATGTCATCCTGGTAAATGGTACTTACAGCATACTTTTCATTTTGTAAGAAGATATTTTGAAAATAAATGTATCAATATAATTATGTTACTATGTATCTACTGTATATCTTACTCTTGAACTACTGTCCTATGTATCTATACCAAATGTTATGTTCTGGTTTCCGTCAACCTTGGTCTCCGTTTACGTCCTTCATTTGTATGTGTAAGACTCCTCTTCTCCCAAAATGTCTCCCTCAATCCTTCCCTTCCCCCAGCTCCTCATCTTCCAGTCAATATGCTGATTTGAGTCCATCTTAATTATTTGGTATGTTCTTTTCTTGACTAATCAGTTGGTCTCTGATGGAAAATTCTCCCTACCAAAGTTTTAACTGGAGACCCCTGGTAACTGCTTCTGAACAAGAGCCAGAGCTGCAAGTGTCGGTATCAACGAAACTAAACACCTAGGATATGGCCATTACTGTGGGAGATATTTCCCACAGGCTATCATGTTTGCATATTATCCATATTTTAACCCTTAATTGGCGGCGCGCAACTTATGTCGTGTGAAATAAATATGGACTAAATGGCTGTTCACAACTTATGTCGTGTGCCATTTTCACCATGTAATGTTGCTGAGAGAGAGAGAGATGAGTGGTGGGCGGAGTGTAGCAAGAGTATGACTGCTCCAGACCACCGCGGCGGACCTACTGACATGAATCCCACCCTCCTCTACCCTCTCGCACTCGCTACACAGGGAATTATGTAGGGAAAGTACCTAATTACATGGTTTTTGCACTCGTGTTGCGCGATCGTTGCAAGAGAACCAGTGGTCGTTAAAGGATGGTTGGGGTGTCATTGGAAAGCTCTGTTTATGCCCTTTCAGGGATAGATACTTGTTTTATGCTCTGGATCTTATTTAGGCATGAAAATGATCACATAAACAACCCTATTTAGGGTAAAAACACCCCGCTGGGCGCTACGGTCAAATAGACCACCTAGCCCGCTAAATAAGGGTTAAATAACTTCAGTAATTTACAATTGCTGTGAATATTCTCCAATAAATATAATCCAACTACATATTATCAATATGTAATATTGTACATAGTTCGAGCAATCTAAAAAGATACTCGAACGGAGCTACATATTATATAGTTATAACATTGTTTATAGTTCGAGCCATCTAAAAAGATACTGGAACGAAATATTAAGAAAAGGTACACAATTAAGGAAACGGTATTCACATAAAATTCATGCCGTAACTGACATAAAATACTATCACGAATCAGTCCGAAACTTCTTATACAATATTACTGGTTAGTGAAATAGTGAACCATTAAAATCTAGATGTTAGCCTGCACAAAGGAAAACGTCAGTTCGAGTTCTTACCACGGGGCACAGGATCACACGCTTCTAATAGTGTCTAATATTAACAGCTGTAGTGATTAAATGCACTCATACGTGTTAACTAAATTATAAAGTAAAAGGTGATCGTGGAGACTTACTACACAACACTAATGGATATTGTACTGCAGCTACACCCGACAGACACCTCGTTTGCTTTCCAACGATAAGTATCCGTTTTACATACCAGCTGGCCAGTTAGATAGGAGAATGATAACTTTGAGGAGGGCGTTACGAGGCAATCCCTCTAAAATACAAAAATAAGTTTCGTAAATAACTTGCGTTGATACCATAAAACCATAAGAACATAAGAAAATGGGAGTCTGCAAAAAGCCGATCGGCCCACACAAGGCAGGTCCCTGTAACACCCATCCCCAATTACAAGGCCCAATTATAGGCCCAACTCACTAATACCTTGAGTATTGACCTCACCAAAATGATCAGAGATTAACACTAGAGTACGGGGGTCTGCTGAGCGCCGATTGGCCCACATCCAGCAGATCCCCCTCACACCCAACCCATCTCGTCCATATGCCTATATAATTTTATCTTAAAGCTCCCTATCGTTCTTGATCCCTCTATATCACTTGGTAGCCTATTCCACCCATCTACAACTTTGTTACCAAGCCAATATTTGCCTATATCTTTTCTGAAACGAAATTTATCTAATTTGAAACCATTAATTTTGTTAGAGTTCTTTCGCTATCACTGAGCTTCAGTACATTTTTCATGTCTCCTTTATTTATCCCACTAACCCACTTGAACACTTCTATCATATCCCCTCTAACTCTACGTCTATCTAACGAATGTAAGCCTAATTTTGGTTTCATTCTAGTTTCATTTGCACAGCACACTCACCAATTTCTATCGCTTCTATAAATTTGTCATACACCAAACTTCATTCCTTTATATGTCTGTAGCGGCGCAAATCCATTATATCGAATTATTAAATACTGTCAAAAAGTTAAGGTAATTGTTTAATCGAAGGCCTTTTTCTCTAGTTATTAAAGACGTATTCTATGGTGTATTATATGATATATAGAATCAATAGAACTGTTAAAATGACCTGGGTAGTGTATATTAAACCAAATACAAAACTAATAGCAGTGGGAGGGTGGAGCCTTGGAGGGGGAGAGAATCCTAAAGAAAATTGGCTTTTGAGCACAGACTAAACCAAAAATACACTACTGTATTTACATAGCTGGTCATTAACCTAACCTAACCTAACCTAACCTAACCTAACCTAAGCTAAGCTAACCTGGGCATCCTGGGGGCTGCCGCCCCCAGACCCCCACTGGCCTTGGGTTGAAAAGTGATAAAAACATATCTCTTACCTCATTATTCATTTTTTTGTATTTGGTTTAATATACACTACCCAGGTCATTTTCACAGTTCTATTGCTTCTATATATCATATAATACACCATAGAATACGTTTTTAATAACTAGAAAAAAAGGCCTTCTACTAAAAAATTACGAAAAAGGCCTTCGATTAAACAATTACGGTCGGTCAATTAAGGAAATACGCATACAGCGGAGCTGTTAGAGTAGGCAACAGGTCGCTCCATACCCAAAATGTAAACACACATCCGTGGACTTACTCTAATACCGCGCACTAGTATTTGGTTTAATATACACTTCCCAGGTAATTTTAACAGTTCTATTGCTTCTATATATATAATACACCGTAGAATACGTTTTTAATAACTAGAAAAAAGGCCTTCGATTAAACAATTACGAAAGTTAATATTCCTCCGCATAGATGGGGCCGTCGCCATTGTCGTACTGATAGCGCAAGACTTTGGAGCTCCTTCTCCCTGCCTTTCAGTCTAAACTAACACCCTCTTGCGGTCTTTTTCGGAAATATAGAGCCAATCACAGTCACGATTGCTACTTAAGTCACGCCTACAACCCTTACAACCAATTACAGAACCCCACCACAAAGCATACGTCACATACCTTTAAGAAAATCACAGGCCTACCCGATCGCACACCTCCGATCTTTTCAGTCATGGCTAGCGTGTGTGAGGGATGTGCTCCAGTGCACCATAGAATCATTAAAGAAACATTCGAGGACAACGAAGCAAGCCTTCAATTATTTAACTAACCACGGTGTTCTCCCAAGAAAAGTTATTTGTCCTCGCTGCGGTAGTCAATGTAAGTTGAAAGAGGACAAGAAACTTTGGCGCTGCAACTACACGTACTACGTCAACAAGAAACGATCCCTACCCAGTCTAACCCTGACGACCCAACCAACACCTAGTACCTGGTAGGTAGAGTTGTTTATTAATTTAATACCCAATTAGGTTAGGTTAGGTAAGGTTGTTAGGTTAGGCTAATATCTTTTTAAAGTTGACTAAGTCTATAATCGAGTAAACCCCTTTAGCCAACTAGGTTAATACTGTGTTTTTGGACTGTGAAAAATATATAAACCCGAGCCAACTTTTGTCTAAAGTTGGCTCGGGTTTATATATTTTTCAGAGTCCAAAAACACAGTAACCTAGTAAACATTATAATACCCATCCAGCGGGTGTGTGGGGGCGGCAGCCCCCACCTATAATACTAGGTTAGGTTAGGTAAGGTAAGGTTGTTAGGTTAGGCGATAATTATAGGGATTAGACTCGCAGCATTATTATACATAATTTATTAGGGAAAGTGAAGCTCTATGGAATCCTTATAATATAGTCACATGGATTCCGTTGTGCGAGAATAGTTTAGATAAGTTTTGTAACTCTATTTTGTCGATATAAATAGTCCCGCGCGTAAACAAGCTCAGTGCGCAATCTTGAGAGCTCTGCTACGGACGTGTTCAATGTTTACAAAAAGTGTTCGGAATGGAGTACACTCGCTACGGTAACGTGTTATGTTCTACAAAGATGTTACTGTATGTCTAATATATGAACCCACAGTAGCTGGCATGCAAAGGCTAGTGTTGTATCCCACGTACTGGGTCTAGGTTAGGTTAGGTTGGGTTGTTTGGTTAGGTTAATATACTAGGTCTCGGAAACAAGATTCGTAGTTGCGGTAGCATTTACATCAAAACTATAGTTAACTATCAAAACTATTCTCCCACAGTGGAATCTATGTGAGTATATTATAAGGATTCCATAGAGCTTCACTTTCCCTAATAAATTATGTATAATAACGCTGCTGAGAGTCTTTTAAAAAAATTACCGGTTAGGCTAATGTCTTTTTAAAGTTGAATCAATCGAGTAAACCCTTAAAATATATAGTATAACTAAATAAGTTGGTCACCAATTATTTTGCAATATTTGAAAACAAATATGGATTTGATGTGCTCTAAACATAATATGAAAATGTGTTTTAAGCCTAGGCAAAACCTAATAAAAATATATGGTACTAAAATGGAATTTTGTCGTAACATGGTTGACAAATCCTTCCTATAGACGGCACCGATTCGTACACACGCCATTTTCACCTGTCTCCCGAGGTTGTGACGTGTAAGAGGTAAGATTTGTTCGCATAGGTTTAAACTTCCGGAAATTAATGGGTAATAAATGCCACGTACTGAGTAATATGAATCCGCTGTTGCTGGCATGCAAGGGCTAGTTTAGTATCCCACGCACTGGGTACTATGAATCCGCTGTTGCTGGCATGCAAGGGCTAGTTTAGTATCCCACGTACTGGGTACTATGAATCCGCTGTTCCTGGCATGCAAGGGCTAGTTTAGTATCCCACGCACTGGGTACTATGAATCCGCTGTTGCTGGCATGCAAGGGCTAGTTTAGTATCCCACGCACTGGGTACTATGAATCCGCTGTTGCTGGCATGCAAGGGCTACTTTAGTATCCCACGCACTGGGTACTATGAATCCGCTGTTGCTGGCATGCAAGGGCTAGTTTAGTATCCCACGCACTGGATACTATGAATCAGCTGTTGCTGGCATGCAAGGGCTAGTTTAGTATCCCACGCACTGGGTACTATGAATCCGCTGTTGCTGGCATGCAAGGGCTACTTTAGTATCCCACGCACTGGGTACTATAAATCCGCTGTTGCTGGCATGCAAGGGCTAGTTTAGTATCCCACGCACTGGGTACTATAAATCCGCTGTTGCTGGCATGCAAGGGCTACTTTAGTATCCCACGCACTGGGTACTATGAATCCGCTGTTGCTGGCATGCAAGGGCTAGTTTAGTATCCCACGCACTGGGTACTATGAATCCGCTGTTGCTGGCATGCAAGGGCTAGTTTAGTATCCCACGCACTGGGTACTATGAATCCGCTGTTGCTGGCATGCAAGGGCTAGTTTAGTATCCCACGCACTGGGTACTATGAATCCGCTGTTGCTGGCATGCAAGGGCTAGTTTAGTATCCCACGCACTGGGTACTATGAATCCGCTGTTGCTGGCATGCAAGGGCTAGTTTAGTATCCCACGCACTGGGTACTATGAATCCGCTGTTGCTGGCATGCAAGGGCTAGTTTAGTATCCCACGCACTGGGTACTATGAATCCGCTGTTGCTGGCATGCAAGGGCTAGTTTAGTATCCCACGCACTGGGTACTATGAATCCGCTGTTGCTGGCATGCAAGGGCTAGTTTAGTATCCCACGCACTGGGTACTATGAATCCGCTGTTGCTGGCATGAAAGGGCTAGTTTAGTATCCCACGCACTGGGTACTATGAATCCGCTGTTGCTGGCATGCAAGGGCTAGTTTAGTATCCCACGCACTGGGTACTATGAATCCGCTGTACCTGGCATGCAAGGGCTAGTTTAGTATCCCACGTACTGGGTCTAGGTTAGGTTAGGTTGGGTTGTTTGGTTAGGTTAATATACTAGGTCTCAGAAACAAAATTCGTAGTTGCGGTAGTATTTACAGATACGGCCGAATACCGGTACTAAATGGGCGGTGGCCCAACCGCCATGTTGTATCACACGTAGGCCCACTAGGTACTACGGACACATTGTAGGCATTAGGTGTGGATTAGGCTTGTTTCCAATGTACTAGGTCTATGTTACTGGATATTTATTTTATGATTTAAATAAGTGCTACGTTTTCGATAAGTCTGGTTATATGGCTTTGCAATTAGGGAAATCATGAGCCGATTTCCGACATTTAGTTAGTCTTTTTCGATTCTCAAAATCCGATCCAAGTTTTGCCAAAAATTGGCTCGGGTTTTCCAAAATTATGCTTTTTGGGGTTTGCAATTTAGGGAAACATGAGCCAAAATTCTAAATTAGGTTACTGTAATTTGTTTACTCTTAAAGCTCGCAAAATCCGAGCCAAGTTTTGCCAAAACTTGGCTCGGGTTTTCCAAAATTCGGGTTTTATGGCTTTGCAATTTCGGGAAACCTGAGCCAAATTTCTAAATGAGGTTACTTTCATTTTGTTGTCTACAAACTCTCAAAATCCGAGCCAGCTTTGGCCAAAACTTGACTCGGGTTTTCGAAATATTTGGTTTTATGTCTTTGAAATACCTTAAAACCCGAGCCAAGTTTTGCTAAAATACGTTTTAATAGCCGTTTTACGCATTTAACCCCTCATTTTCCCTGTACTTCATAGCCCTCCCCACTATCGGGCGGCGTGTCTTAAGATCGTTGTATAATGGGGAAAACGGTTTCGCCGAGGGTTGTAATTATTTCCAAACACTATACAGTATATTGATGAAAACTAACAGGGAAAAATAAAAAAATCCATGGGAAAATTGGTGACCATCTTATTTAGTTTTTTCCATATATTTTTCAGAGGCCACATTATAATACCCAACCAGCGTGGGTGTGGGGGCAGCAGCCCCCACCTATAATACTAGGTTAGGTTAGGTAAGGTTGTTAGGTTAGGCTAATGTCTTTTTTAAGTTGAATAAATAGAGTTAATTGGTTTAGTAGGTTACTGGGTTTTTGGACTCTGAAAAATATATAAACCCGAGCCAACTTTTTACAAAAGTTGGCTCAGGTTTTTCTATTTTGGGGTTTTTATAACTTGCAAACCATCAAAACCCGAGCCAACTTTCGAAATGACGTTACTGTTTTTTTTATTCTGAATAATTGAAAAACCCGAGCCAACCTTTGACAAAAGTTGGCTCGGGTTTTTCTATTTTCATTTTTTGTTAATTTTCAATAGATTATATTCAGAGTTCTTCTAATATTACCCCTTATTTTGGTATTTTACCCCGCAATTTCCCTGATCTTCATAGCCCTCCCCACTAGTGGGGGCCGTGTTTTTAGATTGTTGGATAATGGGTAAATACTCATTTGCACCAGTCCTTGCTATAAAATAACACTGTATATCAAAGAAAAACGAACACCAAAGAAAAAAACAACTCTAAAATCGGTGTGAAAGTGAAACTAGAATCTTACCCTAATTTGTTCAACCTTTCTTCGTTTGGTAGATTTCTAATATTATGAATAATTGTTATCATTCTTCGCTGTACTCTCTCCACGAATCAACGTCCATTCTGTAATAAGGACACCAAAACTGGACAGCATAATCCATTTGAGGTGTCGCTACTGACAAGTAAAGTTTCAAGATAACATCGGCAGTTCTGTTACTCACACTCCTTGAGATGAACCCTAGAATCCTGTTTGCCTTGTTACGAACGCTTATACACTGTTTTCTTGGCTTTAAATCGTTGCTAACAAACACGCCCAAATCTTTCTCGCAGTCTCAGTTTTCTAATTCAGCATTAGCTAGTTTATTATTTGCATTAGTATTCGTCTTCCCTAGTACCTTGCATTTGTCAATTTTAAAATTCATCTGCCAATTTACTGACCATTTGTGTAAGGTATCTACAGTAGATCCCTTTGGAGGCACTCTATGTCGCTATCTGAATCTATTGGTCTCCCTATTTTGGTATCGTCTGCAAATTTACTTATCCTACTAGTTATACCTAAATCAAGGTCATTTATGTGTTTAGAAAACAACAGAGGACCCAATACTGATCCCTGCGGGACACCACTCTTAACTGATCCCCACTCTGACTTTGTACCATTTATGCTGACTGTCTGCTTTCCACCAATTAGCCATGACCTAATCCATCCCAACAACAACCCACCTATTCCATGCGCCTCAGGTTTTCTCATCAATCTCTCATGAGGGACTCTGTCGAAGGCTTTACTGAAATCTAAATATATTATATCATATGACTTGTCATTATCTACGGCTTCATACACATCTGAGAAAAACTAAGCACATTAGTAAGGCAAGAACGTCCCTGAGTGAATCCATGCTGAGAAGAATTTATAAGATTAAATGTTTCAAGGTGGTTTCTAATTTTACTAGCAATAATTGACTCTAGTAGCTTTCCTATGATTGATGTGAGACTAATGGGACGGTAATTTGATGCTATTGATTTATCACCGTTTTTGAAGATCGGAACTACATTTGCAATCTTCCAAGCTACTGGAACCAAACCAGTTTCTAATGATTTGTTAAATAGAAATATTATTGGGTAACTTAATTTATCTCTGCATTCTTTTAATACTCTAGCATATACCTCATCCGGACCAGGCGATTTCTGAGGTTTCAGTCTGTCGATTTCCTTAAGCACATCATTTCTACTTATAGTAACCGCACTTAAGCTATTTCTATATTATCGCTATATACCTTACGGACTTCTGGAAACTGTGCCAAATTTTCAATAGTGAAAACGGAAAGAAATTAATTATTTAATGTACTGCACATTTCTAAATAATTTTCTGTAATTTCTCCTATCGAAGTTTTAAGGGGACCAATTACATCTCTAACCTTGGATTTATATAGTTGGTAAAAAGCTTTAGGATAAATTTTGAGTCATTTGCGACCTTGATTTCATAATTTCTTTTCTCTTTCCTAATATCCTTTTTGATCTGTCTTGATAAATTGTGGTAGTGAGCAAGTAGGTGAATTCTGCCTTTCTTAATTGTTCTATATATTTCTATCTTTTTTCCTAGAAGGTCTAATAGTCTATTATTCATCCATATGATTTGGTTGGTTCTGTGTTGATCAAAATTTTCTTTGGGGGATACATTTATTTTGAACATTGAATACTGACTTGATAAAATTATTGTATGTATCTAACAAGTTTGATGTCTCTTCCTGACTAAAGCTAGGGGTAAGGGTCAGGGGTATGGGTTAGACTCATTTGGACACCTGGATAGACTGAATTTGTTTACCATAGGGTCCGCTAATAGGGCTCTTCTTAACCCACCATAATTAATTTTGTTTTCTAAAGTCAGGTAATATTGTCATATTCTCTCTGGAATTCCCTTTCCATTGTATATTAAAATACACAGAATTGTGGTCGCTATTTCCTAGGTGGTCCCCGATGTCTACATTGTTTATCATATGTTCATTGTTACTGAAAACTAAATCGAGAATATTATTACCTCTAGTGGGCGTATCTATTAATTGAAATAAAAAACTATCTTGTACTACCTCAATAAACTCCTTTGAATCAGAGTCGCCTATTTGATGCTGCCAATCTATATTAGGAAAATTAAAATCCCCCATAATGCACGCATTGCAAAACCTTGATGCTATTTTTATTTCCTCCCATTAAGATGTTCCGTCATTTCTACTCATATTTGGCGGTCTATACATAACTCCAATAACTATGGTCTCACTACCTTCGTTAACCTCTACCCAAACACTTTCATTATAATTATTTAATCTAATACCTGATTTAATACAGCCTTTTAATGTACTCCTGACAAATACTGCTATACCGCCTCCCCTCCTACTTGTTCGGTCATATTTAAATAAACTATATCCCGGTATATCAAATTCTGCTATAAAATGCCTGGTTTCTGGTGTGACGCCTACCAGCGTTGGCAGAATCGCCTCCCGGTAGCCACTAACGCTCGCCAGGGCAGTGAAATGGGCTACAGGCTATCTACAATGTTGTACTTTCTTTCTTGTGAATCGTCATGTCACAGGCAGAATAGAAGTGGTCTTTATTTTCGTCTGTGACAATGCATTATATTTTATATCATCAGTTATAAGTTCAATGTATAAGACTGAATGATACAGCTAGAGAGTGTGAGTGAGTAATTGCAGGAGGCAGAGTGTGTGCGCGTAGTGATACGCGTTGTCTCGGTGACGTCATGCCACGGCCGGGCCCTCTGAGTGGCTGGCCGCCTTGCCGCCCTCCTGCCGCAGCAGGAGGTAGTTCCCCCGCACTCCCTGTTGCCTTTGTGCCTTCCTTGCTCAGAGCTTGCCTGACCAGCATACCCTTCACACCTTCCTTGCCACCTGTCCCCGACTTCCACCTATAGAACACTTTCTCACTCTCTCAACTTCTTACCTCTTATGCTTCTAATCTATTTAATATCATAACTCCCATTTGGTTCTGCACGATTTCATATATCGGCCATCGTATTATATGCTGAAGCTCTCAGATATTCCATGTTTAGTTAGACAATTTGGAGGGGTTAACATTTTATCTGTAGAGGTTCGACACACTCGCGGTGTCTCCCTACCTATTCCTTGGTTGTCTGCTGGGCTATTTAATGCTAGACTGGGGTAAGGCTATTGATGTTGTGATTTCCGATGTGTACCAGGTTTTGTGGAACTTGTACAATCGCAACGGATACGTGGGAAGCCTAGGTTGTCTTTCTGACGGTGTACCTTGTGAGTTTAGCACTGTGTTGCGAGTGTAGGCTTTTGCCTCTGCCACCCAACACTGTGCTAACTCGTTTTGTTTTGACTTATAGAGGGTCGCCAGGTGAGAACCAGATACTAGCGATCTGGATCTCTCAAGAGAGCACCCCATCATTTAACGTAATTTGGCCGCACAGTCTTAACCCTTAAAAAGCGGCTCACCACTTAAGTCGTGTTGAAAAAACTGGCAAAAAACGGGTGAAAAAGGGTGGAAATCGAGTGAAAATGGGTGGGATAGTAATGATCCATACGTCCGACATCTGTGGCCTCCCGGCCCACACTAACTCCAGTTCCCCCACCGCGCGTGAGGATGACAGTGTAACCAATAGTTCGCTAAAAGTGAGCAAGGTAGCAAAATCTGCTAAACTTCCATCTTCGAGGTAACACTGTCAGTGCTCCACGAGTGCTACGTAGCTGTATGTGGCGTCATTGTGTAGCGATTTCCACCTAGTTTTCGGCGCAATACAGTTCCTTTCATACTGATGGTTGATATAGCAGTCAGAACGGCCCAGAAAGGCCCAAAACGGCCACAGAGCACCCGCTAGAGGAGGGTTAAGGACCTCGCTAGGCTACGAGCCGCTTGCTCAGCCATTGTTTCCTAGCCTACGACATCCCAGCTAGACTTTATTCGCCTAGCAGACACCCGATTAGGATTATAATCTCTTATGTTATGTATGCAGAATTTGTATTCACGTTGATAGCAAGCCTTGGTTGTTGTTGAGTTGCACAACCCGAGCAGGCTTTTGCGTTGCCTGAGGAAGTACTTCTTTTGTTATTGGAGATAATACTATTGCACATTTATTAATATTCCCGTGCCAGTTAACACTCTATGTCCCTACACTTGTCATATCTAGATCCTGCTTTATATAACAGTTCAAAATCCGATTCGATCATCTTAAGCAGCATCAGACTTTCTTCAGAAGATTCCTGTTCGATGCTTTAGGACTTTCATTCACTTTCTTTAATATAGGAGTGACAGTTTATTATTGTTTAGAGTAACTTTAATTATACCTTCTTCTTGTTTGCATTAAATCATTCCAGTGATTTAATTAAACTCTCTATATTTTTCCTTGTATACATTATTAACGTAATTGTATGTTGTTGTGATCAGGCTGTATCAGAGATCATCAGCCTGTAGTAGTAGTGCATTTATACCGAGTTAGAGGATACCCCGCTATCGCAGATTTAACTCTGGAGGGTATAGGTGTTTTTGTGCGCCGGCATTATAAGTTCGAGGGTTGGATCTAGTGTTACCGTTGTGGCTGTGTGCCTTTCTAGTCCAATGATTAAGAGCCCTTGTTTTATATGAGTCCCGGTCGTAACAAATGGCAACCTTGCTTAGGATTTTGTGAACTTAGAGAAATATTGCAGGAGTATAGTGGTCATTTGTTTTTTTTTGTTTGAAGGAATATAGTGGACACGGATTTTTTTTGGGCAAGTAGTAAAACACTTAAGAGCCTTCAAGCATTTTGGAGTGAATAGTGCTACATAAGAGTTTAGGTACTTTTATTTTTTTATAAACGTTGAGAATTTTCGGTGGACACTATGTACGGATCAGTGTACAGTGAGGACACAGTACGGGAAGCAGGCTCTGAGGTGCAGCAGCGGGGTTTGTTAGAAGGCATTAGAGTTATAACTAGTGAGGAGGATGCAAAGAAGTTTCTGGAGATGCCTATTACTCTTGACCGGGTGTCGGGGATTGATCGGTATGGTCTCCAGTGTTTAGCCACGGTCATGGGTCATGTGGGCACTAGCAGCATGACGAGAGGTGACCTGGTGGCCTGGGTGCTCGGCAGGGTGCGTGGGGCTTCGGGTGGAGCGGGAGCTGGGGCACCTTCGGCCCAGCCCCCGTTCCACTCGACTCCTACCATGGCGCCCCCTCGGGCTCCGGAGCCGGCTACGTTCCCGCAGGCCGATAGTCACTGGCAGCGTGGTTTGCACTTGGGTGAGTCTCCAATTGTTGCATCTCCTCCTCCTCAAGGTTTGACTCCAGATATGCTCTTCCAGCTTGAGATGGCTAAGCAGCAACGGGAATTTGAGCAGCAGCAGCGGCAGTTTGAGATGGCTAATATTCAGGCTGAGGAGAGAAGGGCCTGATATGAGAGTGAGCTTAAGCAGAGAGAGGCTGAGCTTTGGGTTGAGGCTACGAAGTACTGTGCAGACATAGATCTTGAGAAGTCTCGGGTGGAGTCGACAGGGCAGCGTCTCGGTTCTGGGAATCGAGGTCTTGATCAGTCTTTATCGCACCTGCTCAAGTTGGTTCCTGTATTTGATGAGTCGGGTGTCACTGAATTTTTCATGCGTTTTGAGAAGAAGTGCCGGGAGCACCAATGGCCCGAGGTTAAGTGGGCAGCCCTTGTTTCCTCTACGTTGGTTGGCACAGGACTCAAGGCATATGATGCGTTGCCCTTGGAGTCTTGCGTCGATTATGAGGTATTGAAGGAAGCTGTTCTGCGGGCGTATGAGTTACAACCAGAGACGTACAGATTGAAGTTCCGGGGTGTAACGAAGGGTTGTGAGTGCACCTTTCTTGAGCATGCCCGGGATCTGTCCGATGCATTTAGAAACTGGCTGCGTTCTGAGAAGGCATCGACGTTTGAGGAGTTGAAACAGCTTATGCTTCTAGAACAATTTTTCAAGGGTACGGGCGGCGATCTGACGTTGAATCTTAAAGAAAAAAACCCGAAAACTCTACAGGAGGCAGCTGAGATGGTCTGACCGTAGGCTATCGCTGATTCGTGGGTGCGGGTCTGCACAACGGAACGATGTAGGTAACAAGGGGCGCAACACTCCACCCCCCCCCGAGTCAGTGATGCACCATATAACAATAACAACAAGAGCAATGATATTCTTTATGACCATAAACCTAATACCATCCCGTTTAAGAAGGGTCCGGGCCCTTCCCCACCTCAAGGGAAGCCCAAGGGGGAGTTAGAGTGTTTTCATTGTCATGAGTAGGGGCATTTTGCAAGAGACTGTCCAAGCAAGCTACCTAATGCAGTTGTGTCTTTGGCTCGTAACATTGGGGTGCCCCTGAAGTCGTCTGAGTTTGCCCAGGGTATAACGTCAGAGGCTGGGACACAGCCAGTGGAGAAGAATCTGGAAGGCTCGAACCCTGTCCGCGATGTCTTTTGCGACCATCGAGGGCGTGGCTGCGTAAAGTGGGCTGGTAAGAAGCATGGAGTTGAGCTGTTGCGAGACACGGGTGCCTCTCAGACTTTGATGAAGAACTTTACTGGTAGACCAATAAACGCGGCACGGGTGGTTGTGGTGCAAGGTATCAATGCTATCAAGTCATACCCGTTGGTCAGGATGCAACTGGAGGTAGATGGTGTGACACGAGAGTTGGATGTGGGAATTGTGGAGAACTTGCCTGTTGGGGGCGTCGACCTCCTTCTCGGCAACGACTTTGCGGTGCCTACTTCTGAGGTTTCACCCTTAGTCGTTGCCGAGAAGCCGGCCGACGTGAGTAGGGAGGAACAGGAGTGGGTAGAGAAGAGTCAAGTACAACCTATGGCGTGCGTTGTTACTAGATCTCTTACATCCAAAGTGTCACAGCCTATTCCTCAGTCTCTAGACCAGCGGAGGAACGGTCGGAAGGAGCAAGCTAAAGCTGGGAGTTCTGTGAGTTTTGCTCCAGCGGCTCTCCTTAGCGGCTTAGTACTTGACCCAGAGGTGAGCTCCGGAGTGGCCCCAGAACCTGTCAGCCCTAGTGACATGGTTGGGCGTGATGGCACTCCGCGACTTAGTAGTTCCCAGTTGGAGGAGAGTTGTGGGAACGGGGCTATCAAACACGAGGACGGGGAAATATGTCATGTGAACCTGTTGGAGGAATTTGTGAGGCAACCACCTGGGCAGCCTACTGTCCCTGCGTTGGTCTGCAGTGGCCAAGGTGGAGAAGGAGAGGGGGGCAGTAGGGCACAGGTGGAGGAGAGTTGGGATTGTCATGTCTCGGCGGAGCAGTGGGCGGGGGACACGAGTCTGGTGGCTGTGGAAGCGCTAGAGCACCTGCCTGAGCAGCAGTGTGTAGCGCTCCAGCACCTGCTCGGTTCATACCCCACTGGTCGTGCCGGGCACCCGAGCCTCACAACTCAGGCGGTGCAAGATGTTCCGCGGGCAGGTCACCTGAATGTTGATAGACCGTTAGCCTCGTTGTTTCGGTGGTTCAAGGTGGGCGACGAGGCTTGGACATGGTTGTCAGGTCAGGGTCGACCCATGGCTGCCAAGGGTGGTGGTCAAAAGGAGGACATTGAGCAGATTGGTGAGGTTGGCTGTGGAGTGGATGTGCCCGGTCGTCGCATAGCCTCCCAATGTTACTCTAGTCGAATGCAACAGCCCTACCATAGACCGACTGTATCTGGCCATGTCGCTAAAAGCGGTGATGCTGCGCAGGCAGATGTAGTCGTAAGGAATGCGGGGGTGCGCATGTACGGTATAGGCGGGGAAGCCTTAGCAATAATGAACTATGGGAGTGACTGCACAGGTGGTACTGATTGTCCCCCTCATGACCTGGCTGTTCTAGGGACGAAGGTGGAGAAGGAGGGAGACTACAGGTTAGAAGCTGCGGTCTCGGCTGGGTTGTGGGAGGGCACTAGGCATGTTGTTCTGCGAGATAAGTTGTTTACTAGGCTGTGGCAGTGCATCCGCATGTTTGTTGCTTCTCCAGGCCTGATGTACGGGGTAGAATCCGACATGGAGGCTGGAGACAGTGCAAGGTTTAAGTTAATTCCCTACCGTATAAATCCTGCTCAACAGCCTGTCGTGAAAACAGAGCTAGACGACATGTGAAAAAAAGGGTCTGAGGGATAAAGGATATCGTGAGTGGTCGTTGCCAGTGAGTTTGCAACCTGAGTTGAGTGGCAAGATCTGTGTGTATGGTGATTGCAAGAGTGCGGAAGCATTGTCCCTGACAGACGCCTATCCATTACCTAGAGTTGACGATACCACACACCGCATCGGGGCTGCCTCATTTATCACAAAGGTTGAACTAGTGAAAGGATATTGGCAGGTCCCGTTGCCGGAAAGAGCGAAGAGAAGTGCCAGTCTTGTGATGAACTGGGCAGTTTATCAGTGTCAGGTGTTGTTGTGCTGCCGGGACACAAGTTGGATGTGTGGCATGCTAAGGGCACTGATAATGTTTTGGCTGATTGTTTGTCACGGGAGGGTTTGTTTGCAGGAGAACCCTCGCCGTTCAGTCAGTGTGTGTTGAGAGTGGAGACAAATTAGGCTTGCCCCTATAGTGCAGCCGTCAAAAACAACATTAAAATTGAATAAACAAAATCACATAAAAACTCTTTCTTTTTTATAGTTAATTGTAAGTTGCCAATGTTATAGCTAAAGTCCTAAGTTGAACCTGTCTTTCACTTAGGAGGCTGGGCTCTGTGAAGCTCGCTCGGGGAGCATAGCAGGCTAAAATTATACTATTATGTTTGGGAGGGGTTATAAGATTTTATTTATGCTAAAATGTTGTTTTGTTTATGATTGACCTTTGCATTTCATTTCTGGCGGAGTGGCTGGTTGTGGCGGGTCTTGTCGGCATTCTGCCTTGTCAGATATGGTGCTCGCCTAATGTTGAGCGTCCCATATCTTGGGCGGGGTGTGACGCCTACCAGCGTTGGCAGAATCGCCTCCCGGTAGCCACTAGCGCTCACCAGGGCAGTGAAATGGGCTACAGTCTATCTACAATGTTGTATTTTCTTTCTTGTGAATCGTCATGTCACAGGCAGTATAGAAGTGGTCTTTATTTTCGTCTGTGACTATGCATTATATTTTATATAATCAGTTATAAGTTTAATGTATAAGACTGAATGATACAGCTAGAGAGTGTGAGTGAGTAAGTGCAGGAGGCAGAGTGTGTGCGCGTAGTGTTACGCGTTGTCTCGGTGACGTCATGACACGGCCGGGCCCTCTGAGTGGCTGACCGCCTTGCCGCCCTCCTGCCGCGGCAGGAGGTAGTTCCCCCGCACTCCTTGTTGCCTTTGTGCCTTCCTTGCTCAGAGCTTGCCTGACCAGCATACCCTTCACACCTCCCTTGCCACCTGTCCCCGACTTCCACCTATAGAACACTTTCTCTCTCTCTCAACTTCTTACCTCTTATGCTTTTAATCTATTTAATATCATAACTCCCCTTTGGTTCTGCACGATTTCATATATCGGCCATCGTATTATATGCTGAAGCTCTCAGATATTCCATGTTTAGTTAGACATTTTGGAGGGGTTAACATTTTGTCTGTAGAGGTTCGAAACACTCGCGGTGTCTCCCTACCTATTCCTTGGTTGTCTGCTGGGCTATTTAATGCTTGACTGGGGTAAGGCTATTGATGTTGTGATTTCCGATGTGTACCAGGTTTTGTTGAACTTGTACTATCGCAACGGATACGTGGGAAGCCTAGGTTGTCTTTCTGACTGTGTACCTTGTGAGTTTAGCACTGTGTTGCGAGTGAGGGCTTTTGCCTCTGCCACCCAACACTGTGCTAACTCGTTTTGTTTTGACTTATAGAGGGTCGCCAGGAGAGAACCAGATACTAGCGATCTGGATCTCTCAAGAGAGCACCCCGTCATTTAACGTAATTTGGCTGCACAGTATTAAGGACCTCGCTAGTCTACGAGCCGCTTGCTCAGCCATTGTTTCCTAGCCTACGACATCCCAGCTAGACTTTATTCGCCTAGCAGACACCCGATTAGGATTATAATCTCTTATGTTATGTATGCAACATTTTTATTCACGTTGATAGCAAGCCTTGGTTGTTGTTGAGTTGCACAACCCGAGCAGGCTTTTGCGTTGCCTGAGGAAGTACTTCTTTTGTTGTTGGAGATAATACTATTGCACATTTATTATTATTCCCGTGCCAGTTAACACTCTATGTCCCTACACTTGTCATATCTAGTCCTGCTTTATATAACAGTTCAAAATCCGATTCGATCATCTTAAGCAGCATCAGACTTTCTTCAGAAGATTCCTGTTCGATGCTTTAGGACTTTCATTCACTTTCTTTAATATAGGAGTGACAGTTTATTATTGTTTAGAGTAACTTTAATTATACCTTCTTCTTGTTTGCATTAAATCATTCCAGTGATTTAATTAAACTCTCTATCTTTTTCCTTGTATACATTATTAACGTAATTGTATGTTGCTGTGATCAGGCTGTATCAGAGATCATCAGCCTGTAGTAGTAGTGCATTTATACCGAGTTAGAGGATACCCCGCTATCACAGATTTAACTCTGGAGGGTATAGGTGTTTTTGTGCGCCGGCATTATAAGTTCGAGGGTTGGATCTAGTGTTACCGTTGTGGCTGTGTGCCTTTCTAGTCCAATGATTAAGAGCCCTTGTTACGAATTGGCACTCGGGTACACAAGGGCTCTCAATCAGGACTCGAATACGGCTCGCTGCCACAACGGAAACACACGATCCCAACCCCTGAGTACTGCCAGCCGAACAAAAAACACCAATACCCTCCAGAGTTCAATCTGCTATAACGGGGTATACAAGAACTCGGTACTAGTGTTCAACAACAGACTAATAAAGAGACAGGAATTATCTAGTCTGGTCAACAATCAAACAATGAAGTAAAAAACAACAACACCCAAGAATAGTGTTGGCCGAAGCCGAAGTAATCCACCCTTGACTATGAACTTAAGAAGTCCTCCACCCTCTACTTCGGATCGGCACTATTACGTTACGTTAATTAATAGTCCTTAAGCATCGAGCAAGGAATCTTCTGAAAAAAGTTAGATGCTTCTCGGATGCTCGTAAGAAGTACGTATCGGATTTTGAACAGTAATTCAATAAGCAAAAACACTGGCAATTAAATACTATTAAAGGTTTAAATTGGCATAAGAATAATTAAAATAATATGCAATAGTAAATGGCAAACATTAAAAGGAAGTACTCTGCAAATGCAACGGCAATAGCCTACTCGGATTGTGCTCGTGGGCCACTAACCACTAAAGTAGCCAAGCTTGCAACACATGAAATCAATAGTGCATAAACAATATCATACATAAGGAAAGCTTCAATACTATTCTGTATCTACTAATCGAGTAAAGTCTAGCTGGGGTACTGTGGGCAAAAGGTAGCAGTGACTGAGCAAAAACGGCTTGTAGCCTAGCGAAGTCCTCACGACTGTTTAAAGTATTACATTAAAACTAACAAGTGCACTTTGAGAAATCCAGATCCCTTGTATCTGGTTTTCTCCCGGCTCCTTGACAAAGTAAAAACAAACTGTTAATAAAATACAGGGTGGTTAGGCTCTTGGCCTCACGCACTGTAAATTATTAACTCAACACAGTCAGCCGCGAAGACAACCTAGGCTTCACTGAACCGAAACGAGTATGCAGGTTTATCGCTTAACCACTGCATCAAACAACAACTTGTAACACAGAAAAGCCTCACCCCAGTCTAGCATTACCTAGACCAGCAGAAAACAGGAATAATAATAATAACACACAGGGAAATGCATATACAAGTGCAACAAACATAAATCAATCCTATTCTAAGTCAACCTTTCCAAAATAGGCTATCTAATAGGCAAGTATCTCGTGAGAACTCAAGCGATAATACGTTGGCTGACTAGCTCTGCACCAACGGGACCATGGAAGTTAAACAGGCAGGGAAAAGAGGAGATAAGAATGTAAGGTAGTAGAGAAAGTTCCCATCAGTCAGAAGAATATATATAGTTGCAAGGAAATGAGAAGTCGCTCTGCCTAATGAGTTCTGATGAAAAAATTGCTACTTCCTTTTATACCCGGCCCTCTAGTGAGCCCAACGTGAACTACTAAGGACCGCCCACTGACAACCGTTACGTAATTTCTCTCTCTCCTCTGGGATACACAAAGGCTCCCCTAGCACTGAGGGAGGGAGGAATGCGAATGAGTTAGGCCCACCTCCCGCCTGGCGCACCCACTGACCCCCAACTGTGGCTGTTTCTCTTCCCATCATTACAAATAAGTTTTACACACAATCCTTATAACTAATGATATAAAATAGAACTCGTTGACTCAGATGAAAACAAAATACATATTCATAATACTTATAGTACAATGGCTCACATGAACTAAGTTAGGAAACTCTACATAGACTACAGCCAAAGTTCCTGCCCTGACGATCCTAGCGAGAGTGGGGCATGACTAGGCGTTATGTACAGCATGCTCACACTGGACATGCGTCACACCCTTGTTTTATACGAGTCCCGGGCGTAACAAATTGCGACCTTGCTTAGGATTTTGTGAACTTAGAGAAATATTGCAGGAGTATAGTGGTCATTTGTTTTTTTTGTTTGAAGGAATATAGTGGACACAGATTTGTTTTGGCAAGTAGTATAACACTTAAGAGCCTTCAAGCATTTTGGAGTGAATAGTGCTACATAAGAGTTTAGGTACTTCTTTTTTTTATAAACGTTGAGAAATTTCGGTGGACACTATGTCGGACGACGGATCAGTGTACAGTGAGGACACAGTACGGGAAGCAGGCTCTGAGGTGCAGCAGCGGGGTTTGTCAGAAGGCATTAGAGTTATAACTAGTGAGGAGGATGTAAAGAAGTTTCTGGAGATGCCTATTACTCTTGACCGGGTGTCGGGGATTGATCGGTATGGTCTCCAGTGTTTAGCCACGGTCATGGGTCATGTGGGCACTAGCAGCATGACGAGAGGTGACCTGGTGGCCTGGGTGCTCGGCAGGGTGCGTGGGGCTTCGGGGGGAGCGGGAGCTGGGGCACCTTCGGCCCAGCCCCCGTTCCACTCGACTCCTACCATGGCGCCCCCTCGGGCTCCGGAGCCGGGTACGTTCCCGCAGGCCGATAGTCACTGGCAGCGTGGTTTGCACTTGGGTGAGTCTCCCATTGTTGCATCTCCTCCTCCTCAAGGTTTGACTCCAGATATGCTCTTCCAGCTTGAGATGGCTAAGCAGCAACGGGAATCTGAGCAGCAGCAGCGGCAGTTTGAGATGGCTAATATTCAGGCTGAGGAGAGAAGGGCCTGATATGAGAGTGAGCTTAAGCAGAGAGAGGCTGAGCTTCGGGTTGAGGCTACGAAGTACTGTGCAGACATAGATCTTGAGAAGTCTCGGGTGGAGTCGACAGGGCAGCGTCTCGGTTCTGGGAATCGAGGTCTTGATCAGTCTTTATCGCACCTGCTCAAGTTGGTCCCTGTATTTGATGAGTCGGGTGTCACTGAATTTTTTTTGCGTTTTGAGAAGAAGTGCCGGGAGCACCAATGGCCTGAGGTTAAGTGGGCAGCCCTTGTTTCCTCTAGGTTGGTTGGCAAAGGACTCAAGGCATATGATGCGTTGCCCTTGGAGTCTTGCATCGATTATGAGGTATTGAAGGAAGCTGTTCTGCGGGCGTACGAGTTACAACCAGAGACGTACAGATTGAAGTTCCGGGGTGTAACGAAGGGTTGTGAGTGTACCTTTCTTGAGCATGCCCGGGATCTGTCCGATGCATTTAGAAACTGGCTGCGTTCTGAGAAGGCATCGACGTTTGAGGAGTTGAAACAGCTTATGCTTCTAGAACAATTTTTCAAGGGTACGGGCGGCGATCTGACGTTGAATCTTAAAGAAAAAAACCCGAAAACTCTACAGGAGGCAGCTGAGATGGCTGACCGTAGGCTATCGCTGATTCGTGGGTGCGGGTCTGCACAACGGAACGATGCAGGTAACAAGGGGCGCAACACTCCACCACCCCGAGTCAGTGATGCACCATATAACAATAACAACAAGAGCAATGATATTCAGTATGACCATAAACCTAATACCGTCCCGTTTAAGAAGGGTCCGGGCCCTTCCCCACCTCAAGGGAAGCCCAAGGAGGAGTTAGAGTGTTTTCATTGTCATGAGTAGGGGCATTTTGCAAGAGCCTGTCCAAGCAAGCTACCTAATGCAGTTGTGTCTTTGGCTCGTAACATTGGGGTGTCCCTGAAGTCGTCTGAGTTTGCCCGGGGTATAACGTCAGAGGCTGGGACACAGCCAGTGGAGAAGAATCTGGAAGGCTCGAACCCTGTCCGCGATGTCTTTTGCAACCATCGAGGGCGTGGCTGCGTAAAGTGGGCTGGTAAGAAGCATGGAGTTGAGCTATTGCGAGACACGGGTGCCTCTCAGACTTTGATGAAGAACTTTACTGGTAGACCAATAAACGCGGCACGGGTGGTTGTGGTGCAAGGTATCAATGCTATCAAGTCATACCCGTTGGTCAGGATGGAACTGGAGGTAGATGGTGTGACACGAGAGTTGGATGTGGGAATTGTGGAGAACTTGCCTGTTGGGGGCGTCGACCTCCTTCTCGGCAACGACTTTGCGGTGCCTACTTCTGAGGTTTCACCCTTAGTCGTTGCCGAGAAGCCGGCCGACGTGAGTAGGGAGGAACAGGAGTGGGTAGAGAAGAGTCAAGTACAACCTATGGCGTGCATTGTTACTAGATCTCTTACATCCAAAGTGTCACAGCCTATTCCTCAGTCTCTAGACCAGCGGAGGAACGGTCGGAAGGAACAAGCTAAAGCTGGGAGTTTTGTGAGTTTTGCTCTAGCGGCTCTCCTTAGCGGCTTAGTACTTGACCCAGAGGTGAACTCCGGAGTGGCCCCAGAACCTGTCAGCCCTAGTGACATGGTTGGGCGTGATGGCACCCCGCGACTTAGTAGTTCCCAGTTGGAGGAGAGTTGTGGGAACGGGACTATCAAACACGAGGACGGGGAAATATGTCATGTGAACCTGTTGGAGGAGTTTGTGACGCAACCACCTGGGCAGCCTACTGTCCCTGCGTTGGTCTGCAGCGGCCAAGGTGGAGAAGGAGAGGGGGGCAGTAGGGCACAGGTGGAGGAGAGTTGGGATTGTCATGTCTCGGCGGAGCAGTGGGCGGGGGACACGAGTCTGGTGGCTGTGGAAGCGCTAGAGCACCTGCCTGAGCAGCAGTGTGTAGCGCTTCAGCACCAGCTCGGTTCATACCCCACTGGTCGTGCCGGGCACCCGAGCCTCACAACCCAGGCGGTGCAAGATGTTCCGCGGGCAGGTCACCTGAATGTTGATAGACCGTTAGCCTCGTTGTTTCGTTGGTTCAAGGTGGGTGACGAGGCTTGGACATGGTTGTCAGGTCAGGGTCGACCCATGGCTGCCGAGGGTGGTGGTCAAAAGGAGGACATTGAGCAGATTGGTGAGGTTGGCTGTGGAGTGGATGTGCCCGGTCGTCGCATAGCCTCCCAATGTTGCTCTAGTCGAATGCAACAGCCCTACCATAGACCGACTGTATCTGGCCATGTCGCTAAAAGCGGTGATGCTGCGCAGGCAGATGTAGTCGTAAGGAATGCGGGGGTGCGCATGTACGGTATAGGCGGGGAAGCCTTAGCAATAATGAACTATGGGAGTGACTGCACAGGTGGTACTGATTGTCCCTCTCATGACCTGGCTGTTCTAGGGACGAAGGTGGAGAAGGAGGGTGACTACAGGTTAGAAGCTGCGGTCTCGGCTGGGTTGTGGGAGGGCACTAGGCATGTTGTTCTGCGAGATAAGTTGTTTACTAGGCTGTGGCAGTGCATCCGCATGTTTGTTGCTTCTCCAGGCCTGATGTACGGGGTAGAATCCGACATGGAGGCTGGAGACAGTGCAAGGTTTAAGTTAATTCCCTACCGTATAAATCCTGCTCAACAGCCTGTCGTGAAAACAGAGCTAGACGACATGTGAAAAAAGGGTCTGAGGGATAAAGGATATCGTGAGTGGTCGTTGCCAGTGAGTTTGCAACCTGAGTTGAGTGGCAAGATCCGTGTGTATGGTGATTGCAAGAGTGCGGAAGCATTATCCCTGACAGACGCCTATCCATTACCTAGAGTTGACGATACCACACACCGCATCGGGGCTGCCTCATTTATCACAAAGGTTGAACTAGTGAAAGGATATTGGCAGGTCCCGTTGCCGGAAAGAGCGAAGAGAAGTGCCAGTCTTGTGATGAACTGGGCAGTTTATCAGTGTCAGGTGTTGTTGTGCTGCCGGGACACAAGTTGGATGTGTGGCATGCTAAGGGCACTGATAATGTTTTGGCTGATTGTTTGTCACGGGAGGGTTTGTTTGCAGGATAACCCTCGCCGTTCAGTCAGTGTGTGTTGAGAGTGGAGAAAAATTAGGCTTGCCCCTATAGTGCAGCCATCAAAAACAACATTAAAATTGAATAAAAAAAATCACATAAAAACTCTTTCTCTTTGATAGTTAATTGTAAGTTGCCAATGTTATAGCTAAAGTCCTAAGTTGAACCTGTCTTTCACTTAGGAGGCTGAGCTCTGTGAAGCTCGCTCAGGGAGCATAGCAGGCTAAAATTATACTATTATGTTTGGGAGGGGTTATAAGATTTTATTTATGCTAAAATGTTGTTTTGTTTATGATTGACCTTTGCATTTCATTTCTGGCGGAGTGGCTGGTTGTGGCGGGTCTTGTCGGAATTCTGCCTTGTCAGATATGGTGCTCGCCTAATGTTGAGCGTCCCATATCTTGGGCGGGGTGTGACGCCTATCAGCGTTGGCAGAATCGCCTCCCGGTAGCCACTAGCGCTCGCCAGGGCAGTGAAATGGGCTACAGTCTATCTACAATGTTGTATTTTCTTTCTTGTGAATCGTGTTGTCACAGGCAGTATAGAAGTGGTCTCTATTTTCGTCTGTGACTATGCATTATATTTTATATAATCAGTTATAAGTTTAATGTATAAGACTGAATGATACAGCTAGAGAGTGTGAGTGAGTAAGTGCAGGAGGCAGAGTGTGTGCGCGTAGTGTTACGCGTTGTCTCGGTGACGTCATGCCACGGCCGGGCCCTCTGAGTGGCTGGCCGCCTTGCCTCCCTCCTGCCGCGGCAGGAGGTAGTTCCTCCGCACTCCCTGTTGCCTTTGTGCCTTCCTTGCTCAGAGCCTGCCTGACCAGCATACCCTTCACACCTCCCTTGCCACCTGTCCCCGACTTCCACCTATAGAACACTTTCTCTCTCTCTCAACTTCTTACCTCTTATGCTTCTAATCAATTTAATATCATAACTCCCCTTTGGTTCTGCACGATTTCATATATCGGCCATCGTATTATATGCTGAAGCTCTCAGATATTCCATGTTTAGTTAGACATTTTGGAGGGGTTAACATTTTGTCTGTAGAGGTTCGACACACTCGCGGTGTCTCCCTACCTATTCCTTGGTTGTCTGCTGGGCTATTTAATGCTAGACTGGGGTAAGGCTATTGATGTTGTGATTTCCGATGTGTACCAGGTTTTGTTGAACTTGTACTATCGCAACGGATACGTGGGAAGCCTAGGTTGTCTTTCTGACTGTGTACCTTGTGAGTTTAGCACTGTGTTGCGAGTGAGGGCTTTTGCCTCTGCCACCCAACACTGTGCTAACTCGTTTTGTTTTGACTTATAGAGGGTCGCCAGGAGAGAACCAGATACTAGCGATCTGGATCTCTCAAGAGAGCACCCCGTCATTTAACGTAATTTGGCTGCACAGTATTAAGGACCTCGCTAGTCTACGAGCCGCTTGCTCAGCCATTGTTTCCTAGCCTACGACACCCCAGCTAGACTTTATTCGCCTAGCAGACACCCGATTAGGATTATAATCTCTTATGTTATGTATGCAGCATTTTTATTCACGTTGATAGCAAGCCTTGGTTGTTGTTGAGTTGCACAACCCGAGCAGGCTTTTGCGTTGCCTGAGGAAGTACTTCTTTTGTTGTTGGAAATAATGCTATTGCACATTTATTATTATTCCCGTGCCAGTTAACACTGTATGTCCCTACACTTGTCATATCTATTTCCTGCTTTATATAACAGTTCAAAATCCGATTCGATCATCTTAAGCAGCATCAGACTTTCTTCAGAAGATTCCTGTTCGATGCTTTAGGACTTTCATTCACTTTCTTTAATATAGGAGTGACAGTTTATTATTGTTTAGAGTAACTTTAATTATACCTTCTTCTTGTTTGCATTAAATCATTCCAGTGATTTAATTAAGCTCTCTATCTTTTTCCTTGTATACAATATTAACGTAATTGTACGTTGTTGTGATCAGGCTGTATCAGAGATCATCAGCCTGTAGTAGTAGTGCATTCATACCGAGTTAGAGGATACCCCGCTATCGCAGATTTAACTCTGGAGGGTATAGGTGTTTTTGTGTGCCGGCATTATAAGTTCGAGGGTTGGATCTAGTGTTACCGTTGTGGCTGTGTGCCTTTCTAGTCCAATGATTAAGAGCCCTTGTTTTATACGAGTCCCGGTCGTAACAAATGGTGACCTTGCTTAGGATTTTGTGAACTTAGAGAAATATTGCAGGAGTATAGTGGTCATTTGTTTTTTTTGTTTGAAGGAATATAGTGGACACGGATTTTTTTTTGGCAAGTAGTATAACACTTTAGAGTCTTCAAGCATTTTGGAGTGAATTGTGCTACATAAGAGTTTGGAGTGAATAGTGCTACATAAGAGTTTAGGTACTTTTTTTTTTTTATAAACGTTAGGAATTTTCGGTGGACCGTCCTGTGGGGCGAAGCTATTGCATTAATTTCTGACGAAAATCGTAATTATCCGATAAATATCGTTATTACTTATTCATATGCGCCTATTTTATGTTTAACACCTTACGAGCGGCCTATGCGGTTTATTTATATGTACCGCACAGCGGGTGTTTTTAGCCAAAATAGGGCTGTTTACGTGATTCATTTTCATGCCCAGAACCACCAAACCCCCAGCGTCCACCCTGGCATAACCATAGCATGCCCCGGGCAAAACCGCAACGCGAACAAAATCCCTGCCAGTGCACCTTTTCCATAATTTTTCCGAAACCATTACCAAAACTTGTATTGCGCCAGAGTAGTCCCAGCTTGATTCTAGAGTGCATTTATGTTCTCGAGCTAATTAAAGGGTAAATAAAATAGTTTACATGTTTGTACAATACACAGGGAATAGTATTTGGGGGTGAAAAACACAAATTTGCCGACCAGTTCATCATGGAGTTTCAGAGAGCGAAACTCGTCTTAGACGGCTCTCTGGAGGTAGTCGGGCTAGTACTCTCTCTCTCCTACCTACCAATACCGGTTTTTGGCGCCATAAATAATGAGGGGAATAAGATAATATGTTTATAAATTGGGGGGGGTGAAAAAATTGGACCTAATTCATGGAGAATTTGACATTCAATAATGTGATACTTTGGAGAGGAATTATCTCACATATTTACACATTCCTGTGAGTGACAGTGTTGAAAGGATTTTTTTAGGCCATGGCTCATATGAGGACGCTCATCCTCCTAGGGTTCAGACTCAAATGAGGACGCTCGCCGTTTATGGGTTAAATAGTGCTGATGCCAAATTATACTTGTTGCCGTGACATCACTTATTTGGCGGACTGTACAACGTGATTACCACGTTCTTGCAGTTATCCAGTGTTCAACACCAAAGCTTCAACAAATACCTAGCTGGTACTATCAACTTACAAAGATAACCTTTCACACTCAAAACTATTATTATCGGTAAATAACAATAAACTTGATAAGTTGTGGCTGGTAGAAGCAACTGTTGTCATCTATAAGCAGTGCAAGGAAGCTATTATTATCCCGAAGATTCTTACTGATCAAACTTAAAACAAGCAGTCATTATAAATGTCTTTGTTCATGAGTTCACATACAATGTGGTAAACTATCAATGGAAGTTAAATATTACTAAGCTATAATGAATCAAATAAATCAATCTAAATGAATACTACTCCATATCTAAATTGAATTCAATCTGAAACAAGCTAATTTATATCCAAAGGTCTCACATAATTAATTTATATATAGGGTAAGGTTATAAGGGTTAATATTAGCCAGGAATTAACTCACCAATAGTTCCACGTGGCAATGAGGCAAGGGAGAACGTTTTACCCAATATGGCGGTGGACAATGGGGATCGAGACTTCGGTCCCGAGACACGAGTCAAGTTAAAGAAAGAATAAATGATTACATGGGAATGGACATGATTTATGCTTATCTGTCAGTCAGTCATGGTGTCGATGAGAGCGTCGTGACCAGCGACCGCGCTGGTGTAGTGACTAGCATCTCGGACTTCCACCCAGAAGGCCCGGGATCGAGCCCACGCTCGGCGCATTAAAGATTTTTCACAAGCACTGAGTCGTTACCATCCCTCACGAGCAAGGGGATGGGGTAGTAGTACAGGACCCCAATGGAAATACGCCTAATCGGCCTTATTGGGCTATCCTTATGTGCTAGCTTTAAGAACTATTATTATTATTATTATTATGGTGTAGCTGTGTATATTGCTGTATGTGTATTGTGATTAGAGTAACAAAAGCTCGATCAACTGAGGGCGGAAATTTAGATGTTAACTGGTTGGTGTTCGTGAAGGCTCTGGCGTTCCTCGAAAGCACACCTTGCTGCCTTGGCAAACCGCCAGGAGCCCAAATTATCGTACCGCATCTAGGTTGCTCTATACGATAAATTATATTAATATATACGATAAATTCATATATACTACATAAGACCATGGCAATATTGCTTAATAGCATATTAGGCCTTTTATAACTTAACTTATTTACAATCTTATAATATACGATCTACTCGTCCTACGTCGTGCTGTAGGAGCGATCGTGACGTCACAGAGACATAAGCGATCACAAAATAGTCATATTCTATCGTATTTATACGATACACTCCCCCCACAAAAAGAGACCTGAACCCCACCTTAACCTAAAGTTGCCCAGAGGCTATCTTCTGACGCCACAAGTCAACGGCGCCAGCAGCAGCGCGTCTGGGACGCGTCCCGGTCCGAGAATGATCACCATCAGTAAGAGGTGAGTCGTTCCTTTGAGAATCCTCGGACCCAGAAATAACAGGTGGAGCATCAGATTGCAATGCGGAATCGAGCTCCAAAGCGTACAAACGTGCGATAGGACGAACAGTAGTTCCAGTGGCTGTCTTCAATAGCGCCACCCGCTCTACAGAGTCTGCCCCCCTGTATACCTCCAACACGCGGCCCAATTTCTAGTATAAACGAGGACTATCTTCTTTAATTAAAACAACGTCACCAACAATAGGTGCCGTTGGTCTACCAGAGGGAGTAACATTCCTTTCCCTCAATGCTAGCAGATATTCACTAATCCACCGTTTCCTAAAATCCTCTATTATCCTGGATATATACTGGTATCTCTTAGACACCGCTACCTCAGAGTACAACGAGGGATCCTCTAACTCTACTATGGACTGAAAATCAGATGGAAACGCAGTCAATGGTTTTCCATATAGCAAATGAGCTGGCGTTAATGGTAGTGGTTCTTGCAGGTCGGTGTACACATATGTAAGCGGGCGATCATTCACGACTGCCTCTATCTCTGTGATGACTGTCGTCAACTCACTCTTCTTTAATAGAGCACGTCTTACAACCGCTCTGAGTCCTGACTTTACTATGCCGACACATCGTTCCCACATTCCACCAAACCATGGTGCCTTAACTGGAATGAACCTCCATTTGCACTTCTTCTCTCCCAAGAAAGTGATGATAGTAGGATCACTATTCATATCCTTTAGATATTTTGATGCTTGGACATAAGTGTGAACATTGTCGCTAAGAATGAGTTGAGGGAATGAACGACGGGCACAAAACAGTCTGAACGCCAGCATAAATTCTTCGCTAGACATATTATCTCATAGTTCTAGGTGTACCGCTCGAGATGTTGCACAGGTAAACAATAATATATAAACCTTCTCACTCTCCCTCGTCTTCAATGCCCCTGTGTAATCTAATCCTACCGCTTGGAAAGGTTCTACGTGCTTTACACGGCATTCAGGTAGGGGTGGAGCTGGTCCAGTTGCATATGGTTTACCCTTTAGTCTCTGGCATATTACACACTTTCTTACTACGCGTCGAGCTACTTGTCGAACTCTGGGTATCCACCATGTGAGACGCAAATTTAATATAATATGACATACCCCGTAGTGTTTTACTTCCCTATGTGCACGAATGATAAATAGATCAGTAACGTGATGTCTTGTTGGCATAAGTATAGGGCGGTTTGTACCGTCTGGTACACCCGACAACTTCAGGCGACCCTCACACCTGATGAGGTCATTGTCTAGGTGCAACCTTAGTTGACGCACTATATTAGGCATTAATGTCTTATTCGAGCTTTTTAAGGATTCTAATTCATTGGAAAATGTTTCTACTTGAACCCATTTGATCAAAGTTACTTCAGCTGCTTTAAATTCACGAGCATCAATGTTGTGACCCCTGTTGCAGAGTTGGCCCGTTACTTTAAGCTTGAGATTGGATACATATCGCAATACCCAAGCTACAACTCATACTAGTTTATTATAGTCACCGAATCTTGCCCACTCTATGATAGGACCCGGTGGCTCATTTGGTTGGGCTGTAACTGCCACTGTTTCCAGTGGCAGAAGTCCCTCACCAACAGCATGCCAAATCGTCCATTCACTTTCATGGAGCAGCCACTTTGGACCATGCCACCACAATTCAGACTTCATTAACTGGCTAGCCGTTATACCCCTAGTTATGAGATCACTAGGGTTTTCTTTTGTATTTACATAATGATAAGCAACGTCTGGCAAAAGGGCTCTAATCTCATCTACCCTATTCCGCACATAAACTGGCAGAGAGTTCTTGCTATGTATCCAGTTGAGTGCGACCTGACTATCGCACCATACGTGAACTATTTCAATATTTAATTCGCTCTCATATGCTGCGGGTACATGTTGCACCAGACGTGCTAATAGCAGCGTGGCAGTCAATTCCATTTTAGGGATAGTTACCTTTTTAACCGGGGCTACCTTGGCCCGGGCTGTATCTAAATGTGCCCCAAATGAAGTAACGACATATATGGCTACCCCGTATGCCGTGGCGCTAGCATCGCAAAACGTGTGTAACGTAACGTCACCGAACGCCACCACTTTACGAGGTATAGGTTTAGTACATAGGATGGCATATTCATTCAACAACAATGTCCCTTGGTCATTCAGGTCCTCGGGCAAACTGTCATCCCATCCTATTTTACGTCTCCAAACTTCCTGCAGTAGAATCCTAGCTCTTATGGTAACAGGAAATGCTAGACCCAAAGGATAAAAAATTGTGCAACTTTGCTCAACAGACTTCTTTTGGTGTGCGCTCCTGTCTGCTGAGCAAAAGACCTTATTTGAAAAGCTAGTATGTCATGTTTAGGTTGCCAGATCATCCCCAAATTTCTGGACTTTTCCTGGTTAAGAGATGCCGTACCGTCCACCTGTATTAAACTCTGAAGATCTTCACTATTAGTAACCCAGTCGCGGAGAAATAGATGTGCATCCGCAAACAATCTGCGTGCTTGCCAGTATGCATATAACAAATCATCCTGACTATTGCTAGAACCTGCAAATTGTCAATATATGATCTGCGAGATAGTTTACTTGTGTCCTCATGAGTGTCAGCTAGATGTTTTCTGATTGTGGCATTTAACAAAAACTGCGAGCACGTGGCCCCAAAGAGTACAACCCGAAAACGGTATATTATGATTGGACTTTCAGAGTCGCTAATGTCGCTGAACCAAAGAAAGCGGGTAACATCTCTATCTTCCTCCTTTAGCTTGACCATCAAGAATGCTTTCTCGATGTCACTGGTATAGGCGTACTTCCCCAGCCTAAACCGCAATAGATGTTGGGACAGGTCCAACACCATGGACGGACCTGTCAACAGGCAGTCATTTATACTGGGTTGTTGACCTTGGTGGGCATAACAGTCATACACCACCCGTATTGGTGTGGTGACGCTGTCTATCCTTACCCCATGATGGTCCAGATAGTGAACCCTACCCTTCTTAAACGGTTCCTTGACATCGACTCTCTCAATAAAGCCCCTATCCTCATAACTCCGAAATACATCGTCATACGCCTGGCGCGTGCTCGGTTCGTTAGACAATTTACGCTGCAATGCGCGCAAGCGACCTAATGCCAAACCATAGTTGGTAGGCAGGCTTATCTCACTGTTCTTCCAGGGTAAACTAACTTTATATTGCTTGTCTGAGGCACAGTAGCACACAGACTCGTCAAACCTTTGTAGCACAACTTCCGAGTCATAATCAGTCTCCATAGGATTAATGCCTATGTGATCCAATCTCATCAGTCGTTCCAGGTCGAGCTCGGCAGCCATCTTAGGGTCACTAGGTTGGGAATCCTCCCTTTCCAACTCCTCTGCCGCGGTTACATTGACTCTATATATCGAGACCGTGTCGACCAGGACCCTTGACTGTGTAGTATGCACCTTTCCGCTCATGCAATATCCAAATTTAGTGGGGATTAAAATTACACCAGACATCCTTTTAAATCCAGGGTATCTATCTATCTATCTATTGCCTGACGCCGTGATCCCCGAAGGCGTGGCCACGAACGAACCGCCCCCATGCACCTCTGTCCCCAGTCAGTCGACGCCCCTCCCCCAACCAGCACCGCCTTCGTTCATGTAGTTCCTCACTCCATCCTTCCACCTCATATTCGGTCTACTCTCCCCCTCTGTCCCTCCACCTCGCTCTCGTACACTCTCTTAGTCATTCTCTCGCTTTCCATACGTTCCATATGGCCGAACCATCTCAAGTTGTTCCTTTTCACACTTTCCAGCACATCTACCTCCACACCACACCTCCTTCTTACTTCCTCATTAGTCTGTCTATCCCTCCATGTAACTCCGCACGCACTCCTTAAGTAATTCATTTCCACTGCTCTCACTCTTGGTCTGAGTCTCTCAACCAACGTCCATGCTTCGCTTCCGTAAGTCAGTGTCGGGATTACCACACTGTCATGCAAGGACTTCTTCACTTCCATACTGACCACCCTATTTCTTGTTACTACTGCTTTTAGCGTTCCTACAACCCTCTTCCCCTGTTGTACCCTCTCCCGCACCTCTTCATCCATAGTCCCATCTTTACTCAACACACTGCCCAGATACTTAAAAGAGTTGACGATCTCCATAGCCTGACCGTTCAGCTTCACCTCACACTCTGTGACTTCACCCCTTTCGAAGACCATAACCTTGCTCTTCCCCGTATTTACCTTCAAATTCCGTTTTTCGCACACTGTTCCAAACTCATTTACCAGACCCTGCAACTCCCATTCATTATCACTCATCAGAACTGTATCATCCGCAAACAGCAGTATAGGTAGCTTCCACTCAATTCCCTCCCTTTTCAGCGATACACCAACATCCACTGCTCTTGATAGTATTTCTTTCATAACTCCATCCATATATACAGTAAACAACCACGGGACATCACACACCCCTGTTTCAAACCAACATTCAGGTCAAAGAACTCGCTCTGCTCACTCTCCACACGTACTGCTGCCGCCTTTGCACCCTCATACATGGTCTTCACTGCTTTCAGCAACTTGCCCTCTACTCCGTATATTCTAAGTACTTTCCACAAACCTTCTCTATCCACTCTGTCATAGGCCTTCTCCAAGTCCATAAAGGCAACATACACCTTTTGTTTCTTCTCCAGATACTTCTCCACAACACAATTCAGGGTAAAAATCTGATCTACACATCCTCTTCCCTTCCTAAAACCTCCCTGCTCGTCGCCTATCCATTTCTCCGTTCTCACTCTCACTCTCTCAATCACTACCCTACTGTATACCTTCCCTACTATGCTTAGAAGACATATTCCTCGGTGGTTACCACACACTCCTCTTTCCCCTTTGCCCTTATATAGGGGGACTATTATGCCAGTCTTCCAGTCATCGGGTGCACTCCCCTTCTCCCATGCTAGTTTGCACATTTTCCATACCCATTCTATCACTATCTCACCACCATACCTCAACATTTCCCCACACACTCCATCTGTTCCTGGTGCTTTCCCCAACTTCACTCTTTTCATGGCTTCCCACACTTCTGACCTCCTGATCCCCACCTCCTCCTCCACTACTTCTCTTCTTCTCCCTCCCATACCATATCCAGCTATGTTTGCTGGCTCTTCATTCCTTTCATTTAGCAACTCACTGAAGTACTCCCTCCATCTTTCGACTCTCTCTCTTGCTTCTCGGCTAGCATTCTCCCATTCTTATCTTTCACACCCTTACTGTTTCCCTTGCTACCTTCCCTAACTTTCTTGACTTCTTTCCAGAACAGTTTCTTACTCTCCCTCCATTTTACACTCAGATTCCTTCCAAATTCCTCATCTACTCTTCTCTTACTTTCCTTCACTACTCTCTTCACCACCCTCTTACTCTCCACGTACCTCGCTCGTTTCTGTCTCTCGGAATCTTCATTCCCTCTACTACCCAACCACTCTCTATATGCTTTCTTTCTTCTTTTCTTCCACAGCTATTCTTACCTCTTCTGTCCACCATGCTGTACCTTTCACTCCCCTCCCTCTTCTCCTCACTCCACACACCTCCTCACATGCTGCACAGATCTCATCCTTAAACACCTTGCTCATCTCCTCCACTTCCTCCATAACTTCCAGGTCGAACCCACCTAGTCGTCTTTCCACTGCTCTCCTGTACTCCTCCCTGACTTCCTCCTCCTGCAACCTCTCCACCCTCCTCACCATTCCACCCTCCTCTCGCCTCCCTCCCGCTCTCCTCACCCACTTCTTTTGTATCCTAACCTTAGCTACCACTACATAATGATCAGACAGACCCCCTCCAATACCCCTATACACCCTAGCATCCATCACAGATTTCTTCATTCGTTCATCCACACATACATAATCAATCAATGACTTTCGTTCCACCACTGTCTTATCCTTCATCGTCAACATCCGTTTCCACGTGTACCTGTGGATCATTCTGTGTCGGAAGAAGGTGTTGGCTATCCACAGCCTCCTCCCCACACATACGTCCACAAGTGCACTACCATTCCCATTCACCTCTGATGGTACCCCCCACCCTCCCACCACTCCCTCAACTTTCCTATCACCCACCTTACCATTCATATCCCCAATCAGAAATATTCTTTCGTTCTTGTCAAACTTCTCCAGGCACGCCTCCACATTCATCCAGAACTCCTCTTTCTTTCTTTCAAGTATATCCTCTGTCGGGGCATACACGCATACAATCACCCACGTTTGTATTCCTACTTTCATTCTCACCCACACAATCCTTGAACCCACAGACCCATACTCTCTTACACATTCCTTCCATTTGCTACTTACAAACAAACATGCACCTTCTCTCGCTGTTCCTTCACTCACTCCAGCACACACACCCATTCCACACTCCCACTCTCTCACATCTGAACCTTTCCATTTGGTCTCTGTCATTCCACATACATCCAGCCTGGCATTCACTAACACTTCCAGAACCTCTCTCTCTTTTGTGCCATCATTCATGCCACTAACATTCCACGTAGCCATTCTCAGAATGTCCGAAGGCATGTCCTTAGTCGGTCGTGGTTCGTCAACGTTGGTTCCGTCCGCATCCGAGGCTGTTCGTTCGTTTTTCTTTGCTTAGAT
This sequence comes from Paralithodes platypus, assembly GCA_032716605.1. Lineage (NCBI taxonomy): Eukaryota > Metazoa > Arthropoda > Malacostraca > Decapoda > Lithodidae > Paralithodes > Paralithodes platypus. The sequence continues at coordinate 58,751,799 of CM064523.1, read as the reverse complement.
ATTTTTTCCGGGTGGGGGTCGCAAGCCCACCGACCCAACCTCTTTAGTCGCCTCTTACGACACGCAGAAGGCACGTGGGGCATATTCTATTCCCTAACCCCCA